>OU860794.2:12628317-13158409 GCA_917862395.2 Heliconius sara
TAAGATTGAAGTTTTAAACTACCTACTCGTTTGAGAAGCATCCTTTTAAGGTCTACCCAGGTGGAAAGTGGGGATTTGAAGTATTTTAATAGAAACAGAGTACTTTAACACTAGGTTCGCAGGTTCCTTCCTACCCTGCTATGTGCGGATTAGAACATGAAGCTAAATAAAAAAAAACATTTAATAGGGAAGGAATAGGAAGTGAAATATTTATTTAAATTTATATTTCCATTTCTTCGCTCTTCGAGACAAAGCGCGGCGTTGAGTTCTGCCTCTCAGCCTGCCTTCAGAATACGGCGGAAAGTGAGGATACAGCGTAACACTGATTTTCTTACTAAAAAATATAACTGTTGCTTTAGGTATACATTAGATATTTATATTATTGTAGGTGTAATTTACAAGTTAAGAGAGAAAAATTTAGAATCATATTAAAATATTTCCACTTCGTCGAATTTATTTTCTATAAAAACATCAGCAAAACCCTAAAAAAAAGAAAAAGAAGCCAATTATCTACATAAAACATAAAATGAAGTTGTCAGGAAAATATTGTTTAAACATTCATCTAACTCGAATACTAAACGAAAAGGTTATAGCTTTTTAATATCTCGTTCTTCCTTTCTTTTTATCTCTCAACTTCGTAGACTACGCCTGTTGAAAAGTTGAAAAGTTTTTGTAGATATATTTTTTTGCATTTTCAACAAGTTAACAAAACTTGATTTACTTTCAAACTAAATGAAACTAATTTAACCGGATTAATCGCGTATATTTAAGATTTTACATTTTGGAAACCCGACGTTTCGAACACTTTACAGTAGTCCGTGGTCACGGGTAGACTGAGGTGGCATTCGTCTGTCAGTTGATATAATTATCATATCAAACTACCGCCAGCGATTTCTTAATTGCCTCGCGTACTGCCCTGGATTCCTGCAGAATGAGCTGGTAGTATCTTGCCCTCTGGTATGGTGGGTTTGAGACTTCAATGATTTTATGAGTGGGTCCCAGGTGGTAGAAAGTTTCCAGCCATCCTCTCTATTGAAATTAGGATGTTTTTGTATTTCAATAGCCTCACGGATCATCCGAGGAATGAATCTATTTTCCTTAGCGAGGATTTGAGGATTATCAAACCTAATGTAGTGGCTGGGTTTATCCGCAGTATGCTCACACACAGCTGACTTCGATACATGCCCATTCTTGATATCTGAGATGTGTTCCTTCACCCTAACACCGATGCTTCTCTTTGTTTGACCAATGTATGATAAGCCACAATCACAGTCTAGTTTGTATACACCTGCACTCTGTAAAGGAATATTACTTTTTATTGGTCTCAAGAATTGGCTCACTTTCCTGTTAGGCTTGAATATGGTTTTTATTGAAGCTCTTCTTAAAATGTTGCCAATCCTGTCTGTAACCCCCTTCACATATGGTAGAAATGCAGGCTGTCTCTCTACTGTGGGTGGCTTGTTGGTATTCTGAGAACGCTGGCGGGGAACTGGCAGCTTGTTCTGACGAAGAGTATTCTTCACCTGGCGAAGCTCGTCCCCTAGGTGTTCAGCGTCACAGAGGTGGTGGGCTCTCTGAAACAAAGATTTGCTAACGGTAGATAACTGTGTAGGGTGATGGTGAGATTCACCATTGAGGTATCTATTGGTGTGCGTGGGTTTCCTATATACTGTGTGGCCTATTGTGCCATTGGGATTTCTAATGACTAAAACATCTAGAAAAGCTAGGGAATTATTTGCCTGTAATTCTACTGTAAATTTAATATTGTCATTAATAGAATTGAGGTGGTTTAAGAATATATAAATACTGTCCGTAGGTAAAATGGTGAAAGTGTCATCTACGTACCGCTTATATATCCTAGGTAGACAGGGGGCAGAGCTAAGAGCCATCTCCTCAAAGTCCTCCATGTATATATCTGCTATTACCGGGGACACAGGCGAACCCATAGCAATGCCATTTATTTGTAAATAGAATTCTTGATTGAACATAAGATATCCAGATGTGAGGCAATGTTCCAAAAGTTCAAGATATTCTATAGGCATATTGTTATCCTCTAGCTTCTTTTTGACAATCTTGATGCAGTCCTTGATGGGAATACTAGTGAACAGTGACTGGACATCAAAACTGACCATAGTTTCATTGTTAGCTAACTTAAGGTCTTTCAGTCCGCTAACAAAATGGTAAGAGTCCCTGACACAAGATGTTGTGTGGCCACGCAGTGGAGAAAGTACTTTGGCGACATGTTGAGCCAGCTTATACGTCGGCGTATCGATTTGGCTGACTATTGGTCGAAAAGGTACATCTTTTTTGTGTATTTTTGGTAACCCATACAACTTTGGAGGTTTTACACAACTAGGCACGAGAGATTTAATGTCGAGATGTAATGTTTTCGCGTGTTTTTTGATTAAATCGGATGTCTTTTTAAGTATTTTTGTTGTAGGGTCTTTATCAACAATTTTATACGTTTTTTGATCCGATAGCAATATTGACATTTTTTGTATATACTCGTCGGTGTCCAGTATAACCGTCGCGTTACCTTTATCGGCTTTGAGGACTGTTATATCCTCGTTTTTACGTAGCTTACTAAGAGCCCGAGATTCATCACGAGAAAGATTTGATTTTGGTGGTTTACTACGGCGCAGTAAAGATGATATATCTTGGCGAATAACTTCAGAATCTTCCTTCAAAATCTGGTTTTTATATAAACAGTCCTCAACGTTAGTTATTATTTCCTCGATAGGTAGTTTTTTAGGCGCCGGCGCAAAGTTAAAACCTTTATTTAACACCTCAATAGTCGAACGATCGAAAGTTTGTTTTGACAGATTGACAACTGACGTTTGCGTTGCCTGTGTAGAAGTCACGGTGTTACCATAGACATTTTTCCGTTCGGATTTTGATTCGAGATTTTGGTACTTTCGAATTTGTCTAATTTTATATTGATTATATTTATTTTGCGCGCGTTTATTAGTAAATTCTACACATTGATGGAAATCTGTCTTTGAAAAACACGTCTCAATATCGTTGCTTAAGGCTTTTATTTGTCCGTCGAATCGATTCAAATCATAACGGTGTTCTTTTATGAGTTGACATAATAATTTTTTACTTGCCTGACTGAGTATCTTTTTGCAATATTTTATATCTTTTTTCGGCGCGATTTGTACACAAACTGGTATGAGATTATTATCGCGGCACCTTTTTAAGAAATTAATCGATGTTAGATATCTTGCACGTTTTGTTTTTAGATACTCAAGTCGACGTATTTTGTTTGCGTTTTCCATTCCGTACTGGTTCACATAATAAGTTCTTTGATTTTCGCGATTATTACACATATTAAATGAAACTAATTTAACCGGATTAATCGCGTATATTTAAGATTTTACATTTTGGAAACCCGACGTTTCGAACACTTTACAGTAGTCCGTGGTCACGGGTAGACTGAGGTGGCATTCGTCTGTCAGTTGATATAATTATCATATCAAACTACCGCCAGCGATTTCTTAATTGCCTCGCGTACTGCCCTGGATTCCTGCAGAATGAGCTGGTAGTATCTTGCCCTCTGGTATGGTGGGTTTGAGACTTCAATGATTTTATGAGTGGGTCCCAGGTGGTAGAAAGTTTCCAGCCATCCTCTCTATTGAAATTAGGATGTTTTTGTATTTCAATAGCCTCACGGATCATCCGAGGAATGAATCTATTTTCCTTAGCGAGGATTTGAGGATTATCAAACCTAATGTAGTGGCTGGGTTTATCCGCAGTATGCTCACACACAGCTGACTTCGATACATGCCCATTCTTGATATCTGAGATGTGTTCCTTCACCCTAACACCGATGCTTCTCTTTGTTTGACCAATGTATGATAAGCCACAATTTACAGAGTGCAGGTGTATACAAACTAGACTGTGATTGTGGCTTATCATACATTGGTCAAACAAAGAGAAGCATCGGTGTTAGGGTGAAGGAACACATCTCAGATATCAAGAATGGGCATGTATCGAAGTCAGCTGTGTGTGAGCATACTGCGGATAAACCCAGCCACTACATTAGGTTTGATAATCCTCAAATCCTCGCTAAGGAAAATAGATTCATTCCTCGGATGATCCGTGAGGCTATTGAAATACAAAAACATCCTAATTTCAATAGAGAGGATGGCTGGAAACTTTCTACCACCTGGGACCCACTCATAAAATCATTGAAGTCTCAAACCCACCATACCAGAGGGCAAGATACTACCAGCTCATTCTGCAGGAATCCAGGGCAGTACGCGAGGCAATTAAGAAATCGCTGGCGGTAGTTTGATATGATAATTATATCAACTGACAGACGAATGCCACCTCAGTCTACCCGTGACCACGGACTACTGTAAAGTGTTCGAAACGTCGGGTTTCCAAAATGTAAAATCTTAAATATACGCGATTAATCCGGTTAAATTAGTTTCATTTAATATGTGTAATAATCGCGAAAATCAAAGAACTTATTACTTTCAAACTACTAAGTAGTAAAATGCGTATTTCATCTTGCTACATAAAAAAAAAAAATTTGCACTTTTTAAAGAACTTATATGATTATATTTTATCAGGTTAAGATCCAGGTTAAGCCTAGTCCATCCGTTACTTTCCGCCTGAATTAGTATTATTACTTGTAGATTACAGAAAATCAAGATTTTGTGTTGTCTTACAACAGCGGGGAAATCAAAATAATGGAAAAAATTTCAAAAACCCTCGTAAGTAAGTAAGTAAGTCAAACGCCATCCCAGTTCGCTACTATGGCCTCAATGATGTAAATAATAAATTAAATATAATAAAATTAAATTAAATATAAAAATGAAATATGACGAAGAACACAGAATGTGCAATTGTATAATTTATCAATATATCGACTAAGCTCTACCTTATCCTGCCAGATGGGATTTCAGATTTAATTAGGAAAGTACGAGGGCAAACAGTTAAATCGAGTTGGCCTATCTCTTGAGTGCATCGCCTGTGTATGCTTAGCTTCTTGTTTAGAATTTGATTGCAGAATACTACAATTGTTACCTATTTATTAATCTTGCTTTCCTAAGCTAACATAAAATGATAAGAAATCTAATTTTGGCAGAAACTGTATAATTTAAACATATTTGAGTATACTATATTAAAGTATATGTATATTTAATCAGCTTCACGCTGTATCCCGCACATAGCAGGATAAGCAGAGAGTATATAGAGTTAAGAAACTCTGTTTCCCGCTTGCCACCGAATTTTTCACGTGAAAATAAATAATATAATTAATTCGACCGATATAATTAATTCCAGGGGCACAAGGTTGTTACAGTAACAACCTTGTGCCCCTGTGCCACGACGGCCTCAAATATATGTATATTTAGTTTACTTGATAGATATAGGAATCAAACACTGTACTAGTTTCCTCATATTAAGAGTCAATGCGTTAGTCAATAATCATTAATGATCATTGTCAATATAGACATTGCATTGACGCGTAGTACCAATTACAATATACAAAAAATCAAATCAAATCAGCTTCACGCTGTTTCCCGCATACTGCAGGGTAGGCAGAGGGAACGTAGTGAAAGACACTCCATTCCCCACTTTCTGCCGAATTCCGGAGGCATTGCGTGTTAAGTGGCAGAACTCAACGCCGCGCTTTGCCTCGACACCAGAGCGAAGAAATGGAAATATAAATTTAAGTAAATATTTCATCTCCTCGAGTGGGGATCGAACCCACAACCAGTCGGTTTACAGTCACACTTTGTGCCGCTGCGCCACGACCGGCCTCAAATAATTACAATATACGTTCTCATATTAACGTATATGCCATTTTATTCAAAAGTATCTATTGTACTATGTTATAGTACATATAATGTGTTTTTTATTTAATAATAATAATAATAATATGCTTCATTGTACACCACAAAAATACAAAATAAATAAATAAATGAATGAATGAATGAATGAATGAATGAATGAATGAATGAATGAATGAATGAATGAATGAATGAATGAATGAATGAATGAATGAATGAATGAATGAATGAATGAATGAATGAATGAATGAATGAATGAATGAATGAATGAATGAATGAATGAATGAATGAATGAATGAATGAATGAATGAATGAATGAATGAATGAATGAATGAATGAATGAATGAATGAATGAATGAATAAATAAATAAATAAATAAATAAATAAATAAATAAATAAATAAATAAATAAATACACATAAAGAAATTTATTTTTATGTTTTTTTTTAATATAAGCACAATACACACAATTTTCTATACAAACTATAACTGTACTGTAATGTAACTACTGTGTAATTTTGAAAAAAATCATGTATAATTAAATGGAAATGAGTCTGTTATGTTAAACGGGAACCTACGAAGACTCAATACGAAATAAATGAATATTTAGATATAATTTCTAAATAGTATTGATAATTTTATTAACTATTTTAGTATGCAATTATGTGTAAAAGGATTATCTATTTATTAGGACTGTTGTGTTTTATCAAGCAATCATTCCTGTGCGATAAGGATATGGCTCATTTGCGGCGCATTGGCGCAAAACATAAAAGGGGGCCAACCTTCGAACAACGTTGCTGTATCTGCCATGTTGCATTTGAAAATTATAAAATTTGATAGACTATTAACAATTTGAACAATTTAATATTTCTATTTATAGAAATATCAAGTGATTAATTTTCCTTCCTTCCTTTGCGATCTCATTCGCGGCGTTGAATTCCGCTATTCAATCCACAATACCTCACACTAGGTTCCCTGTGCCTACTCTGCTGTAGGCGGGATATAGCGTGAAGCTAATAAACAACTATTTAACTAAAACACATTTTTTTTCATATGAGAGTGAATATCATTTTTTCCTTTGTTTTAAAATTCGAACTCGTATTCACGACACGTGTGTTCTGGCTGACATATATAATTTCTATCTATATTATATATTACAAAACAATGTAATCAAACAATAAAAAACTCTTTACCCTAATAATATAAGTAAGATATCAGTGAAATATACACAAGTGAAAAATTAAAAATATTTCTATTTTTCTGAATACACAAACTTTTCCGTATCACCGTTCCTTAATGAGCGACGGCATAAGAAGGTCATATACAAGTTTTGCTCATATAAAAATAAAATATTCACCACCGTATATTCTAATGAGCACATTTTGTTATTAACACATTTCCAGGTAGACTAGTTACAAAGTGGAACATCGTACGTATTATATGTGTGCTGGTAACATTTTGTCTATTTTTCTAGGTTATGTTACTATTTCTAGAAAATAGCAGTATTGTAGTTCTTAATCAGATTTTTAGTCACGTTAGCTGTAAGTTTAATAATAATTTTAATGTATATAATATTTATTATTTTAAATTTAAACGTTTCAAAGGAATTTTACTAATGTTATTATTTAAATATTAAAAATCACAATTTTTTATGGAAAAATATTTTAAGAGACCTTGGATTTTATTCAGCGATAAGATAAACATTATAAAAAAGCTTAGAAAGCGTACAGGTTGACGGACACCAATGCGGGACTTTTTCTTACCATAACAAGGCGGTGAGAATAATTAAATCAGATATCAGTATTCAAATGAGGATCATAACTAAGACCTAAGACGCATCGTACAGCCAGACATTGCGCAACGGGGGCTTCTATATTATTTTTGAAATGGTTTTCAAATTGTTTATAACTATTTTTATTTACAAGCATCCCATAAATAAATGAGGCCAGGCGCAGGAGCACAAGGTGTGATTGTAAAATTGACTGGTTGTGGGTTCAATACCCACTCGAGGAGATGAAATATTTGTTTGCATTTATATTTTCATTTATTTGCTCTGGTGTCAAGGCAAAACGCGGCGTTGAGTTCCACCACTCTACACGCAATACCTCCAAACCTAGACGGAAAGTGGAGAACGGTGTATCTTAACACTAGGGTTCCCTCTGCCTACCCTGCTGTGAGCGGAATACCGCATGTAGCCGACTTCATTGTTTTTTTATCCCACAAATACTCACAACCCGTTCCTTTACAGTCACACACCTGACCCCCTGTACAAAGACTAGTCTAATATGTGCTAGAATTTCAATAATAAACTTTAATACTTATACACCAAAACAATTATCATTGCTTGACTATCATTTAAATATTATAAAAATAATATTATCACATACGTACCTTTGCGATCTCATTATCTATGTACCAAATAATATCAGAGGGCGGCAGGGAGTAGTCGGAGGAGCAGTTGAGTAGTAGTTGCTCGCCGGGCCTCACTAGTTTAGGAGCACCAATTATTGTAGGGTCCTTCTCCGGCATAGCTGAAAGGAAAATAGCCTTCAGTACGAAGATTGATAGAAATTAAATTTCGAATCCGTTAACGAGTGTTGTTCGTTACGTGTTAGATTGCCGTTGGGTGTCCGTAAATTGTTACGAACAATTGGACTTCTTCAATTTTTTACTGTGGAACTGGAGAAAGGTAAAAAAGTCTCGAAGTTTATTACACCTAATTGTCATATTAATGTCATGGCTTTTTGTACAACAATTTGAATTTTCTTTCTTTACTTTTTTGATGTCTGGTTTGGATTTCAAATATTTTTAATTTTATTTTAAGGCTATAAAAATGCTTGTCAATTGCTCCATCATCAGCATATACATTTTGCTAATTAAATCAAGGGGACCTATCAAATAAACAAATTGAAGTACGTTGCAAATTCATTTATCGAATCATCTCTTATTTATAGACAACCGAAGTTTACGAAAATCACAAGATCCTAAGGATCCCATAAAGTTCTGTTGTCCAAATCAGCTGAAATACGGGAAGTTACCTAATCTGACAGAAACTTGCCGATTTAGGTTAAAGCCCACTAGTAACATACACCGCTTCTGTGTGCTATAGTGGGAGTGTGATCGTAATTAAAGTTTTAGGTAGGAACGGTAGTAGCCGTTCTGTTTGAGTCAAAAGCTTCAGATTACTAATTTACATCAAAACAGAATTACGTAAACACAGCATTAAGCAAAGTCAAATAAAGTTGTTGTCGAATTGGGTAACGTGTTTAAGTGTTTTTCTGAACTCGATCATACACGTGATTTTTTAATATAAGTGCTTAAAATCGACTTGCTATAAATGCTTAAGTGAAATGGATTTAGCTGTAATTGCATCAATGATTATTTGATACATGTATATTAGTTATGAAAATTATGAAATCGGTTGTAAATATCTATACTAATATAATGAAGCGGAAGAGTTTGGTTGGTTGTTTAAACACTAATCTCTGGATATACTGATCCGATTTGCTTTTTTATTGTTTTGTATGAAATCTGCATTCAGGAGTACTATAGTACTATATAACATTACGGTGTAAGTATTTTGTAGTCTTATAAATAAATTAATAAATAAATCACGTTGTATGACAAACATATTCAATATTATTAAATCAATAAAAGTTTGGGACACTATATATCTATTATAAATAAATGACAATGAGGCATTTTGTGACAAAAAAAGTAAATAAACTTCCCAGATCCTCACGCTCTAGGCGGTCGTATGTCATTCCGACGTTGGACGTACCGAAGAGCAATACCAAATTCCTTCAAGAATCCTTTACTGTGTATGCCGCGTCCCTTTGGAACCAACTTCCTAATCCTATTCAAAAAAGCTCTTCTCTAAAGACCTTCAAATCCCAACTTAAAGAGCATTTGCTCAAAAGTGTAAGTAATTCGACATAGAAGTGAAAGTAATTACACATATTTTAATCAGTGTGTCTAGTGTATATTATATATTATGCATGTATATGTATTTATATGTAGTCTACTTAATTGTATATATAATATCTATACTGATGTATGTGTTTATTTGTATGTATGTTTATTTAGTAACTATTGTAGTAGTTGTTGTATATATATAGTATGTATGTATTGTGTATATTGTATTAGAAAATCCTTTTTTTTTATACTTTTATGATTGCACTGTAATGTTATTCCGCTGTTTGCACTCATCCACTTCCATGGGTTGGCTGGAAGAGATTTCTTTTAGAAATAAGCCCGCCGTTGTAAACTTATCTTAACTTATCTTTTCAACTGTATTTTACTACTTTTTTATCTGTGTAATAAAGAATATATATATAAATTGTAAGATGATTTTTCATTGATTTTGATTTCACATGTATGTTGAAACTTACGATTGAAATTTATTTCATCATCAAAGAAATTTTTTGAAGATAATCTTCGGATTTAATAGTATTTAATTTGGACGTATACTTTTTGAGAAAATGTTAAATTAAAATAATTCAGTCTGCTCCGTTGACGGTCGCAAGCCTTGGTTCGAGTCCTTTGTCGCCGATGACGTCCTATTATAGCCACGTAGTATTCATGATTGAATGTATTACTATGTTGGCAAATGCAGCAAATTAAATTATTAATAAGTAGGTGGTACGCGGGCGAAGTCGCGACCAATAGCGGACTATTGGTTTTTTATACGGAAAGGGTACGGATACTTCCAGGTAACAGTCAGTATAAATGTTGTAAAGACGATAATTTGACAGAGTATAATAACCTTACGAAATTGTGAAATCAAGATAATTATTTTGATTTTAGGAACCCGTAGCCGAGCGCCGGATCGGTTTCTAAAAAGACGCGAGCTTAAATCCCGCTACGATAAAAATTTTATACGTTTTCTTAATAAGTTTTTTTCATTCCTATGATTGGAATAACACTTAAAAATGTTAAAAATATTCAATAAAATGGTATTATCTTTTTTCAAATGATAATTCTTTGAGAAGCGGAACCCTTTCGAGATGCTAACAACATAAATAAGTTGTTGTAACAAATATAAGAATGTTGACATAGCTTGATGAGAACGTATGGCTTAGCGATCAGAGTGCAGTTTTAAAAAGGCGAGACCAAAAATCCCGCTACGTTTAAATTTTTATACGTCTTCTAAAAAGTAGTAGAATAATGATATGTATACATATAATAATAGTAATATATAGATATAATTTGATGTTATTGCCGCATTGCTTCCTCATCCTTGGAAGAAATGGCCACTTTGATGTTGTATTATACTACTAAATCCATCATGAAACCTTTATTGGCCTGGCTATTTAATGAACTTGCCGATACCGTCTTCCTCGACGTTAGAGTAGTTGATGCATCCTTTTGTGTATCTTATTAAGGCAACGACGGCGAGTGATATGATGTTGCGCTCTTGTTGATGTACTTAGATTCGATGTTCACTGCGAACTTATATATTTGTATAAGTATGTGAATCGTTAATGATCAGGGTGCACAAGTTTCCCCTCCTTCTATATCTTTTGGATGTGAATATGTCTATAAATTTGCTACTGTACAGGAGCAATCCAAAAAACCAAACGATAACCAAATCGCGGAATGCGGTTTGGCCTTGTAGTTACGATGGTTCGAATCTATACTCTACATCCAAAATAAAAATATACCACTGGATAGATAAAAAATCAAAAAATTTATTACAATAACCGAGAATAGTGAAATACCGTGCGCGGTGGAGGGGTAAGTGACGTCATTTTCGGGCTATTTTGCTACATATCGAGATTTGCATTTAGTTTTACTCAGGGTAGCTATGAAATTATTTTAATTTTTAATCGTCAGCTATTATTAAAATCTATAGATTGTATAAAAACGAAATAGTTTAAAGTAGTTATAATGAATATAAAAAAAATAACCAAAAAAATATTAGAAAAAAAAAACATATTTCCGGCCTATATGCATCAAATGCAAGTATCGTATATCGGTTGGAACGAGCTTATTATACATTGTTTTCGATCGTCGATTATGAAGAAACAAGGTAGAAGTGTACATCGCAATACATTTATCAACAATCCATTCAGACATAAGTGTGATATTTGTGATGGTCTGTTTCCTGCGCCAGCAACAGGTAAAAACTAACCACTAATTAAAATAATTTTCCGGAATAGCCATTAGGGAACTTTAGACTGTACGGTAAGATACGGTATTTATTTGATCGATACCCATGAAGATTTTTATCACGGAGATACGAGACTAGTACCAGAGATTGACTCAGCATCATCAGCATATACTTATTACCGCCAATAATGCACACAGCTTGGTCGTGCACTCAGAAGACGTCTCTATCGATACAATCTTCAACCAATCTAAATGTTTGGCAATCAGCAAAATTTGGATAGAAATTTCCATGCCAGTGAATACTGCCTGGCGTTGATTTGATATCCTATTATATCAACGCTCAGAATAAACAAAACAAACGGCGGTATCCATGACACAGCTACACCCGAGTTTTTTTGATAAGGGTCACATTTTAAGCTTGTGTATGGCCCAGGTACACAGTTTCGGGATAATCTAGAAGAGAACCACCCGTCTATCGCGACATTTTCAGGGAGCGAGTTGTCTGTTTGGCTGATTGAGGACCGTCACGAAGTTTGGGTCGATATAGTGTATTCGGAAAAAGTTCAACCTGTCCATAAAGGGTAGTTTTTTAATGTCCCCGATGAGTGTAAGTGTGTTGACCTTTGATAGTCTGGCCGCCAATACGATTGACACAAAATGGTTTATAAAGGCCTCGTTAACGATAAGCTTATAGGCCTTTTTGCAACACTGTTTACTGAAAAGAGGTGATCGTGCAGATTTTGATGTTTGCGACCTTTGTGCAACTAAAAGTGATCTTACTCCTGAGGTCCTCGGCTGCCTCAGTAGTTGTAGTTGGTATCAAATCACTATCGGGGACGAAATTGTTGCCCACCCTGATGAACATACCACAACCAAGAGTGTTATTCACATTCCATTGTATGTTCGGTGCTTCCAAATGCTTGTTGGATTGTTAAAAGTTTGAATAGTGTATTTAGCATGTTGGTAAGTTAGAGTTAAGTTGAAAGGGATTAAGAAAAGATTTCTCAGAATTACTCCAGCAACGTAAAAAAATAATTTTCCACTTCACACCTCAAAGTCTATGTAAAAATTGCGGGTGACAATTACCACAAATAATCTTTTTAAAAAATCATGTAAAATTAACTCACCAACTATATTCATATGTTTCGTTTGTCTTGCAATTTGAAACTTAGGGCCTTCTGTAGACACTTCGCAAGTATATGCAGCTCTCGTAGCGACAGGTGGAGGCATTACGCGTACCATACACCAGTCCACTTGGCAATCACCGCCTTGTACCATTATCCCCGTTACATTGAACAGCCGGATTGAAACCTAGAGATAAACAATATTTAGTAAAACATCTCCTATAAATTATAATGTGGCATCAAATTCCAATAAAATCTAGTCTATCAATAAAAAAAAATTAAAAATAAGGGTTCAGAGGTTTGCAGTATAGTATAACAATCTTGGACAATTGAAATTTAAAAAACTTATTATTATGTAGGCATTGCAATTTTTTCCTCTTTCCCTTTAAGATCTGACCTATACTCTTCAAAGAATCTATTAGCCAAATTTCAACTATAAAATTACTTATTTCTGCATAAATAACTGAGTTTCGAAATCATAGGGAGCCACTTTACATTTTTATTTTTAAAAGTTGGATAAAAATCTATCCATTTTTGTGTAAATATCAGATTTCGTGCTATTTAGTGTAGTAGCTTTGAACGTTGCTTATATTTATTATGATAAATACGTAATCGTTTTGTATGAATCAAAAGTAGAAGATCGGCAACACTTAGTAGTATTTTTGTAGAAGTATGTGTATGTGTGCGTAACACGAAATACAGGTATGGATAAAAATCGTGAAATAAAAAAATCCTACGTCTTAACTGGTAAAGTTTCTTGATTAATTTCTTTAAGTATGGGTTTGTAATATTTTGCCCTATATGCTGTTTCCGTAAATGGTTCATTGACACTTCCACCCTGTGGATAATAGTTTGAATTTTTCAAGTAATTAATAAAAAATATGTAAATCACTTAATTCCTATAAAATTCATATGGTGCCCCTAGTATACTTAATTAACGGGTCATTGTGGATTATATATAGGTCACCTTTCAAGCATCATTTTTCTTTTTTGTGGATTACTGAACTTACAAGGTAAAAAGCGAAAGTGTTGCGTGTATATTTGCTTACTCGAAGCAATGGCTTTAGTTTAGTTAATATATGTATATACGTCACGTATGAAATATGTCGATATCATGGTTATTTGAACACGTAAACTCTAATCAAACTGTTCAATGAAAAAATATATCGGCTCTACGCTGTATTCCGCACACAGCACGGTAGGCAGAGGGAACCTAGTTTTAAGACACTCCGTTCTGCACGTTCCGCCGAATTCTGGAGGCACTACGTGTTGAGCAGCGGAGGTCAACACTGCGTTTTGCTTTGACACCAGAGCGAAGAAATGGAAATATTCATTTAAATAAATATCTCCTCGAGTGGGGATCGTACCCACAACCGATATACACACTAGTCACGTACACGATAGTCACACTTTGTGCCCCTGCGCAACAACTGGCCTGAACATATCAAATATGTTAACATATCAAAAGCGGGTTAGTGAATGTTCCAGGGAAAAATTTTGTCATTACATATCAAAGTTACCTTTTGTGAGGGTCTGTATCTGAAGATTTCGTGCAGATCCCTATACCACTTGACGGAGTGTAGTCTCTGGTCATCCATCTGGAAGTGGCAGAAAAGCTCAGCCGCGCGCCGAGGGTCTGCGTACAGTGGGACCTTCAGTTGAGTTATTTCATGAGCTGATGTTAACGCTGTAACAAATTATATATAAATTATAATAATGATAAATGGGCCGAAGCGGGGACTTCAGGATTTGCAATAGCGTAGTAGATAAATATACTGAGGTTTTCCTTGTACTCGGCTTAGTACTTCTATCGAATATGAGCCCCACATATATATATGGCCGCCCGTCTAGGATAAAGGATCAGATTAGTAAAAAAAAAAATCATCATTTAAAATTCTCGAGCGCGTCAGTTTACGGTAACTTACTCTAAGTTACATGCTAAATCATGTATAATCCACTAATCTGATAATTAAGAGAGACGTAAAGAAGGGAGAGGGCTACAAAGCTAAAAAAAAATACGACTAATAAAAATATACTATAAAAATAAATACGTTACCTCGACATTCTTAAGCCTGATTTCTTTTTTTTTAATTTGAAGGGAAATATTCAAGGACTACGAAAAATATTTAATCTGACTGCATTCTAAAAGCCGAAGTAATAAAATGATCGATAAATATTTTTAAACATTTTTAAAGTGTATTTCTAAATAAATATTTATGACCGATAAAGTTTAATCCAGCTATGAGTTGCCTATATTCCTATCTCCGTATTCCTATTCCTCTCTCACTCATTCTCTATTTATTACTGCCTTAATCACATCGATGATTAAAAAATACTTAAAAAAATATTTTTTGTAATTATTTCTAATAAATACAAGTACTCAACTTTAAATACAAGTACTAAACTTTACACTTTTACATTATGTACACAAGATTAACTATATATATAGCGTTTTTATCATTATCACTTTAAGTGAAACCACAGTTTTAACTACTCTATAAAAACCTTATACAATTAAAACAAAAGAGACTTTTAAATGTTTAGTCTGTGATACGAAAAGTATGATATGGAATTTCTGGTAAAAGTAAAATCATTACAGGTATTACCTAACATTTTTAGAGAGTTTCAATATAAAATAAATTGAACTGAGCAATGAGCGGTTTTAAGACATCAACGTTGAAGTCTCCAACTATCATTACTAGTAGAAAGGCTCGGGCTCGTAATCGTGTATAATTTAAGCGATGTTCTTGAAATATTTTAACAATTAAGAGCTATAATGACTTACATAATCTACTATGACTATAATGGGTGTAAAACACCTTATTTTTAAAAGTTATAAAGTAATCATAATTATTTGTAAGAAATTGTGAACAACTTACTTTTACCTGTTAGTTTGGATCTATGTTAATAAATATATGTATTTATTTGTATATATTTTTGTAAAAACCTCGGAAAAAGTAAAAATTCAAAATATGACTTAACGTTTACTATACAAGACAAGACTATAATGTTTTCTTTTTTATAACAAAATTAAATCCAAATACCAAAGACTTAATTTCTGAAACTTCGAAAGAAAATAAAATTCAGCCGTGCAAGAGGATCTACTGAGTAAAGTAAGACATAATATGTTACTATAAATTGCATCTCCAATTTATGTATTCGAAATAATAAGTGGACAGAAATAAAACGATAAATGTAAGGGGTTTTAAAGTTAAAATAAGTGTTGCGTGGATTTAATATCACTTCACCGCCGCCGTTACCTTCATACCTATGCTAGTTGCCGCACACGACTCATTCATAAAATCGTAACCGTAGATTTTTATAGAGGTTAAAACTGTGGTTTTATATAGTGGTGATGACAAAAATACTGAAAATATATAAATATAATAAAATATAGATTCATGCTATATGTATGCCGCTCACAGCAGGGTAAGCAGAAGGAACTAGTGTTAAGATACTCCGTTCCCCACTTTCCGCCGAATTCTGGAGGTAGTACGTGTTGAGTTGCGGACTAACTCCGCGATTTGCCTCGACACCAGAGCGAAGAAATGGAAATATAAATATTTCATTCCTCCAGTAGGGATCGAACCCACCATTAGTCGTATTTACAGTCACAGTCTGTGCGCCTGTGTATATATGTATACACACATATATTATTTTTACTTTTATCGCTAACATTAGCATACTGACGGGTAAACACTTAAAATTGGAACATCGCGTATCTTAAAGCGCCTTCAACATTTAAACAAACGGCGCGACGTCTGAGCGTATTTCAGAAACGTAACCCTAATGGATGAATATGTAAACTAAACTTAATAGATATTATATAAAAACTAGCGTATAGGAGCTTCAGCTTTACATTTTGGACAAATTTATTTTTGTTTTAAACACAGTCTATTAGTTCAAAAATAAGCTGAGCGTAGAATATGCTTAGATTATACACAAATATGAACCAACCAAACATAATAAACGAGTAACACAAATGTTTATAAAGGTCAATAGACCCCTATTCGGATCGGACGGACGATTCGGACGGATTCGGTAAATATGTCGTGAATGTGAATGCCAAGTTAGTTGGTATATAGTATATATAGTATTGGTGTTACCCAGAACAAGAACCAATTACGGTAAAAAAATAATAAATTTCGAAGGAGCGCAATTTTATAATAAAGTACCATCACATATAAAAAATGTTATTTCATTTAACACATTTAAATGTCAATTGGCGAAATACGTCCACGATAATTATTAACAATGTGTTAAGTAAGTATAAAATTTAAATACTTATTTAGAAAACGTATAAAAAATTGAACGTAGCGGAACTCGAACCCGCGCATCCTGGAAACCGACCAGACGCTCTGACCACTGAGCCAATGTTCTCGCCAAGCTACGTCGAAATTCTTATACGCTTGTTACAACTTATGTTGTTAGCATCTCTGTAGGGAGATTTTTACAAATTTCCGCTACCCAAAGATAATTACTAAGAATTATCGTTTGGCAAGAGAGAATACTATTTTTTAAATATGTTTTAAACATTTTAAAAGTGTTAATCCACACTTAGGAAAGTTAAATACTTATTTAGAAAACATATAAAAATTTGAACGTAGTGGGACTCGAACCCGCGCCTCCTGGAAACCGACCAGGCGCTCTGACCACTGAGCCATACGTTCTCACCAAGCTACGTCGAAATTCTTATACGCTTGCCAAAATAACCACCACTTAAGATCCATATTCCCTATGGATCTTGGGTATATGCGCACAAAAACTTATAGGCTTTATAAAACAACGAAAGTTTTAAGAGAATGACAAGGGATAGATCGGAATTGTTTAGTAGTATCTTTGTATTATAGTATTAGGAGTTTACGTAATTAGTATCTATTTGTAACTGCGTCACACGTAATACAGTATGGATAAAAATCAAAAAAATGAAAAAAATTATAATCGTACGTCTAAATTGTTAAGAGTCTTGATTAACTTTTATAAGTACGGGTTTGAAATATTTCATCCAATAAATATATTATATTTACTTATACAGGATAGCAGGACTTATACATACAGGACTAAATTACATGATACGAAATGTATATAAAAAAAATTATAAAAACAAAAAACCCGACTGCATAAAACTAAAAAGAAAATAAACAAGCCCAATAGTTTATTAGGATTAGCAGTCGAGATCTATATGTACTTCTTCAATCAATTGATTTAGATTATAAAAATAATAGACCGACGGCCTGAAAACAAGACCATTTAAGCGTTCCTTTTTTCCTTAAGAGGTGCAGAACCCTAAAAACGATTCATTAGAGTTCGTAGTAAAATTACAACTTAACTTAACTTAGCTTCACGCTTTATCCCTATCGGGGTAGTGAGAGAGAACGGAGCGCCAAACGCTACGGTAATAAAATTATATCAAGTAAGAAATGAGGCTAGTAGTGTCAGATTAGGTTGGTGTCGACAAACACAGAATAGAATTGAAATAATACAAGTTGATGAAGATACTATGTAGCAAAATTGTAATTTCGAGAAAATCGAGTGCAAGGTTTTGAAAATTTGAAAAATAATATAAAAATCGTGTACATGTTAATATCTTAAATAACCACAAACTTGATTGTTTTATGGTCTAAAATTATTATCTATTAGTATGCAATAATACATGAAATTATTCATGTATAGAACAACGAAAATCCAAAAATGTCTTATCACCTTCATCCACTCATGTCTTCAATTACCTTAAGTGCTCCGTCGTTAAGTCCTAACTCCTCAATAGACCAAGTTGGGAAAGGCAATTTGTTAAACATAATATACTACCGTTGGCCGTAGCTTTAGTATGATGTAACGTATATGCTAATTGTATATGTGATTAGGCTGAACAATATTTTTTTTAATGACAACGGTAACTTTAAGTGATAATGGTCATCAAAACATATAAAGTTTAATACAGTTAAAAAATTACAGACACATATTATCTTTATATTTAATCACCAATATCAATCATAGAAGAATGAAAAAAAGATGAATGCTGTGTAGATGCAATCTCTTCGTAGGAGAATGAAGAAAAACGTGCTCAGCTGGTTTCTGCACGTCGAACGAATGAGTGATGAAAGAATGGCAAAAAAGAATTATGATGGAAAAGTGAGTGGTAGACCTCGGTTGACCTCCGAAAACACAGTATCAAAGGTACTGGAGGGAGGTCACTTAAAAGAATGAGGATCCCCCGGAGGCTATGTATGAAGAGGTTGATGACAGTGGACGAGGCGAAAGAGATATGTAGAGACCGTAGCGTTTGGCGCTCCGTTCTCTCTGACTACCCCGCTAATGATACAGCGTGAAACTAAACTAGTTTAGTTTTTTTTATCAATCATACGTTTTTAAAAGTTTTTTCTTTCTTAAGTGTGAAAAAACATTTTAAAAATGTTAAAAGTAATATCAATCATTTTCTAAATGAGAGATTTAAATACAACAAAATTTACCAAGTGTTTACATACATACATTGTCTTACGTAAATTCGAGAAGCGTTTTAATTATTAAAAAAAAAACATTTATTTACCATTATAATTGAACAGCTATAAAATATTGGCCATTTTACACTGAATCTTATCTAAATTGAAAATCTTTTGCAGTAGCATCCCGCTTGCTCTGAAACATATATTTATTGCCAGTGTCATTAACGGGAATATATAGTAACATATCTATGCTAATTAAAAAAATAAAAATATCTATGTTTTTTAAATAAATTATAATTAGTTAAAATACAATTTTATTTTTAAGTAATTAGATACCATAATAATTATTATTAATATATTTTTTAATATATATAATAATGAAATGAATTCGATCATTCAATATCCTTTCCAAGAATACAATCTCTAGTCCCAAAATGTATGATGACTCACACATATAATGTCTGATGATAGTTCGATACAATAGATTTCACATAAAATGGCAATATAATCGTAACAATTTTTTGAAATATATTTTTATTCATTCATTATTATACTTTTTTAAACAGATATTTGACAGAGATGATTTTAGAATTTAAAATCATAATAAGAAATCTTTATAAAAATAAGCTTTTTTTTATTTGTTGCATTGTATTTTATAAATCAAGCTTTTTCATTTTATACGCATGAATTGTGCAAAAGATTATAATATGCCATTTTATTGCAGCGGCGATTTTGGATTAAAAACCATATTGATTAAATGTAAGTTCAGTTATATTCTTTACACTGAAGTTGTAATCCAAATTTCAGCTCAATGATATACTGTGTGTAAGTAGGTCCGATGGAGCTTGAAATTTTTCACATACACTAATATACGAACACGGAAAGTTTAATAAAATTGTATAATTAAAATTTACTTAATAATGTATACTTATTATATTACAAGTGGGCGCGCGCGGCTTTGCACGTTTATTTGCACCCTTAGGGGTGAATTCAAAAAAACTACGAAACACGTGTTCAATAAATATTTTAAAAAGTCTGAATTTCGAATTTTATAAAAATCGGTGCTGTTTTAAAAAAAACCATACAAACTTTCAACCTCTATTTCATCCCTTTAGGGTTAAAATTTTTCAAATTCCTTCTTAGTGGATGTTCAGATATATATATATATTTAAATTTAAATTACAAGTAAGAGAAAACTTTAATAATTATCAAGCATAAATTTTTATTTTAAGCGAAAACTGAAAAAATACCAAGTCTACTAATTTGAGACGTAGGTGGACGATACGTAAGTATGCGACAGTATATATGACATGAGCAATGTTAAATCAAAAATGCATGAAAGTGGAATATTATCAATCTAAATAATTCGTTTGTACTTCCTCGCTCTGTTCACATTTATATTATGATATTACATTATTGTTCTGGAATGATCTAATTAGTATAAGATCATTCCAGAACAATAAAACGCATTCGAAACACTGCTTTTTATGAAGATAAAATTTTAAAGTTATGTAGTATCATAGTTGAATTTAAATACAATTCTATAAAAGATCATTATAACGAGGCCTATTGTAGCGCAAGGGCACAAGTGAGTGACTGTAAACGCGAATGGGTTTGCTGCTTGTGGGTTCCTATCCTCACTTGAGGAAATGAAATATTTATTAAAGTTTATATTTTCATTACTTCGCTTTGGCGTCGGGACAAACCGCGGCATTGAGTTCACCGCTCAACACGCAATACCTTTTTTTTCGTGAGAAAATCTGTTACGGATACTGGCCCGAATGGGGACTCGCGCGGGTTATGTGGAACTCGCGGACTGGCAGATGTAGGCCGTCCGAATACCCACTAAAACCTCACGATGCTCCTCCTCGACCACCGCAGGTCGCGAGACGCGGGGACAACAGTCTTACGCGAAACGCGGCGGCCACACGCCCCTAGAATTCAGCGAAAAATGGGGAACGGAGTGTCTTAACCTTTAACCACTGAGGTACATACGTGGTACGACATCATAGCGGATTTTTGTCTTGAAATTGAAATCAAATCTTTTTGGTAGTTTCCTAGACACCGATGACGCGTGCGCAGCGGAGGTGTGTGAGTGCATGTCACGTGTCTTAGCAAGGTGGTTCGAGTACCTGACGAATGTGACATGTAAAGTCAGTGTAAGTGTTGTAACTGACATCCCACCCTACACTCAATAAAATATTTTTAAAAAAATATTTAAATAATATAGTTAGAACCCTTTTGTAGTGATCGTAAGTAATCCAAGATCTTTTAGGCATTCAGAGGTAACAGTATTAATACGAAATATACCGTAAGTTTAATATAAGTACAAATAAATATAATATGATAAATAAAATGTCATAGTCTGTCCGTTTCAATCTCTCCAAATCTTCTATACTTTTATACCCAGTCATTACTGATAGTTATAACTAAGGGGAAATAATGAGTGGCCCGCCACTTGCCGTGGATTCCGGCCGTTCGGCTCTGAACCCTGCGGGACGGATCGGAATAGTTAATATTTGTGATACTTATAATGCTTTTGCGAAAGATCAGTTATTAAATAACTGATTCAAAGACCGAAATCTAATATGAATATTTGCAATGGAGTTGAGATTATAATATGTAGGCCGTAGCCATAATTACATGACTTATAACTAACTCTCTGCTTCAGATATCAGATCGAACTCCCTACCGCTAGGCGGCCGATTATGTGAATCCACTTCAGTTTGTTTCTTTAGAGGGCATTACATTAATATACCCATTTAACCTTCGTGTGTCTTGCTTATAACTATATATTTATTAATTGTATGTTAAAAATATTAAATTCTGTATGTATGTGACGTGTTTATTATTTCCGTATGAATTCGTTAATATAATATATTTTATATTATATTTATTACCTACGTGCTCTTATTATATGCCTTAGTTTCAATATTAATACAATTTATATTCACTGTTATTGTAATGCCTCTTTTAAACAGAACCGTCGTAGAATAACACGCACAGCACACACCCTGCAGCTGTTTGTCTGAACTGAAACTAGACTCAGAGTTGTGGGAATGTAATATGGAATTCATTAGTTGAAAATACTCAGTTATCGCTAGAACAGCCAGCGACTCCAAGTAGGTACGATTCTACTACCGGTTCGGTAACGAACTTCAGTGCTGAGAAGAAACAGAAGAAACTCAGCAGCAGAATCCAACACCACTAAAGCATTTCGCTTATATCAAATATGTCAGCATCAGTGACGCCTGGCTATATATTATAAGCATGTCTTCGACATCAGTCGATTGACGCATTATATTTAATACGATAAAACTAAGCGTTAGACAAATAAGCGGACACTACCATATACACTAGTACCAGGACATAAAGTAGCATCACACACCTATCCATCATACACTAAGTGTTATCGTTAACGCACCGCAAGGCATCGCGAAACTATCTAAATATAATATATATAAAATTAAATGCCATAGCAATTCACTGAGCCAAGCACATTAGTACCAGCGAAGCCAACCAGCAGTCGGTTGACTATATTATTTAATAGCAAAACATAGGGTCAATGAACTCTAACAGTCGTATAAATCGTAAATAATTAATATTTGGTTAATGTCTATGATATTTAATTGCAGTAATATATAAAATATTGACAGTTACTTTTATTGTAAGATATTAAACAGACTCATAGTATATAATATTTATAAATTGTACATATATATTTTGATATAATATTTTAATACCTTTTATAGTAACATGTTAAATATTTACTAATATATATAGAAACATTTAGAAGTTATTATAATTCACCAAACCTATTTAAATCTCATTTCACAATTCCCATACACGCATCTAACAAAGATGGCGGCAGGCATTCTGCGTACATTAATATAATTGTAATTTTACATATCTCACAAAACATCTTCATGTATTTATTTCCATTTACTAAATAAATAATATTTATCTCTGGATATTGACGGCATTATATGTATTAATACCATTCTTCTTTGTTTTAATAATTTATCTATTAAAAACTTACCGACGAAGTATTTCAAAGCAACCAATCGTAAATAGTGAAGGCACTTATAACTTAGCAACCTCAAATACTTATATCACAACTGAAGACATAATCTCACATGCTTTTATATATTAAATATAACTAGATATTTTACAAGATTTAAAATATTAATTATGTATTTTATAAGATAATACATAACGTTTGAATATAATTATTAAATATATTTTAATATCTACGGTATATTACGTCACTTTAACATTACTTGTGAATGGAACACGTAGTTAAAGAACTGAACTAAACTATTACTTATAAAATTGTATTTATTCTAAGCTATAAATTAAATAATATTATAAATTATATTTATAATATTTTTTATAAGTGATTATTATTTCATTTTTAATTAATTATATTATTTACCTACACATTTTAATTCTGGTATGGATCGTTACAGTGTGATATTTATGATGATTTGTTTATGGTTGTCCGTAGGTAAATAAAAGCCAAAAGGGTCTCATCTAAACAAAGAAAAAACTGAATTATCGCAATTTTTAAAATTTCAATCATTATTTTAGATTTTTTTACCTTACACTGTATCGCGTGCATAGCAGGGGTACATCCATATTCTCTACTTTCCGCCTAATTTTTGAGGTATCACGTCTCAAAAGGTATATAACGTCACACTTCGCCTGATAACTAGAAAGAAGAAGTTAAAATATTCATTCCCCCGCCTATTTTCTAACGACAAAAAAAAAAAACGAAGTTGCGGTTAATTGTATTAATTTGGAATTTTTAATAAGGTGTGTTTACAATGTCAAGTCTAAATAAATAATAAGTCTAAATAATTTGTAATGTTATTTTTTTAAATATTTCCTTTTTAATATTTTCATAATATTGATATTAATTACTACAAGTGATAAAATTCGTATACTTACTAATTTATACACTAAAAAATAGTTTACAAAAACAAATAAACACACTAGTTACAAAATAGTAACATTAATATTATGAATATAATAAAGTTATTTCTTAGTTCATTATATGAAAATGTAAACAAAAATAGTTAAATAATTCATTTGACAATGCAATTCAAATATCCATTCACATTTGTATGAACTTATTTACGATTATGTTTGTTTCTTATTTACGATTATGATTATGTAATATTTATGAAAGCTCTATTAGCTTTATAATTTATTCCTCAAACATAAATTCCAGTCCATTTACTCTACTTTGGCACTTTGGTTCGACGGAGGGAAAGAAATACTTTTAATAAAAGCAATTTGGGAACAAATTTACTTGATATGCTTAGGATAAAGGTTGAATAATAATTATGGAGGGTTGCCATTGTAATTTGTTTAACTTCCTTTCTGAGGATAAATGGCGCGCCGAACAATTATTATTCAAATATTGATAAAATATTTTTTAGGTTAAAAATAATTTATTACTGCCAACCCCCCAGCGGTTCAAGCTGTACGGCTATTTACTAACTATTTTGTAAGTGTTTTGAGATTTTATTTGTTTTCACTAGCAAAAAATATTGTTGATAGCGTTGAATTTCTATCTAATAAATGATGTATATGTTTCTCCACAATCTTTTCCATCTTTCAGTAAAAGTCTTATAATAATTATATCAATCAATACAAACAGAAAGACATAGAGACAAAGAAAAATGTTTATTTGGGTTTTAGTATCGTCTAAATAACTATACGGTATATGCACTTAAAAAACTCTTTGTTTTGAAATCGCAGATAGACACTTACAATTTTTTTTATATATACCTATAGATTATTAAGTATTATTTGCATATAGATTACAATTAGTTAGAAGAGGTGACAGATTAAAGATTATGAGTAAAAAATAAATTAATTGCCTTCACGCTGTATCCCGCATACAGCATGGTAGGCAGAGGGAACCTAGTGTTAAGACACTCCGCTCCCCACTTTCTGCCGAATTTTGGAAGTATTGCGTGATGAGTGGCAGTACTCAACGCCTCGCTTTGCCCCGAAACCAGGGCGAAGAAATGAGTAACAAGTAGAAAATGTAGACTAAAAGACAAATAAGAAAAATTATCAATCAATATTATAAATGTGAAAGTTCGTGAGGATGTCTGTTTGTTTTACACACACGCGCAAAAGCTATTGAACCAATTTTGGATGAAGTTTTAAAGTAATATAGTTTCTACATCAGAATAGCTCATGGACTACAATTTATGTAAAGATTTTGTATAATTTGGTTATTTGTATAATAATTTATACTTCTATAGTTATCTATTTAATCTATACTAATATGAGAAACGAAAGATGATTGTTTCATTGAACGCACTTATATTAAGAAACATTGGTTTGGTTTGAGATATTTTTTGTCTTAGATAGTTTATTTCTCGAGGAAGAATATTAGCTAAATCACGCATTGACTATTGGGTAAAATTATTCCTCTAAAATAAAAACAAAGGGAACATATCCTTGTTGTGGTAATGATGATTTATTCAAATTATTGGAATTCATACTGAAATTATATTAATTCCAATAATTTGAATTAATATAAATATTAATTATTGAAATTGGAAAAAAGAGTTTGGACATGAGATCTTATGTGTAGGCGTGAAGTCACATGTGTGTTTGTGAGATCACAAATGTAGATATTAGATCGCAGAATGTGGACTTAATAATATGTGTGAATGTGAAATTTTGAGGCCAGTCGTGGCGCAGCGGCACAAAGTGTGACTGTAAACCGACTGGCTGTGGGTTCGATCCCCACTCGAAAAGATGAAATATTTACTTAAATTTATATTTCCATTTCTTCGCTCTGGTGTCGAGGCAAAGCGCGGCGTTGAGTTCTGCCACTTAACACGCAATGCCTCTGGAATTCGACAGAAAGTGGGGAACGGAGTGTCTTTCACTACGTTCCCTCTGCCTACCCTGCATTGTGCGGGATACAACGTGAAGCTGTGAATGTGAAATAACATAAGTATACGTAAGCGGGGCGCGGGTTCCAGTCCCGCAAAGTTATTTTAATAAATATTGTAAATTATTCGTGCTGAAGAGATTTTAAATTACAACTATCATATCTATTCAAGTAATTCTATTATACAGTTAATTACCATATTTATATAAATAAATTATTACATAAAAAAAAATTAAATTAATTTCGAAAAAATAGCTACAATACAAAAGCATTTATCGTTCCATTACAAGAAATAGACGATTTCTATGAGACTTGGTGACCTCGATAGAGGTTACATACGAGTATGTTCAAGCACACTGACTGTAAAGCGACCGATAAAATCAAACTTCAATATGCTTTTCATTTTAGCGCGTTTTAAAATATATTGTTTTATATCAAAAGTATTATGTACAGTACAATATTATACAAAATAAATAAATCAGCTTCACGCTGTATCCCGCACACAGCAGGGTAGGCAGAGGGAACCTAGTGTTAAGACACTCCGTTCCCCACTTTCTGCCGAATTCTGGAGGCATTCCGTGTTGAGTGGCAGAACTCAACGCCGCGCTTAGCCTCGAAACCAGAGCGAAGAAATGGAAATATAAATTTAAGTAAATATTTCATCTCCACGAGTGGGGATCGAACCCACAACCAGTCGGTTTTACAGTCACACTTCGTGCCGCTGCGCCACGACCAGCCTCTATAAATATTATAAATATACTTAATTAAATTAAAATATAAATATGTTATTTTATAGAACAAATAAAATTAATATTTTAGTGGGACAGCGTCGAACTTTAAACGAGATGATTGGGGGTTCAGTTCCAACTCGCTCTGGCAAAACAAAACAAAATTAGGCGTTAGATTCAGTACTTCAAGGTGAAACGTATCGGCTTCAGACGGAAAGCAGAGAACGAAGTGCCTATAGGCGCTCTCTCTCTGCCTTTACATTACTATAAGAGAATCTTACTTGTATATAGTATTATAAGCGTTTGCCATTAAAACCTTAATTATGGTCGCACAGGGCCTTGTCATTTGAACATCGCACACGCCTCATTCACGAAATCAAATTATAAGTATTGGTGGCGAAGTTAACCGTTGTTTAGGTTAATTATAGAAAATAGATAATTGCGTAAAATAGAAAAAGATATTTCCCTTTCTCGCTCTGATATAGTTTCTTGTGACTGAGAAGTATGAGATCGGCAATGTTAAGTAGTATTTTTGTAGTAGTTGGTGTTTACGTTATTGGTAACTGCGTCAAACGTTATAACGATATAAATAAAAATCATGAAATGAAAATAATAATCCTACTTCCACACTGTTGATAATTCTTATATATTTTTTTTTGGTACAGGGTTAAATTATTTTACCTTATATGCTTCTCCCGTAAAAGAAGCGCCGACGCTTCCACTCTGTATATACTTAAACAGTTCGTTTAATATAGTCAATTATTTAATCAATATTTTTAAAGCGATCCAGTTAACTATAATACAAAGAGATAAGTGTATTTTTCAACAATAATAAAAATTATACGTTTTTTACGAAATATTTATAGATTTTTGAGGCCGGTCGTGGCGCAGCGGCACAAGGTGTGACTGTAAATCGACTGGTTGTGGGTTCGATCCCCACTCGAGGAGATGAAATATTTACTTAAATTTATATTTCCATTTCTTCGCTCTGGTGTCGAGGCAAAGCGCGGCGTTGAGTTCTGCCACTTAACACGCAATGCCTCCGGAATTCGGCAGAAAGTGGGGAATGGAGTGTCTTTCACTACGTTCCCTCTGCCTACCCTGCAGTGTGCGGGATACAGCGTGAAGCTGATTTTTTTTTTTTTTTTATTTTTTTTATTTATAGATATTTAATTGTAAATTATTTTTACAGTCTGTGTGAATTAAATAGAAAAATGTTTATTAAAATAGCACAAATCAATAAAGGACCATTATAAGAATATAATGTGAGCAGGTACGAGTGTTTGTGTCTGTATGAGGTACTCAATTTACGGTAAGCAGCTTTTAGTGTATTAATATACATACATATACATGTTGGTGCAAAGATTAATAATCTTCATTTTCATTAACATAATGGAGGCATTTCTCGAGATTATCGCACTGTACATATAATTTAAATAGAGAATACGGCAAGATATTTAAGAAAATTTCAAAGGTGACGCTACCAAAAATAATGTGATTTAGTATTTTTAAACCAGCCTTAAATTATGAATATTTATTGTATAGGCTATTAACAGATAACATTTTTAAAATTGTAGTCATAGCCCATGTTACTCCATTATCAATTAATTGAACTTTGTGTTATATAATTGCACATGATAGAGTATATTTTATAAAAGGTTGAATATTTTCCAAACAGCTCGTGGACTGTCCAACTCGAAGACTTAAGCTCATTTATTTACAGATGTTTGTCCAGTTTCACTTGACGTAGCCATATCATACGAACCCAGCGCGGTTATTGGGTCCCATTACGACGTAGAGCGGGTTAATTGGGAGTATGAAACTCAAAATTAATGTAGGTTTCATGTTTTGTTGAAAGTTGTGAGTGAGTGTCGTTGTAACTTTACGGCTTAGGTAACTTAATTTTGTATCAAAAGCTCCCAAATTTAAGTTTAAAGGTAATCTAACTTTGTTTTGTAAGATAAATAGTGGATATGATAAAATTAATAATTGAACTCACCTGTCATGTTTTAGTTATGAATTATAGCGCTTAGTATAGGCTTTCTTATAAGTTGCGTCTTATTGTAAGATTATAAACGACATGATTTGGATTGAAAATAACTTGGGAAATTGGTAGGTAAAAGAGAGTGACTCCATTCTCTCTGGCTGAAGCGTAAAGATGAGTTGGAGTTGACTAAAATTTTAGACCATTTATTTTAATAGTGGTATCTTTTGTAGGTAGTTGAACCTAGTATAACATCGTATACAGAAGTTTAGCATATTACAGGCTTTATCAGCTAAAAACGTATCTAATGTCATCAGGTACATGCCGTAATTAGGAATCGAACTCGCAATCATTGCTTATATAAGCATATATTTCGTTTTCTATTTACAGTTGTGTAAATTTTTTATTACAATAAAATTTATATAGTAGGACAGATTTCCAGATAAAAAATTTCTACATTTGTATCGTTAAAGTTAATCTGAAAACTCTTTTATTTTTAGTCGACTTGAAACGAAACTAGAAACAATTAAAAATGTTACAATAACAGTAACTGCATTTAATACGCGTACTCGTGAAAATAACAGAAGATTTTGTATCATCAAAATCGGGTCAGGATTTCCAAAGTTATGAAGTTGTAAAGTTGCACCGCATTTTTGGGTACCGTACTCTTTAAGGAAAAAAAGAACCCTTATGATATCACACTTTTGTCCGTTTGTCTATCTGTATGTCTATCAAGACTCTCAGAAACACTATCAAGTTGAAATTCGAACCATACACTTAGATCTACACTCCCATAATTTCCTGATAAAAAACATATTTCTATATTTACTTAAAAAAAAAGATATGGCCGTTTCTATCGCAAAAAACATATTTCGACACTGTAAAGGGAATCAAAATTCATAGGGTGCTTCCGATTGACCTAAATTGTATATAACCAAAATTATCTATATATATAAAAGGACTTGTTCTGACTGACTGAGGTAAGACACACGCACAGCCGTAACCGCTGATGGGAGAAACGTGAAGTTTGGACAGATGTTTATTTTAATAATTTGGACATCCACAAAGTGTGTAGTAGAGTCTACGTGTGGTAGAGTCACTTCGCCAGCAATGGCAACACGCATGGGCAGACTCGACCGGATCATTACCACCCCCGGCATTTAAAACCGGCGTGAAGTAGTGGCTTTATGCCACTGCGTTTCGCATCAGGCAATGCCGGGCCCAACCCACCTTAAAGGCCGGCAACGCACCTGTAGCTCCTCTGGGGTTGCACGGGCCGTGGGCAGCGGTAATCACTTACCATCAGGGGACCCGCACGCTCGTTTGCCGTGTCTTTTCCATAAAAAAAGAAAAAAAAAGTTTAACAATATTTAAGTGTATTGTGCTAAAACCACGTAACCAAATCTCAACTCTCTAAAACTTAAACGGCCATTATAGTCGGCTTGCACACAAACTCTTTCATCTCTATCTAGAAGTTGAATTCTAAAGCAGTTTGAACTGCACATTGCAAATAATCGCCGTAGTAAAGTACAATCGTCAACTGGCCGTGTGCCAGAAGCTCGCACACGGCGTGCTGTGTTACATCGCGATAGAATTAACAATTTAACCTTTTATCGACCGTTCGTACGTTAAAGACAAACAAATAAAATACAATTGACTGGTATTGTGTATCTTTCAATTTTTCTGGCTATATTTTTATTTATCACATAACAAATTCTCTTTTGTTTTCAGATTGGTTTTATATAGTATGCTAGGGTAGGAATGAGTTTATTTTCAATCAATTACATGCATTGTACTAATATTTATATTTGTACTATAAAACACATAAATTAAAAAAAAAACATAATTAAAAATGATTATTAAAAATTTAAGGCAAGTCGTGACTCAGGAGCACAAGCTTGCGGCTGTAAACGCGACAGGTTATCGGTTCCCATTCGAAGAATTGAAATATTTAATATTTTCATTTTCTAACACGATGGTTTACGTTAATGTAGCACGACATACTGCATAATTTAAAAAGATTAAAATAAAAGAAAATGGGAGTGTATGAATTAATCTAGTACCTGCATTCCACTGATAAAAATAATATTGTTTTGTATAGTTTATTATTGACTGGTCGAATGATTAAAATATTATAGTAAACCAATCAAATTAATACAAAGTGAAAATCAAAGATTTAAAAAATATTTTTCTTAAGAACTTAAAACTTCTTTGGCTTCTTAGTGTTTTAAATTCCATCAATTCTAATACAATACAAGACAGAAAATTCCATTTTAATTTTCACAATGGCATAAAACTGCGTTAAGCTAGTAAAAAGTCAGCAAACAGTAAAACACAGAAAAACAAATGGCCTCATTTCCATGATGCACCCCAAAGGCTCTTAAGAGAAATTGCAATTTAGTTTATTTCTGACAATCTCATATGAAACATTATAGCCGCCGTAAAAATGTTGTTTTGACTAAGGAAATAGCTTTTAGGATTTGCCAACGATATTGCTGTTATATATTTAAAAAATAAATATAATAAAAAGAGCTTTATTTCAACCACAATATTAAACGTAGTAAGCCATTTGAACACTAAAATGTTGTGGGTTGCTGATGCCTGTGATAGGTACAAAACCTGCGTTAAATTGATGGTAATGTCTCCACTTCAGCATCAATTTTCAATTTCAATTCAAGTTTAAGATTTATTACTAGTTTAAGGGGTTTTCAACAAGAAATACAAAATAAAATAATTCAAATGCAAATAATTTCGCCGGAAAGATGGAACTTAATTCCACCAATAGACGAATTTTCATGAAATTTATATTTTAATTATCTTAAAGATGATAACGAACTCCATGAATATTGTTCTGAGTTCTGATCTTTGACGGGATTAAAATAGACCGCCTTTATAATCACATTTACAGTAACCCTCTTAGATAAATATTGAACGCTTGCCTTAAAATTTGAAAGTGAATTTTAAATGTACACTGTATAATTCCTATATAATTCATATTGTTAACTCAAAGGCCAAGTAGTTATTACGTACTTAATTGTATTAGAACTTTAATTTTTTGGGTCTTGTTTACATTTTTAGGTAATTAAACGTTATTTTGTATATTTTTATTAAACCGTTTAGTTTTTGTCTTGTATAGATGACTTGAAATAGTAAGCCATTTTTTCAAAATCTTAACAGATATTCTTGACTTATTTGTTTAAAAAAATTGAGCGCATACATTTTAAATTCTTTATTTATTAGTAAGTAAAATTGTAAAAGTATCATCTATCATCTGCTCTGTGCCCTGTCTACCTAGGATATATAAGCGGTACGTAGATGACACTTAAAATTTTTCCTACGGATAATATTTATATATTCCTAATAATATTCAATTCATAATAGAAATACAGGCTAATAATTCCTTAGCTTTCCTCAATGTGAGATCTCATTGAGATTTCTTATGATTAAGATAAAAAATCTCAATGGCACAATACGTCACACAGTATATAGGCACCCAGGCACACCAATAGATACCTCAAGGGTGACTATATTCAAGCCTAACAAGAAAGTGAACCAATTCTTGAGACCGGTGAAAAGTTACACACGCTGTGGCTAGTCATATATCGATCAAATAAAGAAAAACATCGGTGTTAGAGTGAAGGAACACATCTCCGATACCAAGAATGGGCATGTATCAAAGTCAGCTGTATGTGAGCACACTGTGGATAAACCTAGTCATTACATAAGGTTTGATAACCCCCTAATCCTTGCTTAGGAAAACAGATATATTCCTAGAATGATCCGCGAGGCTATTGAAATTATATATTATTATTATTATTATTCCTTATTTCAATAGACAGGACAGTTTCAAGATTTCTAACACCTGGGACCCACTCATAAAATCTTTGAAGTCTCAAACCCACTATACCAGAACGCAAGATACAGTTAGCTCATTCTGCAAGAATCCAGGGCAGTATGTGAGGAAATTAAGAAATCGTTGGCGGTAGTTTGATATAATAATTATGTCAACTGACAGACGAATGCCACCTCAGTCTACCCGAGACCACGGACTACTGCAAAGTGTTGGAAACGCCGGGTTTCCATAAATGTCTGATACAAAATATACGCGATTAATCCGGTTAAAATAGTTTCATTTAAAAAATGTAGCCAAGTTAATCAATTTCAAAAACTCTAATTCATATAAAAATAGATTACCATTTTCGCAAGAAAAAAATCGAATATTTCTACGGAAAATATCAGTCGAGTGGCGAAAACACGACTTCCTAAACATGTGTAAACATTTTCCTCGTAAATATTTAAATAAATCATACAGAGGAGGCGTACCGACCGTTTTATAATAAAATTTTGATCATAATCAATTATATAGCTATAGTGGTGTTTGTTTTGTTATGGAAGTCTGAGGTTGTAATTATGATTTATAATCAAATGTTCTTGTGTATTTTAAGGGTAAAACCCTTAAAATACACAAGAACACTTCTTCTTCTGTTATTTTATAAAATATTATAAAATAAAAAAAAATAAATCAGCTTTACGCTGTACGCCGCACACAGCAGGGTAGGCAGAGGGAACCTAGTGTTAAGACACTCCGTTCCCCACTTTCTGCCGAATTCTGGAGGCATTTAGTGTTGAGTGGCAGAACTCAACGCCGCGCTATTATAAAAAAAATTATAGGATTAAAATATTATAGGATTAAAATAAAAGAATGTCTTATATTATTTATTTCTTTACTAATTAACAAAATTGTAAAATTGTAATGACTCTTCTTTGTCGTTCCTAATATATACTTATAATAAAATCGTAACTGATCGGTGTCTATACTTGGAAGATATTTTAGAAAAAAATATTTTGAAGACCTTTATAAATATAGTAGGATACAAAACAATATTTTTTTTGTCCGTTTGTCCGTTTAATTTTGTTTTTTATAATTTTGGTGGTTGTTTTTATAATTTCATTTTCTCCGCTCTGGTGTTGAGGCATACCGCGGCGTTGAGTTCCGCCATTCAACTCGCATTGCTTCCAGAATTCGGCGGAAAGTTGGGAACAGAGTGTCCTAACCCTAGCTTCCATCTGCATTCTCTGCTATATGCGGGATTGCATGGACAAATGATAGGCATTGAAAAAAAACTTAAATTACTGTTTACCTATATGTATACTTCTATATATAAAAATTTAAGTTAAATGCCTGTCATTGATATGAATTTAACTGTGTTTTTTCAAATGCATATGATTATTTACACCATATCTAATTAAAAATCTGTTTTGATATATAAAAAATCTTCTGTGTGTGTCTTATGAAATATTTGTTTAAATTAATTTCAATTTCGTGTTTTTTGCTTAAAATATTAAAATAATTAATGATATACTTGCCAATTTAAGTTAATATTGGCTTCTATATTCATTAAACGTAATATCTAAAGACAAACAGGCAAAAGTTCGGCGTTGAGTTCCGCCACTTTACACGCAATGCCTAGAAAAATTTGGCAGAAAGTGGGCAATGAAGTGTCTTAACATAAGGTTCCTTCTGTTTACCCTGCCATGTGCGGAATATAACGTGAAGATGACCTTTTTTACTCTATTACCATAAAGTACTTACCGCATAGCGCCACCACTATTAAAATTTTCATTGTCACGGTATGGAGCACTGTACCCTTTATATAATATTATCTATCGTTGCACCTCACTAGCACATGTGTCAAACTAATGACATATAAACATAAGTAAAATAAAAACAAAACCTATTTTCTGCTCATAATTTTATATAACACTTACTATAGGAAACATTACAACATAGAAAACCATTTAGATGAAGAACGATCAGAATAAATATTTTAAGTCAAAAATTTGCAACAAATATACTATATTGTTGACGATCGCGTTGTTTACGAATTACCGGAAGCGTCCGTATTCAACCACAGAATGGCGAGGAGCGACTCGTGCTTCCCGCTCTGAGTTCGTTCGCCGAGTGTCCTTGGTTTTCCCGCTAGGCGCTAGGGAAACGTCATGCGCGGTGCGATCTCTTCAAAGGGGTCCTCCAGTTTTAAAACTTTGACAATGAAGTAAAATTCATAAGTGAAAAGTTTCATATAAAAGTATTTTGTAAGCTTTCAAGCTTTATGAACTTTGTACAATATAGAAAGCTATTACAATAATATGTCGATGTGAATTGAGCACTTTAACTAGTATGCGGAGTATCGGTTGCATGCGGTGGCTTATAAAGCGACAATATCAATAATACATTATAATAATATAAGCTAACGATAACGTTAAACGCCTGGAGGCTAATTCGCAAATCCTTACTACGTTGCTCCTACAGTGATAGCTTACGTAACACATATTTTACTATATAACCATGTACATATTGGTCGAAACTTTCTATTTTATTTATTAGATGGATAATTGAAATTAAATGTACCCTTTAACAACATTCTAGTTTATACTAGCGAGAATGTTATTTATTCCTCATGTGTCACTAACTAACCCCCAGTAGAGTTTGCCTACATCCGTATGTATTACCAAAAAGCCGAACGTTCAAGATATAAAATATTACATTTTCTATACTGACTTCACAATAATTTGAGTTATAATATCTGAAAATGCGGAATTTTTAAAGGCAAAACGTTTCTTTGGATTACCAAAATATTGAGTGTTATCAAGATTTGTTAAGTTGTTTCAAAAGTTGTTTTTTTAACAATATATAACTTAACTTAACTTAATTTAACTTCACGCTTTATCCCTAGCGGGGTAGTCAGAGAGAACGGAGCGCCAAACGCTACGGTCTCTACATACCTCTTTCGCCTCGTCCACTGTCATCAACCTCTTCATACATGCCCTCCGGGGGATCCTCATGCTTTTTACGTGACCTTCCTCCAGTATCTTTGATACTGTGTTTTCGAAGGTCAACCGAGGTCTCCCCCTACCTCTCTTACCACTCACTTTTCCATCATAAATCTTTTTTGCCATTCTTTCCTCGCTCATTCGTTCGACGTGCCCAAACCAGCTGAGCACGTTCTTCTTCATTCTCACCGTGACATCCTCGCTGGTACCTGCCATTCTGTGTACCTCTTCATTGCGGATTCGATCAGCTAGGCTGACTCCGCATATCCTACGAAGAGATCGCATCTCCACAGCATTCATCTTTCTTTCATTCTTCTTCTGTAATACCCACGTTTCGCTGCCGTATAACAGGGTCGGTACCAAAACTGCATTGTGTACGGCCAATCGCGCAGCTGTGCTGACGTTTCGCCGTCTCATCAATGCAGCCAAGGCTCCGTTAACCTTGTTACCGGCAGCAATACGCCTTTCCACATCCATCTCGTATCTTCCATCTCTACTGAACATACTTCCCAAATATACCACTTCATTCACCTGTTCTAATATCTTATCATTTACACTGATCTTGCATTCCGTCCTTTCTTCATCTCGTTCAAAAATCAGAACCTTTGTCTTATTCGCATTGAGGCTTAGACCATTATATTCACACTCTTCTTTCAGAGTGGTGACCAATGCCTGCAACTCGCACTCTGATGATGCAATAAGCACTGCATCATCTGCGTACAGCAGGCAATTCACATTCAGGTCACCTACTTTCACTCCTATATCACTTTGTTTCACTCCTTGGAGACAGCTATCCAAATACAAATTGAACAACCAAGCTGACATGGCGCAACCCTGTTTAACACCCGATCGGATGTCAAACCAGGGCGACATGCCAGCTCCTACTCGCACGCAGGCTGAGTGGTCTCTATAAAGAGACTTTACAGCCTGCAACAAGGGTCCACTCACATTGTACCGGGGTAGTATCTCCCATAATTTCGCTCTGACAACTCTATCAAACGCCTTTTCCAAGTCCACAAAAGCACAGAAAACTTTTTGGTTAACGGCCAAAAATTTTTCCGTGATCATGCGGAGGGAAAAGATCTGATCCATACACCCTCTTCCAGGTCTAAAGCCTCCTTGGGCCTCCCACAACAGCCTTTCAGATCTCTCTTGCATTCTTCTCGCTAAAACTTTAGCATAAACTGTACTACCTAAGCTAATTAACAATATATAAGTTTATGTTACGGCTTGAAGGGGAGATTCTTTATTATTATGTGTATGCCATTTTTTTTTACTTAGTTACAATTATCACTAGACATACCCAATATATTTATATCACTTGACAGGTGTAAATTCAAATCCAAGTCATGACAAAAATTTCGTAAAAAATATTACCCTGTTTTAAAAATTCTAATATAGACTTGTGTCAAACTAACTTAAGATGCAAGAAAAAAATCCATACTATATATTTTTAAATTCATGCTGTATGCCACATTTAGAAACATTAGGCAGAGGGAACACGTTAAGACACTTTTCGAGACATCGCGTGTTCAGAAGTAGAAATCTGTGGAACGCCGCGAATAGTCTTATTAATTACTAACGGCCTGCCCGGGGCTTCGTTCGCTTAAATTACATGATTATTTATTGAAGAAATAGATAGAAATTTTAGAAACAGCTTTAACTACTAATTAATTGATTTGGGAAAGTATTCACAATATCTCCTAAAATAACTATAATGATTGCATATTAACTCCTGTACAGTTTTTATGTTAGTTACATATATTATTAGATAAATTTATAATTGGTAATTCTGTAGTTATTACAGAGTACACGTAGAAACCATATTCTTGGGCATTTTCATACAATCTATAAAATAATGTTCATCTTCGGTCAAGTTCGAGTCGTAAAAATGGACTGAATATTCTGTTCCAGTTTTATTAATCTTAGATACACCAGAAGTGTAACTGATTAAAGTTAACATTTTGTTATAAATTAAGTGCACATAAAAATTGGTACTTAATTTTTTTTCTGTGATACAAAAATAAATGAAAACCAAATAAAGATGTGATAGATTTAAATATTTGATATTTCAACATCAAAACAAACACTTTATATAATACACACAGAATAAACACATAAGGCTATCACTTCACCCTCAGTGTCTTTTTATCGGCAATCAAAATGTTTTTACACATACAATCCAATTACACGACACTACGACCGACCGAGAGTCGTTGATGCCGCCACGCTCTGATAATATAATTTTGAAAGTTATTGTGTGATAAAATCTTATTTATTGCAACACATATATTTCCCTTATATTATTGCTGCGACACTATGAAATGGTTCGTACATAATTATAATAACATATATTTTGGGTCTATACTTATATAATAATTTTATAAAGCCGATAAATTTATTCGATTGAACGAGTTTATTATAAAGGATTACGTCTCGTCATCATCATCTATATACGCTAGATCAATCAATCAATTAATCAACTTCGCACTGTATCCCGCACACAGCAGGGTAGGCAGAGGAATCCTAGTGTTAAGACACTCCGTTCCCCGCTTTCTGCCAGATTCTGGAGGCACTGCATGTTGAGTGGCAGAACTAAACACCGCGCTTCGCCTCGACACTAGAGCGAAGAAATGAAAATATAAATTTTAAATAAATATATCATCTCCTCGAGTGGGGATTGAACCTAAACCAGGTTATTAATTATTTCAAACACGTTTATTATACAATTTACGTCTTCCAAAATAACAGCCCAAACGGGTGAAACCTTAAGTAAAATTATTTTTATATTATATAATTTTTGACACTATTAAAGCGATATTACATATTTAAGAAAACAAATACGTATTTAGAAAACATATTAAATATCTTTACATGCTAACCACATAAATAAATTGTAACAAGCGTATAAAAAATTCGACGTAGCTTAATGAGAACGTATGGCCAGGGGTATAAAATTCATGGGTTTCAATCCCGCTATGTTAAAATTTTTATATTAATAAGTCGTTTTGTGTAACATATTAATAAATTTATTAAACATACCTATATTCTTTTATAATGCTGTAAAACATCTGAATACGAATAGAAATAAATACAAGTAGGTATTTCATTTACTCAGTTCATTCATAATTTTGTATAGCATTATACTCGTTATAATGAGTAAGTGGAGAGAGGCTTCTATGAATCTTGTAGCCTTTTTCAACCTGCAAAAAAATTATATTTCTTTGTCCGGGCCTGGCTAGTAGGGCTTTCATTTTGCAATTATTATATGTATTTAACGCAAGAGTCGTACAAAGAATTCACTCGTACAAAATCCTCTTTTACATTGTACGTGACAAAAGCACAGTCTGTATGTATTATTATTATTACTGCCATTTTGGATTGCTTTTCATATTCACCCCCTCATATTATGCCTCAAATTCAACAGAAAACGGAGAATAAAAAAGTGTTTGTAGTTTACCTTAGGTTGTATCTACTTTCTCAGTTTATACGGGATAAGAGGTGAAAATGCTATCAAGTTAAAATAAAAAGGAATTTATGTGTATTACACGTATGAAGTGAAACTGTTTCAAGTTATTTTTATTATATATTAATATTTGATTATTACATAAATAAAACTATTATAATTTTTTTCACTGTTTTTATAATAATTATTTCAATTTGTGAATATCGTTTTATCAACTTTAACGATTTTATCAGAAGAATCTATTGAATCCGAAAATTAGTTCGTGAATTTAAAGCCCGAATTCTAATAATGATAATTGTGTTTAACTTAAAAAGTTAACTAGAGTCGTTCATTCAAGAGAAAAGTAAAGCAATGTAAGCGCGCAGTAATATTAACGGCGCACTGCACAGTGGGGCCGATAATAAAAATTCACTTATTTTAAATATTAACCAAGCTATCATTTGGCAGTTATAAAATGATTCATACAAAAGTGAAGTTAATTTATGTATTGTCGATAAGTTGATTCTAATTTATTTGCAGTTAACAGTGATTTCTCAATAAATTTATTTACTTTTGACAATACTTAGACATGGAACCTTCATTCTCAGGTAGGTAACAATGTATAATGATGTTTGTGTCTATTTAACCATTTCGAAAGGGAAATTGAGTGCTTTAAGGTCTGCTCAAGGACAAATCGAGATGGGCAAAATCGAAAAAGAACGAACTGAAGAATAAAATGTATTAATAGCAAACTATACTTTGAGGATTTAATTACACGAGGAAAGCAAGAAATTGCATGATTCAAGGATATCCAGAATTACTTTACTTAGCTAATGTGGGTTTAAAAACTAAATGTCAAATGCAATCTGTGAAGGATACTTATTATCATCTAGGAGAAACCATGGCTTATCAAGAAATTTATAAAAAATATTTTCAGTGACAAGAGGTATAGAAGCACAGCTTTTCTGTGGGGTTACAATATGTGATAAAATGAAGAGCCCCGGAAAAACTCTTATTAATACTGCCATATATGGCATATCTTTATACCCTTAGCAGAACATGTCATCTACCTTACATAAATATCTATTTTATAAGCCTAATATTATATACAATAATACATACAGACTGTACTGACAACAAATAAAAGACAAGACACTCAACATCAAATTAGTACTACCAATTTAGTATTTTTAATTTGATTTTGCTAAGTTTTAATTAATATTTATTATCACAAGTAAGCAAGAAACGGTCAAAGAGAAACTAAAAATATCCATTATTCCCTGTTTATTTGGAAAGCTCCATCTTATATATTATTAATAAATGTACTGATCAAGGTGACGATGGTAATGTTGAGTGAAAGTTATCTCACTACAGCGAAGAAATGTTAAAACGTGAAGTATTTTCCCGAATCCCGAATTCCCGAAAATTTTATTTTCGAATCGAAATCACAATCATCTCGTTTACAGATAGAAACATTCTCTTTGCGCCAGCTACTTAGTGAACGCCATTTACATAGTTATACATACATTTACATTTTATATAAGCTTATAAAATGTAGCCCAGACTATAATCACATTTTTAAAAGTAATGGCACAAGTGCTTGCATCTTGGCGTGTTTCCAAATTATCTTGCAGGAGTAGGTACTTGTGCTTGCGTTTAAGTTTGATATTCTTATCTCAACTTTAACTTTCTAAAGTTCTTCATATTCTTGAATATTTAATAAGTAATTCTCTTGATATAATTTTTAACAAAATAGCATTTCGTTTAGTTTAGGGCGACCGAAAAATTTATATGATACGTGATAAATACAAATATATGATAGAGAATACAAATAATTTTCTCTATTATAAATTGTTTCTGATTATATAATACATACATACTCATAGATTTTTAAAAATGATTAGCAGATTAACACTCTAAACCGACTATATAATATAATTTTTTATACTTATTTAGAAAACGTATAAAAATTTGAACGTAGTGGGACTCGAACCCGCGCCTCCTAAAAACTTACCAGGCGCTCTGACCACTTAGCCATACAAATTTCTCAAAAAATTGAACGTTTTCTAAATAAGTATTTTTCTTTCTTAAGTGTGGAATAAAATTTTAAAAATAAAAATGTTAAATTAATTTTTTATATTTTTAAGATGTGCAAGAAACACCTACAAAAATCTGCGACGTACAAGAAATTTTTATTTTTTTAAAACACAAATAAGAGGATGATATTATTTTAATCTTATCAATCTAACTTCTTAGTTATATATCTAGTATGTATCTATAGTAAAGGCACTATGTTAGTAGTGTAAGTACATAATTGAACACAAAAACAACAGCGTTAGAAAAATACGCAGCATATATAAGACGAGGCCTGCGTAAATGATGCCAATTGGCTGAAACACGAGAGATTTTTACAATTACATACGACAGCACATCAGCTTTTATACAACAGTGAACAGTTAACACACCACTTATTTCAAATTAATCGATGCAAAATTGGACTTTAAACGTTTTATGGTTCAATACCTAATTATCGGAATATTTCGAGGGCAATTAATAAAAACAAAGCAAAAATGGCTTAAATTAGTCAAAAACTACTACGTTCGTACTACAAGTAACTACTAATTAAAAGTAATATACACCTTATATTTCCGATATATATTTTTATTAACACATTATATTCAATTATATATATTATAAAAAATAAAATGATATCATTTTATTGACATATAAAAACATGAAGACAGTCGTGGTGCAGGGGCACAAAGTGTGATTGTAAAATCGACTGGTTGTGGGTTCGATCCCCACTCGAGGAAATGAAATATTTATTTATTTATATTTTCATTTTTTCGCTCCGGTATCAAGGCAAAGCGCGGAGTTGAGTTCCGCCACTTAACACGAAACTAAGGTTCCTTCTGCCTACCCTGCTGTGTGCGGGATAGAGCGTGAAGCTGATTTAATTTTGTGCCGTGTGATCCCGGCCTAGAATAGGATCATCCTGGTACTGGTGGTGTCGTAAGAGGCGACTAAAGTACGTGTGGTAGAGTCACGTCGCCAGCAATGGCAACACGCATGGGCAGACTCGACCGGATCATTACCACCCCCGGCATTTAAAAGTGGCGTGAAGTAGTGGCTTTATGCCACTGCGTTTCGCATCAGGTAATGCGGGCCCCGGCGCCCAACCCACCTTAAAGGCCGGCAACGCACCTGTAGCTCCTCTGGGGTTGCACGGGGTCGTGGGCGGCAGTAATCACTTACCATCAGGTGACCCGCACGCTCGTTTTCCGTGTCTTTTCCATAAAAAAAAAAAATATTTAATTTACACATAAAAACAAATCCTATACTAACACTATATATTCAAAATAGAATTCTATTACACAGGTTGATTATATTAAATAAATATTGCAACGAAAAATCTACCAAAAAATCGAAAATGGATTTCACGTAGCGTGTAATGAAAAATCTGATCGCATATCAAATTTATCTTTACATCACTGTAGTTATCTGAAACTTTCCTGAAATTATTCTATCGTGAGATTGAAAGTGAATGTAATCTTGTCTCTTGAATAAGCTTGTAAGTAATTGAGGATATAGCATCTGATTGTAGATACGAAGGTTGTTGTTCCGCCACTCAACACGCATTGTCTTGAAATTTGGACAGGAAATGGGGAACGGGATCCTTCTGCCTGCCTTGCTATCAACTGGCTGCTGTATCTCGAAAGCGTAGATAAGCTTACAAATAAAAATCCTTTATTTTTTAGTTTAAATACTTACCATTATTGCTATAAAATTTAAATAAATGATTCTAAAATATTTTTTTTGTTATTCATATTTAATCGAATCATATACAGTAAAACTAGCAATGTGTGTAATTATGTAACAAAATTGTAACTAACATATTACAAAGAGCAATTTTTGGCAGAACTGATTTTCTAACCGACTGTACCTTTATCTTTGTTCAAATATTCAAAGGTGCCTGGTAAAGTATCTTTGAATAAAAAATATTTAAAAAAAAAAGTTTTGATAATTGACAACGGAATCACTCATCACTACATTGTCTGTAGCTTTTAAAGTACTGAAGATATTTTACACAGGTTATTAAATCTTTTACTTCTTATGTGTCTTCGTGTATTATACAAAACTCTACAATTCCTATTATAGACTTACACAGAGTAAATAGTTAAAATATAATATCACTAAAGATGTTATACCTTATGTTATATTTAATTTCCATATACATAATTCCTTTCCATTACAAGACTTCCTTTTCCAGGAAATCGAATTCTCAAACTATTGCGACGATAAAACAGTATGCTGTAGTTTAGTTATACAACGAAGCCTCAAAATGGCACAATAGCTCTCTAAATACAAACAAAATTCAAAACTAACTAGAAAACTCGTATTTGAAGATGAAACTCCCATGATTATGTTGAAATTGAATAGTTTCTAATCTAAGTGCTTTACGTGAACTAATATTTAACCGAAGTCTGGAAAAGGAGGAGGCTATCAATTCGACTATATCCCTTATACAAGGAAAAAAAGAAACTCTTATAAGGTCACTTTGTTGTCCTCCGTCTGTCTGTAAAAAAACGTACTTCTACATTTACTTATAAAAGAGATGGCCGTTTATACAGGAAAATACCTGGATTTCGACACTATAAAGGAGATCAAAATTAATAAGGTACTTCCGGTTAACGTAAAGTTATGAAATCTTCTAAAGGTAGAACTAGATCAAGAAAAAGTCTGAAAATATAGTTTTCATTCGTGGTTAAATCTTGAAAAATAATAGCCTCAAATGGCAAAAAACGTGTATTTCGACACTTTAAAGGGCATCAAAATTAACCTTAAGTATTAGGATACTTAAGGTTAATATTGAGAAATTTGGCACCTAGCATCGATAGGTAGTCTTAGTTTAGTAAAAAATATGAAAACTATATATTTGTGGTTAAATAAAAAAAAAATAATAATCTTAAAAGGGGGGAAAAAATGGTTTTGCAAAAAGCTCGAGACCTCCATTTTTTGTACGGAAACCTCGGGGCGAGACTGACGCGCGCTTGTCCGGTTTTTTTTTACTGTTTAACTTATGTATCCTTCGCCATGCGTAACTTTTCGTAGGCATGAACCCTGCCTCAACGCTTTCTGAGAAAATAGGTTTTGTACAGGTAATATTATAAAATTTCGAGCCCGATAAGAGCGTATCGATGAAATATTAAAAGTCGAATAGCGCGATGTTGCAGCAAAAACCATGAAAAAATATTGAACATATAAAATTTTATAGCTTATATCGCATATATGTAACAATTAGAATTATATTTTTAACAAAGCTATGAATAATATACCAATAAAGTGTGGATTGTGGTCTCTTATCATTTATAAAAATATATGACTTTTTATTCGGTGTATTTAGACGTTATTGTAGGTGAGGTAGATTTATTTTTGCATTGACTGCCGCCGACTCCAAAAATAACGAATTTCAATAGAAAATGAGTATATAATGAACAAAAGTTTGGTAAATATTATAATCTATGTATCTATGTAAATTTAATATTTTTCACGATTGCTAAGGAAGGCTTATGTTTTTCGCGCGTATCTTGTATGTATGTACGTATGTAATTCTTTATTACCTCATATCTCCAGAATCGCTAAACCGATTTACATATTTGAGGTACCGTTAGCAGCCCAAGTGTTCTTAGATAGGTGACGTTAAAAAAACAATCATGGCGGCTGTGGGACGCCGTTGGACTTAGTGAAAAAAAAATTCTTTTTGAATACTACAATATGAGTATTAAATTCAAGAGCTCAATACAAGAATTTCACAAAGGTGACATGACTATTATTACCATAATAAATCCTAACAAAAAAGGGAATAATAAAAAAAAAATTTGTAAGCAACTGCAGAAAACTAAAAAGAAAATAAACAAGCGCAATTGTTTATTAGGATTAACAGTCACGTCCTTTAAATAATAAAACCAGGAACCCCGCATAACTTAAAGAGGTCCGGACTGTTAATCCTAATAAACTATTGGGCTTGTTTATTTACTTTTTCTTTTTTTTATAGAAAGGACACGGCAAACAAGCGTGCGGGTCACCTGATGGTAAGTGATTACCGCCGCCCACGACCCCGTGCAATCCCAGAGGAGTTACAGGTGCGTTGCCGGCCTTTAGGATGGGTTGGACGTCAGGGCCCGGCATTACCTGATGCGAAACGCAGTGGCATAAAGCCACTACTTCACGCCGGTTTTAAATATCGGGGGTGGTAATGATTCGGTCTACTCTGCCCATGCGTGTTGCCATTGCTGGCGACGTGACTCTACCACACGTACTTTAGTCGCCTCTTACGACACGACCAGTACCAGGATGATATTATTCTAGGCCGGGATCACACGGCATGATCTTTTTACTTTTCTGCAGTCGGGGTTTTTGTTTTTACAAATATTTTTTTAATGAAGTCCTGATAAACGTTCATACACTTGCGTTCACATTCCTCTTCTAAATTATAGCGATTTTAAGAACTTTTCTTTTGGTAATGAACGCTCGCGAAAATTGCCGACATTTGTTTTATTAAGGATATATATATCTGAGGAAATTCTTATATATTAACATGAAATAAAGAAATATGACGAAAGACTCAATATTCCATAATATTTTCAGTAATTTCTGTGTGTTACTGACTGACTAATGATTTCATATTGATATTATTAAAGTAACTAAGTAATTCCTTGAAAAAATCATTAATTGCTATTGATTATTTTTCATTCATATAATTTACACATAAATCTTTTGTGTATTCATATTTTTTTCACAACATTTGTACCTACTAGTAGTAATCTACCAAATGTAGAATACAATTGTAAATTACAAATCAGCTTCACGCTGTATCCCGCACACACCAGTGAAGACAGAGGGAGCCTAATGTTAAGACACTCCTCTACTAACTTTCCGCCGAATTCTAGAGACATTGGGTGTTCAGTAGCCGAACTGAACGCCGCGCTTTGTTTCAACACCAATAAAAATATAAATAAATAATAAATTTCCTAGAGTGGGGATGGACTCAAAAACAGCCGTTTATAGTCACATTTAATGCACCTGCGCCATTTTGGCCACTGGCCTCATACATGTTATTAACTATATATAAAAAAAATAAAAAAAATAGCTTCACGCTATATCCCGCACACAGCAGGGTAGGCAGAGGGAACCTCGTGTTAAGACACACCATTCCCAACTTTCTGACGAATTCTGGAGGCATTACGTGTTGAATGGCAAAACTCAACGCCGCACTTAGCCTAGACACCAGAGCGAAGAAATGGAAATATAAATTTAAGCAAATATTTCATTTCCTCGAGTGGAGATCGAACCCACAACCAGTCGGTTTTACAATCACACTTCGTACAACTGCGCCACGACTGGCCATTAACTATTATATTATGCATTTACATAGCAAATAAATACGTCTATATAAGTTTAGTAGCAAATACATTTTGGAATCAATTTTCAGAATGTTCTTTAAAAGGTACGAAAGCTCCAATGTTCTTTTGCATACACTTTAAATCCGTCCAAAAAGAAATGAGAGTCGACGGCTCGTACGTTGCCTGTTTTTATTGCTTAAAAGAAACGGGGCTTACGTGCTCGAGAAAGTTTTTATAGATTTGAGCAAGAAAATATTGTCACTTAAAAAAATGTTGACTTTATATATATTACTAGCGACCCGCTCGCTTTAACCACAGAATTATTTACACACTAAAATTATATTCATGTTTCAATATATCTATAATGTATATTTGCAACGCACATAAGATTTCTAATATAAAAAATTTTAAAACCTTAGGTCGCATTTTCGTACCTCCCATAAGAGAGATGCAATTGTCAATATATTAATTTCTTTAAACTTTTGCCTTAAGGAGTCCTTAGGGCCTGAGTTATTGTTATAGCTATATAGTTATATCAATACTTACAATAAAATCCTAACTCATCGGTGTCTGGACATGGAAGATATATTAGAAATATTGTTATTACGAACATTTAACAATGTAATAGAACTTGGTCAGTTTGTCTGTTTATCTGTGCGTTCACGATAATCTCAGAAAGGGCTTAACCGATTTAAGTGCAGTTTTGTAATTTGCCTAACTTCCTTTAAATATTTAGTATTAGTTTTATTTTAATTGGTTCACACAAAATTAAAACCAGATTCACGCTGTATCCAGCCTATAGCAGGGTAGGTAGAGGGAACTTAAGTGTTATACTGCGTATGATATATGACTGACGTGTGAAATGAAAATATGATTAAATTACAATTCAATCCTCCTAGTGGGAATGGAACCCATAACGTCACGTTACAGGCACAATTTTGTGCCCCTACGCCACGACGGCTTTGAATATTTATACAGAATGGAAGCGTCAGCGCTTCTTTTACGGGCACAGTATATAGGATAAAATATTTTACTACGACTCGTATGCGGCGGTTTCCCTTTGATAGGCCTATATCTGTTTGCGTCTTTAATGACAAATAGCGTTTTATTTTAATATCAACGATAATATATAATTTATTTTGTATAAAAAAATAACTTTTTCATTTTTGGGGTTTTTTGAATTGTATTAGGCTTTTATATAGTAGTTAAAACTATGGTTTCATTTAAAGTGGAGCTGACAAAAATACTATATAATTGAGCATATTTAATATCTATAGTGATTTTTTAGTGAATACAATCAATAGTTATTACAACACTGGCAAAGAAAGCATATTTCAGGCTTTTTTTAAATTCTTATACCTTTTGAGAAACTACCAACATTCTTATCGTTAATAAATTATTTTTTTCAAAATATTTTTTTTTTTCAATATTTTGAATATTTTCACGCCATTATGACGAAAAAATTTGACAAAATAGTCTAAATTTTTCGTTCAATTCAAAATGTTCAAAATTAAAAGTTAAAAAATGTTGATCGAAAATAATTATACTGTAGGAGGATACTTTTATATGTCCTGATGAAACTTGTTTTTTTATGATATTATGTAGAATAATATATTCTATAGAGGAATCACACATTCCTCTTCACACTTTTTACTCTTTAACTATAATACGTAAATATATTTTTTAGAGGTTACTCTGTACTAAGATGGCAGCTCTGTTCCCGCATTTACGTCCTTGATATATCGACATAAATAGTAAAAATATAAATCATAGGAAAGAAAAGGAGAAACGCAATTATATTGCATTTTTTCTTTTTTTCATACTTGAAATGTATTAACAAATTTACTACAATTCATTTGTTTTGAATATAACATTAAGGTTGATTCATAAAATATATTTAATACTTCTTTAACATGATTATTTCATGTATTTTTTTTATATACAAAGGTTTGATTAAGGTCTCTTGAGAAATATATGTACTGTAAATGAATGTAACGTACCTACGTGCCAATGAATAAAATGTATTGATATCCCCACATGATCCATCTAAACCCAATATAAACTTTTATAAACTATAGCAACCAGCTCGCGGCTTCACCCGCTTAAATTTGTAAATTATTTGTTTGTTTCGGTAGAGGGAATTACGTTCCTGTTTTAATAAATAATGTATGCTTGCAGCGCACTTATGATTTCTAATGTGAAAATTATTAAAACCATGGTGGCATTTTAGATTTTCATTAGAAAAAATATTATTGGGGGCAGTTAACAAAGTAATAGAACCAGAAACAATAATATTTGTAAATTTTGTTTGTTTGTTGGTTTTTCTGTTAGTCGAGACTTATCTCAGAAACGATTTAAGCGATTTAAAGAGCTAAGATGTGAGCGCGGTGCGGGAGCGGTAAAATCGGTTTAATTGTTTTTACTGTTACATTCGTCATGTATGATGAATGGTGTAATGATTAAAAAACTGACCTTTATAACTATTTATTTATATCCTCATAGAGAAATGATAGCTTTTTTGGGCACTGTTAATTTTTTAAGAAAATAAATTTGATCAAAATACACTTATTTATCTATTTATCTATATATATAAAAGGACATGTACCTGACTGCCTGAGGTAAGACGCACGCACACCCGTAACCGCTGATGGGAGAAACGTGAAGTTTGGACAGATGTTTATTTTAATAATTTGGACATCGACTAATAAGGGATTTTGAAAATTTTTAACCCTAAACGGATGAAATAGGGGTTGAAAGTTTGTATGATATGATGTTTGTTTTTTGAAAACAGCACCGATTTTCATAAAATTTGAAAGTCAGCAGACTCTTTAAAATATTTCATTGAACACGTGTTTCATGGTTTTTAGAATTCATCCTCTTAGGGATGAATTCTAAAAACAATGGACGGGGTTGAAAGTTTATATGAAAAAATCTTTAAATCGCCACCGATTTTTATAAAACATTAAATTCAGACTGTTAAAAATATTTTATTGAACACGCTTTTCGTGGTTTTTTTAGAATTCACCACTAAGGGTGCTAATAAGCAGGCAAAGTCACGCGCGCCCACTAGTTTTAAGATAAAAATTAAAATAATATATAATATCTTATATATTATATTGTTATACTGTAATAACATATAATATATTTATCAAAATGAGAATGTATTGTTTTGTTTGCTCCTGATAGTTATTACAACACATGCAAGGAAAGATCATTTTAGAAAGTTGTTTAATTATATTAGAATTATAAAAACTACTAACATTTTTATGGGGAATAAAATATTGTTTGTGTTTTCCACCTGAAAAACACTAAGGGGAGAAAAAATAATAAATATATATAAAAATATAGATACCACATTAGTATCGATACTGTTGTACTGATAATAATAAATGAAAAAAATGATAGACTACGTACAGGATACCTTTGTATGCAAAGTTTAAAGCTATTCATTATGACAGGATATAAAATATATATATTTTAGATGTCCCTCTATACTACGATGGCGGCTCTGTTCTAGTTTGCACTTTTTCCTTTGAAAATTAGTTATTGTAACATAACTCTAACAGTGACACATGGTATCGTGTACTTTTTGTAGATATTGATGTCTTCTATGAAATTGTAGTACATCACTTTGCTCTATTGTCAATAATTTCTACAGCCTACGCGATAAAAGGTTTTTTTTTGGTATTGTTTTACACCTTAATCGTCTAATTGTAAAAGAATTTTCCAAATTGGTCTCGTAGTTTCGGGGCCTATTCAAATCAAATAAGGAAACAAAAAATCTAATCGATTGTCTTAATAATTTTAGTGATATCGATGCACCTCCCCCTCACCCCCGCAGAGTTACTCGCCACGGTGCGCGAGGCCACACGACACGCACTCCGCATTTTTTATTATGACATGATTTTCTTTAGATTGATATTTTTAAATTCGTTATATCTTTTGAATGGGATATCCGATTTTATTAATTTAAAAAGTATTTTACAGGTATTGAAATTATCTTTAATAAAATGTCATTTAATAGGATAAGGATTAATGCAGAGGTATGAATAATATGGTTTGATTATTGTCGGCACTTTTGAAAACTTATAAAATATAAAAAAATGGTTATATTGTCATAACTACAGTAGTTGGACATATGCTATCGTGGACTTTTATATAGATATTGATGCGCTCTATAATACTGTAGAACATTGTTTTGTTCTATCATCAATAGTTTTCGCAGCGCATGCGATGATAGAATTGTTAAGATCAATTTCTTCTCACCTTGGCTTACATTATTGCATTTTTATTAGGGACCTCTATTTTTTTTGAAAATGTAATATAGCCTATGCTGGTCAGTGAAGATGCAGCTTTCTAATAGTGAAAAAAATATTGAAATCGGTCCAGTAGTTTTTGCGTGAAAACTCTACAAACATACACACATACATACATACATACAAAAATACAAATCTTACTTCTTTATAATATTAGTATAGATATAATAATATAAAGAAAATAATGAATGTATTTTTTGCTCATAAAAATCTTCCTTCTTTCTTATTATGCTTCCTAAATATAGATATACTACTAGTAAAAAATTTTTGTAACTTGTTTCTTTTAGTGAAATTACAAGTAACAGTCTGCGATGTTAAACTCGGTCGTCATTAGAACTTTTCTTTGGATGACAAACAGCTTTTCAAATTGCCATATATTAGCAACTAATGAAAAAAAAATTGAATTAAAAATATCAGTTATTTTAAATGATTACTTTTGGTGGGTTGGATAGTAATTTTCTAGAGGAAGCCTTATAGGCTATATACATTACGTTAATCGTTTTAATTTAACACATCGTATCTAGGGCTAACAGGTTACCTCGGACATTTAGAATGTATTTTATATCATACTATAATTTTACCACGTGGGTGAAGCAGTTGGTAAGAGCTAGTTCATATATTTTTTTAAGCAACAGCTTGCGTAAATTGTATATTAGCGATTGATTTTGGATACAAATATAGATAGTAATAATGTTATTAAAATGTACTATACCTATGTGTTCTTTCGTATACTCAATATTTAATTACAAATAAGGGAAGCAACTAGAAAATCCATTGCCTAAATAGTTAAAAGTATAACAAATAGATTTTTCTACCAGTGATACATACTTGATATTTATAATTTCCGCAATTTTCATTTATTCCTCCTTAAATATGTTACTATAAAATTATAAAAAAACCCTTTTTTTAGCTTTACGCTGTATACAGCAGAGTAGGTAGGGAACCTACCTACTTTTTACAACCTTTACAAGCAGCGTGAAGCTAACCTAGTGTTAAGACACTCCGTTCCCCACTTCCTACGGGTTCTGGAGGCATTGCGTGTTGAGTGGCAGAACTCAACGCCGCGATTTGCCTCGACACCAGAGCGAAGAAATGGATATATAAATTAAGTGAACATTTCATCTCCTCATAGAACCCACAACCAGTCTGTTTTTATAGTCACACTTTGTGCCACTGCGCCACGACTGGCCTCAATAACTTTTTTCTGTGGAAATCAATAAATTGAGAAATAGGCGAGCGTAACGTAGATAATAATGTAAACATCCAATTGACTATTGAATTTTTCTTCACGTCACTGTTACCTGCTATTACTGATTTTTTCCCTCGAGAAAATTCTATTTCAGTAAAAAAGTCTACGTGCGTCTTTTGTTTTTCTTTCGTGTATATACAGTCAAATTCAAAGTAAAAGCCAAATGATTTTATTCGAAGTAAGATTTGCATGCTTCATTTTTTGAACGTCAAACAATACCACCAGTTAACTAAAGTTAATGCCTAAGACTTGAGAAGAACCGGCGCAAGAAACACAGTGGGACTTTTTTTAATACAAATAGGTATTAATTATTTGGGACAGTGATATCTTTGAAACAGACTGGAACGAGCATTTTGTTCCCAAGGCGTGTTATTATTTATAAAATCATTTCAAAATCAAATGTTTTTTTACTTAGCTTTACGCTTTATCCTTAGCGGGGTGGTCAGAGAGAACGGAGCGCCAAACGCTACGTACGTATGTTTTTTTACAATATTTTTAAATCGTAATATAGAAAATTCTTTGATGTTTTCTGGGATCATATTGTACGTATACATTATCCCATAAAAGAATTACGGATTCGATGTAATCGAGTTTAAGCCTATTTCTGGTATTAATATTATGAACATCATCAATTTGGATGAGTCACGTCGTTTTATACAGTGAATTAATAAGATTCTTACAAAAAAACTCGAATAATCTTTTTTTATACTCTGCTAAAATTTATAATTGTAAAAATTTATATTTAATGTGGGAAATTTTTGTTGTTGTGAACTGAACCTGTTGCCTTAATGAAGTCGTCATATAAACAGGTGAATGGACATTTGGGGCAGGAGAGTAAGTGTGCCATCGTTTGTAGGTTGGCGCCACAGTCGCAGGTTGATTCATTCTTTAGTGCATACCTCCATTTCACAAGATGTTCTTTGCATCGACCAACCTGGCTCTGTACACAATTAAGCGACATCCAGCTTGGCTTCTGCAAGTTGTAGGTTCAACCTCCACTCGAGAAATTGATATATTTATTGAAATTTATTTTTTCACTTTTTGCTCTGGTGTCTGACTCCAAAATTCGGTAGAAAATAGAGAACGGAGTGTCTTAGTACTAAGTACCTACTGCCTTAGTACTAGGTACCTACCTGCTTTGTGAGGGTTACAGTGCGGCGCACGCACACTAGTGTGTAGTAAATGCGACTGGTTGTAGGTTCGACACCCACTCGAGGAAGTGAAATATTTATTAAAATGTATATTTTCATTTCTTTCGCGAGTAAATATTACGTTTTTAAGTCCTCCTCTTTCATACTAAACATTTCATGTATCATATGTTTTATGAAGGCGCTGGTCGCTCGGATTTGTGTGTTCATAAACTATTCCGACATTTCAATCAATAAGACAAATTTCTTTTATAGGTTCAGTCGTGCAGAATTACGAATACGAACATATTCATTGCCTATTAAGGAAATAAGGGCTAATAATAATAATTTCTGTAATTGATTACATTTTTTTATAGGCGATTTTACTTATATATATTTTTTAAATATAACAGGGTAGGCAAAGAGAACCTGGGAACCTAGTGTTAAAACACTTTTTTCCTATTAAGATTCTTCCGTTCCCCATTTTCCGCCGAATTCTAGAGGTATTGCAGTTGCAAAAAAATTTTTTTTGATAAAGTGGCCACTAAGGATTGGGCTAAGTGCAATGAATTTAGTGTTACAATAAGAAAAAGCTTTTAACTTTAAAAACTTATAAATTTATTGGTTAACAAGTTTGTTATATTACTAATTTATTAATTAACTTGTTGTTAACTTGTTAATAAAACAAAGAAGACATAGGCTTGCCTTAATACTGCCTTAATTAAAAATTAAACACAATGTAAAAATATTAAAAGACTGATGATATGATATTATATGATATTTACGAATCATGTTTTTCAAAAAATTAGAAGAAACCTAAAATTAAATAAACCCAGTAATAAAATATTGGCAATTCCTTGAAAACGAGTCTTGTCGCAGACAGCAGGATATGAGTTAATTGCAAAATAATGGAGTATTTCCTTGGGAAAGTTTGTTGTATGAGTATGAACGTAGCAGCAGCTTACGGGCAAAAGTCGTAGAAGATATGGCAGTGGTTGTGGGTTCCCATTCTTTTCAGAGATAAATCCTACGCCAAATCGTTTGAGTTCGTAAATTTCTTTATATGCTTAATATGGAGGAAAAAAAACGACTACCAAGACAGAGACCTAGATTAAAGAGAAGACACAAAAATTATTAACTCTTTAACCTTAAAATATAATAATAATAATAATTTAAAATATAGTTTTAAAAAAAATATATTTAGGTGTTTTTTTTACATAGTATGTTACAAATGAAACCCTTTAATTTGATATCTATATTATATGTAGGTTGTGCAAAAAATTATAATTTTCGCCATTTTATTCATTGTCATCAGAACTGAAGTTGTAGTAAATTTCAGCTCAATTGGAAACTGCGAAGTGGGTCAAATTGAGCTTGCAAGATTTTACATACACTAGCACAGCAAGTAAAAAAAAAGCTTTTACCTATTAGTAACTAGATATTTCAATTAAACCCAAAAATGTATATATTTCAAAACATTAGCATCTTTAGCGTTTCTAGCTGTAATTGTTTCACGCTTAAACAAATTCAAGTTTCATTTACATAATAGATTTCCAAGTAGAGACCTCGTTTTAATTAGTTTCTTTAATTACTTGCTCATTGCCTGAAAACATGCACATGGAAAGAGGTAGTCGTTAGTTCAGTCCTAAAGTTTCAAACAATAAAGCTTTCCAGTTCAAAGTATATAGAATAGGAACCGCAAATAATTTGCTCAATAAAGATTTTTAAATTATTTATAATTTATATAATTATATAATTTTCTCAATACGTAATGCTTCGAGAATTTGGCAAAAAGTAGGAAACGAAAGTATCTTAATGGGGACAGAGTGCCTTAACATAAGGTTCCATCTGCCTACCCTGATATGGAGGTTACAGCGTAAATACAGCGCCTTACATTGGATTATTCCATGATATTTTATTCGTTAAATTTAGTAAAATTTCATCTGTTCCTTTAAGCAAGGTGGCTTATATTGAAGTTAATATAAGTCAAGTTATATAAAAAGTTTCTTATACCAAATATATTATATTAAATGTATAGCGTCTCAATTAAGACCCTCACAAAAGATCAAAGTCCACACAATCAAAGATCAGGTGTAAATAAATTCTCATAGTACACTTACTTACTTGCAAGAGTTTTGTAAAATCTATTTGAACGTTCAAAAGTTCTATACATTCTAAAGGAATTCGCAGTTTAATCAGTAAATATAAAATACAATTGACTACACTTGAAAATATTTTTATTGCTCATTGTGGAAACCGAACTATCGAGTTAACCGTCAGAGGTAGTCACTTTACGCCACGGTAGCCTCTATATGGAAAACCTTACTAAAACGTTTTAAGATGCAATTAACTATTTGGCTATTTTATACAGTAATTTCCTTATGTACAATTTCAAATGCCAGTGCACAGTTCCATAAATAAATATGTAAACAATTTACAAAGCCATTATAACAATTTTAGCCTTAATAGTTTATTATGCATAATATTTGAAATTGTAATAAAATAGTATGTTTAATTTAGGTCTAAAACAATAATTTATAAAACTCATTAGATGGAGAACTTTTTGGGGATTGTAGTAATGTGGCCGAATACCGTCCGGTCATTAGTAGATTCCTCTTTAGGTAGCTCTGCAAATTACATGCAATTTGCAAAATTGTTTCTATGCGGCTGAAAGTTTTGATCATGAAATGATAATAAATTTTGTACGCCACCTTCTAGAGATATAAAGAGAATAGATTCATTATATGGTAACGCATAGGTAGTACATACTTAATTAAGTATATTCTAAGCAAATTTGCTTAGAAGTACAGATCACTTATAAATAATAACAACACAATCAAATACAAACAAAAAAAAACAAAAAACAATTTTCCAAACATCATCAGATTCTACGAATGAAATCAAAAATATCCAAGATATAAAATGTAGTAATTGCTATAGAGTCCCCGTGGGAATTCAGCTGAAATCGCCGGCCTTTCGAACATTATCGAAAAATTGAACGGAACCGAATACACTGATTGACAGTCAATTTGTATGTACGTTGTGATGTAGTTAAAGTGATAAATACTTGTCACGGTTTGTTGATTTCTGAAACAAATGGCAAAGCAAGTTTAATAATACATTTTTTTTTTATATAGCAGCAATTGTTCATGCTTAAATTAATCATATCAGTTGTATAACAGTTATGAATACCGCACAAATATTATCTATAGTGACAATTTATATTAATATTGTACTTTTTCGTTTCTTATTAATTAACATACTTTCAAGAAAAGGAAGAGATTCAGAATTTTCTAACCCGCACATACCAAGTTATGTTGTTGCGGAGTTCTGGAGATATGATGGGTTGAGCGGAGAAACTTAACGCCGCGCTTTGCCTTGTTACAAGAGCGAATAATTGAAAATGTTGAATATTTAATTTCTTTGTGTGGAAATCAAACCCACAACCTGTCGCGTTTATATACAAACATGTAAACTTAATCATATTTAATTAAATGTTATAAAATTTTCCCGAATTATTTTTAGATATTAATTTATTTTTTGATATAATGTATATTTTGAAGCCCGAAATGTAATTTAAAGATTTTATTTTTTTTTGTTTTATAGAAATAATTCGTATCATAAACTCAAACGTAGTATTTTCTTCTTGTTTTATGGGTTGAGGCTCGGACCAAAATTCCCGTTCTGTATATATATTTGCAAAGGTGATCCCCAGAGACGAAAAGAAAATCATTCCGAGACGTGTCTACGGTTTTTATAGCCCTAGTGAATAATGACATAAAACATTTATAAGTCTTTTAGAAAATTTATGTTTGCTGAGTTGATAATATTCAATCGTTATAACATATTACTTTTTTATGTTATCAGCAAGAGAGATTGTGGACGTTTCCTTTCCAATCCCACCATAATTTTAATCATCTTCTCACATTAATTGAACAAATAAATGTTGATCTCGATATTATAATATTGACGGAATGCTGGCTTAGTAAATGTGAGAATATCCCAATTCTTACTGGTTTTTTATCTTACTCATCCAAATTTATTCATCAAAACGATGGGGTGGTGGCTTATATTAGACGCAACATCATACATACAGTGGAAAATCTAGAATTCCATGATGCGAATAGCCTTGTCATTAAACTATCAAACACAACCGCTATAATTGCCATATATCGATCTCCGTCTTATAGAATCTTAGAGAGATTCAACATATCCTTGGACAAAAATCTACAATACTTGAAAAAATTTAATAATATTATTGTCATTGGAGATATGAATATTAATATTGCTAATAATAGTAATGACACTAACTCTGATGCATATCTCAACCTGTTGTCCTCACACGGCTTACTACCTGCCCACTTATTTCCAACAAGAAATAATAATTGTTTGGACCATGTAATGTTGAAATCTAAAACTATTGCCACTACCCTTGTGCTTGATTCTTTTATAACGGATCATGCTCCGATTATGTTTGTTAGTGCGCTTAAAACTCAAACAACTTATGTAAAGCGGTCTATTAAAAACCTAGACGAGTTAGCGAGTCTTGATGAAATTGAAAATAATGATTTTTCTCATATTCTCTTAGATAATGACGTGGATCGAGCAGCAACTTCTCTTATAAATTCACTTTCAAAAATTGTTAAAAGCAACACTCGTGAAATCACGATCTCCAGTAAAAATCGCATAATCAAACCTTGGATAACGCCTGGGCTTTTACGTTGTATAAGACATCGGGACAAACTTTATCGAAAGACAAAAAAAGCTCCGAATAATGAAGAATTGCTTAAAATTTATAGTAGATATAAAAAATTTTGTAATAATTTATTAAAACGACTAAAAAAAGAATTTGATAAAAGTAATTTTGAAAAAGTAAAGAATAATACCAAAGGTACATGGAAATTTATAAAAAAAACTTGTAATTTAACTAAATCTCCACAATCATCTCAAAATCTATTATCCTCGGCCAACGATGGATATTCGGCTGTTTGTCAAGCTAACAGATATTTCGCATCTATTGGTAATGATCTTGCTATGAAGTTCAAAAACTGTGAGAATAATGTACCTATTTTCCCGAGCGACTGTAAATCTTTTCCCAGAATGTCAATGTCACTATATAGTACTAGTTACACTGAAGTTGATAACACTATTTGTAGCCTTAAAAATACATCTGCCACCGGATGAACGGTATTCCAACATCGATTGTAAAACTGGCTAAACATGTTATTAATCCACTGATTGTCCACATTTTTAACCTATCAGTTGCATCGGGTATCTTTCCTAAGGTTTTTAAAAAAGCCCTTGTTCACCCAATTTACAAGGCTGGTGATAGTACCCTTATCAACAACTATAGACCTATTTCCGTCCTTAGCGCTGTATCTAAAATATTTGAGAAATTACTAAATGCGAGACTTGTTAACTACTTAGATTCAAATAACCTAATTTCGAATAATCAGTACAGCTTCAGAAAGGGTAAGTCTACAGCTGACGCGGTCTTAGACTTAACAACTTCAATTGTGAAGGGACTTGATGGCAATCAGAAAGTTATTGGACTCTTTTTAGACCTCTCTAAGGCTTTTGATACTGTCTCCATTCCAAAGCTATTGGATAGATTAGATAGAATGGGCATAAGGGGTGTTGTAAATGATATTTTTCGTAGTTACTTAACTGATCGTGCGCAGTGTGCTGTAATAGATGGTATTGTAAGTACAGAAGAAATTATAAACATCGGCGTTCCCCAAGGAAGTGTCCTAGGGCCTACTTTGTTTCTTATTTATGTAAATGAGCTTTCTAATCTATCCTTACCAAAATGTAAAATTATATCCTATGCCGATGATACAGCCCTACTTATACATAGTAAAAGTTGGTCTGAAGCAAAAAATATTGTTGAAAGCTCCCTAGCCACGGTCTGACTCGGAACAAAGTGATGGTATATGTATGGTGGGATTGGAAAAGAATCATCCACAATCGATTTCTGACCTCTACTGTCAACAACTGATGAGGTTAAAAAAAGGTATGGATAAAAACCGGCCGGAGCTGGTGAATAGAAAGGACGAGCTGTTCTACCATGACAACGCCAGACCGCACTCATCTATAGCCATGCAGCAAAAATTGAGAGAGCTTGACTGGGATGTGTTGATACATCTTCCGTATATCCCTGACCGTCCTCCGTCAGATTTCCACCTGTATCGTTCATTGCAGATTTTTTTAGGTATCATAAAGCTAACCTCAAAAGAATACTGTGAACTACCTTTTAGATTTTCTTAATCAAAAATCTCAAAATTTCTTTAGGAATGGGAACATGGCATTACCCATAAGATAGCAACAAGTCATCGATCAAAAGGGCACATACATATTATAGACAAATAAAGAAATATTTGTATGCTGTGTATGAACAATATGATAATACTTTTACCCCGACCTTATACTCGTATGTATGTAGGTAAATGGCAGTCGCTCCATCTTTTGCCTCATCTTCGCATCGCAACCTAACATTTATTTAATTTCATCGTTTTGTTGGTGTTCACGGCAAAAAATTGTGCTTATGTTGTGTTTACACACGTTCATTTTTATGAGTGTTAATTATATATTTGAAATAATAATATATTTTTCTCAATGTCTAAATAATCTTATTTTACATATTTTAACTGATAAATATTTTACAATAAGTATATTAAATATGGATATAATAAAACGTTGTTTTTTATTTTCACAAATCTTCACAACTAAATTTACTTAACTAATAAAATTAACAATAGCTTATTATATACACAAGTCATCGTTAATTTTGTCCTCGTTTTATCTCCTCCTCGAATCCTCGAACTATCGTAGCGTGCTGACGCTACGATAGTGCAGTTAAAAAGTAAAAGAGTAACACGAATTTAGCATCTTATTACCTTCCCTTACATATGTAGACCACAAACTCTTCGCTTATTTTTTTTTAAGGAAATTCATACATGTTGGTTTCCTTAATTGGAACAAAGCCAATTATCCAGTTAATTTAATATTGCGGCGATGAGCTCTTAATTGAAACATAATTGATTACAGCTCCTAATTAACATGCTGCCTATACGCTTATGTATATACGCCTCTTATTTTAGTTATCTCGATTTCATGTACTGGTTTTATTCTGTAGAACAACAAAGATCGATAGTCGATTCAGAATTTTAGATCTACTTAAAGTGTCTAGGATCCCTGAAACGACTGAAAAAATTAAGATATTTATATTAAATATTAAATAACTACTTATACTTATAATTATCAACTGAGACGATTACAATGTGAGTTTTTTTTTATTGATTGTGTGACAGCTAGGGCCGAACCAAAATTCAAAATTATAGATTCTCGATTTTAACTGCTAATTTGTGTGCTCTGATTACTCAAAATACAACAGCATGGTAGAGCAGCGGCAGTATTAAAGTTTTAATTTGTACGTGCACATAACATATATAACAAAAATACGTGCACATTAGATTATTCCATAATCAACTATATATTTTCCTAAATTATGTAGAATTGTATGAAGAACAAAGAAAACATAATGGCATAACTCAAAACATAATATTTTTGTAGTGGTTCTTCAGTATACACAAGCTAACTGATAGACCTACTATACTGAAAGGATTTAGCGATTTTCCAAATCTAGCTCGATCGTGGGTGAACAAAAACTCTCGGCTACATTTAATTTAGTAGATGACAACACAAGAGTATTATGATGATAAATGTGGTCGAACTTAACGTACACTCAAACATCACGCAACAGGCTGGCATTTATTCATACTTTTTAGAAACGTATAAAAAATTTAACCCATGCCTTTTTTAAACCGTCCAAGCGCTATTGACGCTAAGACATACGTTCTGTAGGGAGATTTTTACATATTTTCGCTAACCAAAGATCATTGCTTAGAATTATCATTTGGCAAGAGTGAATGGTATTTACAAAATATTTTGAAGAATTTTAAAGCGTTGTTGCACATTTAAAAAGGAAAAATTTAGAAAACGTATACAAATCAAGCGTGTAAGAATTTCGACGACTACAGACTCACTTTCTGCCGTATTTTGGAGATATTGCGTGATGATTGGTGGAATTCAACGGCGCGCTTTTGCCTTTGTACTGAAACGAGGATATGAAAATGATCAATTTCCTCGAGTGAAAATCGAACCCACAACCTTTCGCGCGAATGCACACGCTTGTGCTCCTGCACAAGCCATTACTGGTAATTATTTTCGAGTTGTTTCTAAATTGTATGAATAAAAATTTGTGTCTAATATTATTTTTACATTTAATAGTAAAATCATAATATATTTATGTATTTACTTAAGCATATGAAGAAAATGAAATTTAAATTAAATAAATTCAATAATTTCTATCCCAAGTGAACTTAAATAATTTTTTAAACATGAAACGTACATATTTGTATTTAAATTTTATTAACGATTCTTAAATATTTTTTTCGTTTCAATTTAGAAATAATAATAGTAATTTTTGACCTCTTAAACCCATGTAGTAGTGCTTTAAGACAGAATTATTGCAGCTGTTACTGATGCTCATACAAAATCAGCTTAATCGACCCATAATCCTCTCGGACTGGATCAAGACACTTACTTATCATGACACTGAAACTCTCCTACTACACGTTCAATGACATACTAGCACCCACAAAATAATACACACACGCAACCACACACACAGTACACACACACACACACACACACTCATGTACACACATACAAACTTACACACTTTATATACACATTCATTCAAACGTAGGTATAAAAAAAAAAAAAAAGTTAACCTATTTTAAAATGTTTATTGTATTAAATATTGAAACAGATTCTAAGATATTGTATTGGAAGAGCGGGATCTCCTAATACAGGCATCACTTGCTTAAAAGGAGATCTCTGTAACAAATATTTCTGTGTAAAATCTGTTGAACAAATAAAGTACTTTTTATTTTTATTTTATTTTTTATTTTATTTATATGCTTAAGTTCCTTAAATTTTGAATCCCACTTTATACTATGGAATTAACTGATATAAGACCAACTCGATCCTCGTGTAATTGCCAATTTAGAATTTTTTTATATTTTGGTTTTAGTTTTATATTGGTGGTATTTGGTTTAGTTTTTATATTCTTGGCTTTGCCCACTTGTAGTATTTACTTAAGTACATATAAGAAAATTTTGTCAATTATTTTATTGCAGTTATTTATAGTGTAATGCACTAATTAAATAGTTATTTAACTCTTTTGGTAATTTATATTAAAGTGTTAAGTTATTTCACATCTATTAGGTCCTTACATATTAAATTGGCGTTTAAATATACACAAGTACATAAGGAAATAGATGCATTAATTTGAATATAGAATATTGCAAAATGCTATTATTTGTATTTATATTTTCATTTTGTAAAAATGTAAAATTGATAGCGTAAACAATTTTTAAAACGTTTAACTTTGCACAGAAGTATCATTCACAATATTATATTTCAGAATAAAAAAATATTTCAAACACACAAAATCTCACATTTTTGTAATTAGTAACTAATACATATTACAGTAAATAATACATTTTTATTTCTAAATATTCGTTGTTATGAAATAAATAAAATTCTATATACTATTTTCTATAAGCAATTTTTATTTGGTGTCAAAGTACTTTCAAACTTTTTGCGGTCACGTTAAGTCTTTAAAAATTGCCACATTACCATTTATATTAGAAATATAAGGTGATAGTTTATATGTTGAGAGCTCGCGTAAGGGTCAGAGTAGAAGTATTAAGGAAAACTGTTTTCACCTCTTCGTATTACTGAGACGAGCTACCTCGACAAAATTGAGAGATTTGGGGCCCTCACTAAGACGTGTCATCACTTTAGGCAATTTATTTCATGCAGCTTTTTCAGTTAAATAGTATCGAATATTGTTTTGTTTTAAAAAAATTGTTATGTATTAGCACAAATATTTTTCAAGATTTTTATAGTAATTAAATACATATTGTGGCCAGTCGTGGTGCAGCGGCACGAGGTGGGACTGCAAAACCCCCACTCGAGGAGATGAAATATTTACTTAAATTTATATTTTTTTTGCATTTCTTCGATCTAGTGTCGAGGTTAAGCGCGGCATTAAGTTCTGCCACTCAACACGCAATGCCTCCATCCAGAATTCGGCAGAAAGTGGGGAACGGAGTGTCTTAACTCTAGGTTCTGTCTTCCTACCCTGCTGTGTGCGGGACACAGCGTGAAGCTAATTAATTTTTTTTTTAAATATACATTAATTAATAGAAAAAGTTCAGAAACTAAAACGCGACTACTGAAATATCGCGGTCTAGAAAGTATGAAATAAGGAAATATTCTTGTCTAAATTTATTATGTACAAATCAGATGTACAAGACAATTTATTATGTACAAGACAATACATTCATAGTATATTTATAGTATATAAATACTTGTTGTTATTATATTAATAAAACTTAAGAAATATCATATTATAAAATAAGGCAGATATAATTAGAGTTTTTCTTTGAATTGTTAAAAAACCCTAAAGTTTCAATTTAAGCCTCAGTCATGTCTACATTTTCAGCAAGCTTCTAAAAAGAGAATTTATCAAAAGGAACGCTTACTTGCGAGTTTATGAGCCGACATTGTGATGATAATGTCTCTGGTACTTAACGCGTACTAGGCTGTGGAAAAATAATATGGTCAGGATTGTCGGGAGTTTGCCGAAAAGTTTTAAATTATGACTGTAGCTGATGAAAAACAAAACACTGAGCTAATTTAAGACACCGAAATAAAATCATTGTTTTGTTTTGCTTTCATCGATTTCATTAATCGTTTCGTTTCGATCTCATTAATCGAGAAGCATCCTTTGCAGGTTTACCCATCACTTAAAATAGTTAAATAAATTATTTTTTAACAAAAAACAAACCTTTATTATACTTTTTAGTTTGTTTGAAGTCGGTCTATTTTTTGTTAAAAAATAATTTTTAAACAATGAAAAATAACTCGCTTTAAAGTGAAAACTTAAGCTTATGCTGAAGAAGTCATAAGTATAAGGTAGATGAAAAGCGTTTGCTTGAAACTTTACACAATACTCGGTTTGTTTACATCTAGATAGATTTTCGAATTGTTAAAAATTTACTGAAGCAGTTCAATTTCCGACTTTATATAAAAAAATCTAGTTCTAACAATAAAGAAATGTCAAAAAAATTTCTTTATAAACCACTCTATTATAAAATTTATCTTAATAGAATATCAATACAAATAAAATAGGTATTTTTGTCAATAAAAATTAACAGAAAATTTAGTAGGCAGAAAATAATAGTATTAAAAAACGTTGTACAAGAATATGTAGTTTTTCTTTTCAAAATTAGATTCTTCCAACTCAATTTTCCCCTTACTTTTATTGTTCGTGTGTTTGTTACATTTTATTTTGTAAAATTGTGAATTGCAAATTTTTTTTTTTTTTCTTTACTTTTACTTTACTTTGCTTTCAATTATTTACTTTAATTGCTTGCCATGTTACTTTTAATATTTGTAACGAAAAAAAAAATCTAATCAACTTATTGATTTAACAAAAGTATTTCTCATAATTATACTCATTTATTTTCAATGGCTTGGAATTAGGACATAAAATGATGCAAAAAATTCTGGCACTCTCCGATTATCGATTAAAAGGCCAATACCTGAGATTCGAAAGTCCAGGTACAAGAAAGGGGAGGAGTCGCCAGCCATTAGATATTCAGTTTGACCCATTTAACTTAAAAGTACAATATCAGCAAGAGCAAATTTAAATTTCGTTGAGATCGATCTGAAGATAAAGAACCTAAGTTCGGATAATAAGGAGGCAAAATTTAAATAAAATAAAAACTATGCATCCCGGATATTTGCCAGGGTCTGCCTTCCTGCTCCATGTACTCCAGTTTGCACGATCTTTAGCGTCCTCGGTGGTTAGACCATTGACCACTCATATCCTGCATCACGATATCCAACCAGCGCTTCCTTGGGCGTCCCAGAGGGCTTACTCCAGGGAATGACATAGCAACGCACTTGCATCCGACATAGTTCTTAGGCCGGCGCGTAACTTGACCAAACCATCTCAGGTGACGCTCTTGGAGCTTATCCGCTACGGTACGGACTCCAAGACTACCTCGAATGAATTGAAATTGCGTATGCGGTCAGACCACGTTACGTCGCACATCCACCTCAGCATCTTCATTTCCGTGATGCGGAGCTCCTGGCTTGCCGAGAGAGTGCTCGCCAACATTCGCTGCCATATAAAAGAACCAGTCGGATAATGCTCTTCTATATCAGACCTTTGAGTTTGGGCGGTATCCTGTGATCGCAGACCACACCAATGACCTCCCGGCATTGCCCATGGTTCAAGCAGCGCTTATCCGGCTATAGACATCGTGATCGATGCCTCCTGACTCGTGATAACGGATTCAAGGTACCTGAACCTTTTCGAGTATTTTCGATAAGGATAGTACTTGAGTCCGGGCTCCCGCAGGCCATGTACTCGGTCTTCGACACATTTATTTTAAGACCACCGTTCTCAAGCGTACCCTTCCACTTGCTTTACGCTCCAGTATCAGTCGGGCCTCGTGAATGAGTGCTATATTATTGGCATACATCATCAACCATGAAGGCTGGTCTTGGATGTGAGCCGAGACAGTATCGAGCACCACATTGACTAAGTACGGACTAAGAACCGAGCCCTGGTCAACTGCAACTGTAATCTGGAAAGGTTTATTATCGCCAACAGCAGTCCTAACCATAGAACATCAATGACAAATTTTGCCACAGTAATTCAAAAATTAGTGATATTAGAAAAATTATTGTGAACCTCGATAGATAATATGGTAAAAAGGGTCATGACCAAAAATACATGCCTTTTTCACTGAAAAAAATTACTAAAATTTACGCAGATTTCTTTAAGAAAAAACGCAGCGGGACAGCGGGGCGGTATCTGTTTTCGAAATTATTTTAATTATCCTACTCTGTAAGACCAATATGAGTTTCAGTTTCGCCCAAAAAAATTAAATAGAAAGATTATAATGAACGTTAAAAAAAATATATCTGTGCTATTTAATCACGAGCGACGTCGAGTCTTCTTCATAACTTATTTTTATTATTTTCTTGAAAATAATTTTCATTCACGTTAATTAATTTCATAGGTACTTTTTAATTAAGACATCGTTTCTTTGAACAATCATTAAATATTTTTGTAATGCAAAAAATGCTCTTCAAAAATAAAGTAACTACTTCGTTCATCTTATCACATCTAAGTTATCTTTCAATCGTCTTTATCATAAGCGTAAATCGTACTATAGCTATCTTTTATACAAAAGAAAATTCAACAGACATATTTACACTATACAAAGAAAAATATAATAAATTTTATAAGACAAAAGATGAAGAAGAAAATCGATACAAAGTGTTTATCACAAATTTAAATACTGTTGACGAACTTAACGCAAATTCAACTGACATCAATACATTTTACGTGCTTAATCAATATGCAGATTTAGATCCACAAGAAATTGAAGAGCAATTTGCGCTTGAAGTGAAACCGTGTAAGTAAAGATAATCATTAAATATAATATTATAATATAATATTTCGTATTGTATGCTTATGTATTTTTTCAATTAACTTATATTAAGGATTGTACAAAGTTAAATATAATCAAACTCTTAAAACGATAATTGGCCTGTATTGGAATTACCTCAATTTATTGACCATAAACGTATACAAGTTGTATGGATAAAATAATCTCAATTTGTTACTTGTATTTACAGATTATAATGTTCACAATACTGAAGGCGCACAATATGTAGCTAGGCAAAAAGTAAAACAACTTGACAAATCAGACTTCTACAATTTAGACAATGCTACAGAATTATATAAAGAATTTCTTAAAAAATATGGTAAAAAAAAATATACTAAAAGTTTCGACTACACAGTACATTTTTATAGATTCGTCAAAACTTTAGTTGAACTTAATAAAAATCATTTTATTGGTAATGGAACTATGATGTTAGATGAAAATGCTGATGTTATTAATGAACCTAATGAATATTTTTACTAACAAAAATAACCATTATGAGAACATTTTATCTATGTCCTTTTTAATTACAAATTATACGAATGTGGCTTCCAATTAAGTATCAGTTTAAAAAAATCGACGTTTCCTATCAAATCAATTCAACGTAAATTTTGACTCCGAGGTTAACAGACAAATAAAAGTTATTTACGTAATATAATTATCCTAATCCTAAGCGTTATATTAAAAAATTATATTATTTAATCTCTAATTTGTATTAATTTGTTTTAAGACTCTACTACTGACGTTGTCCTATTGACACCGCGAAATATAAAACTCATTATATTATCACTGATTTTCAAATTTCATACTTCTTCTTTATTTTAGAAAATGTGTTTCTGTGTTATTTAGCGTCATTTACCGATTTGTTTTATTTCAGTAAATTATATTTATTTATACTTATTTCGCATATCATCTTATTGAACTATTCTGAGAAAATAATTCATATACATAGAAGTTTCAGTTGTAATTTCATTTAATCAATAAGTTATAGTTAATCAATGACATACAAAGTTATTTTGGTTTAGATCTAATAAGTTTGTTCTAAAGAAATTATTTATACGAGTACTTATCTATTTAACAAAAATATATATTAGAATAATGTGGCAAAACAATATATATGTGCATATATTCCCATATTGAAAAGAACAGAAGTAGAAAGAACGACGTGTTGCTATACATGAAAAGAAAATGTTTTCTCATACAAATATATTACTTATAGTTATTTAATGTTATACATTGTAAATAATAATAAAAAATAAAAATAAAATCTTCATTATTATATTCATTGTACATTTTGTAGCTATTGGTTTTTTATTAGGTATTATTAATCTATAAACTTAAATAATATAAAATATTTAAATACTAAAAACTATAAACTTTCGGCATTTTGGCCTTCATTACAAATTTTAATAAAAGCTGGATAATGACAATTTGCTCAACGTTCGTAATTCTCTTTTGGTCATCAGTTATGTCCGCGTAACGATTGAGTCGAATTTTTTGTGATTCCTGAACGGAGTTAATATGGTTTATGCTCCTTAGAGTTTTCATAAAGCTATTATATCAAGAGACCATTCAAGTAATATGTAAGCAGTTTTTTTAAAATTATTGACTCAAAATCGTGTGACTCAAACTCGTGTGACTGTAAAATCGACTGGTTGTGGGTTCGATCGAGGAGGAGATGAAATATTTACTAAATTTATAGTTCCATTTCTTCGCTCTAGTGTTTGAAAGTAGGGAACAGAGTGTCTTAACACTAGGTTCCCTCTGCCTATGCTTTTTGCCGTGTGATCCCGGCCTAGGGTAATCCTGGTATTGGATCATCCTGGTATTGGTGTTGTCGTAAGAGGCGACTAAAGTACGTGTGGTAGAGTCACGTCGCCAGCAATGGCAACACGCATGGCCAGACTCGACTAGATCATTACCACCTCCGGCATTTAAAACCAGCATTGAGTAGTGGCTTTATGCCACTGCGTTTCGCATCAGGTAATGCTGGGCTCCGCCGCCCAACCCCTTAAAGGCCGGCAACGCACCTGTAGCTCCTTTGGTGTTGCACGGGATTTTGGGCCGCGTTAATCACTTACTATCAGGTGACCAGAACGCCCATTTGCCTTGTCTTTTCCGTAAAAAAACCTGCAGTATGCGGAATACAGCGTGAAGCTGAAAAAAAAAATTAAAAAATCAAGAAGTACGAATATGATAATTATAACCATAGTCTCATGGCATGAATTATGGCTAAAAGTATTTTTTTACTGCTTTATTTGAATAGATGTAGAATTGGAATTTGATCGTACACATATTGTTGAACATTTATTATGAATATAACGCATTGCAAAGTATTTATTTAGAAAATAAAGTTCAAATTTTTATAAGTGTAGAATAACGCTTTAAAAATTTAAAAAAATAAATAATTTTTTTTTTACCTTGTATGTTCTTATCTATACAACGTAACATTTTAACTTAATTTAGGATTCCGTAGCTTAAAAAGTAAAAGCAGAACCCTTAAAGGACCACTTAGTTATACGGATAACTAAATATAATATAACCCTAAATGGTCTTGACAGACGGATAGATAGCCGTTTATCTATCACGAGATTGTGTAGAGTCATTAAACTGAAATTAATATTAAATATTTAGGTTTATAGTCTTTTGAAGCACTAAAAACTAGCTTATATGCAACGAAATTTGGCACGAAGTGAGAACTTATGACACAAACTAAGCAAAAAAATATTTTTTCTCTTATTCTAGGTGAATTTTAAGTCATCTTTATCTATTAGTTAATTATTACCCAAACTGATTGAAAATATGACTAAAATTAACATAGTATAAGCATTTTAGCATAAAATAGAGAATAGAGAGAACGGAGTATTAAAATCCAATGTTAAAGCCTAAATGAAGACGCGCAAATATTGCAAGTCGGTATTGAGTTTGTCATGCGTGTCATTAATATTCAATGATTTATGTCATATTCATTACAAGACGGATTTTTTTACCAATTCCACGTGATGGTACATGACGCTCGTCAGTGTCAATATTGGTAATAAATTACAGAGAAGATGATATTTCAGACCTTTGGATAATTTTGTTTATAATAAGTATATATTTCACATACTGATATACAATATGAATGATTAAACTTTTTAGATATTTTTTTTATCAATCCTGACTTACGCACACCTCAGTGTGAATTCCTTATGTTATTATGTAGTGTGTGAAAACATACGAATTGTATAGTTTTTAATTTGTCGAGGCAATGATTTTTATCGAGTCAAAGGTAATGTTTTTTTAGCTTAACACTGTATACAGCAGATAGCAGAGTATTGAATTCTGGAGGGATTACGTGTTGAGTAGCGGAACTCAAGGCCGCACACACACATTTATCACAGTACTCTGGTACTGTGCGAAGAAATGAAAATAGTAAATATGTAATTTCCTCAAATAGGAATCAAAACCACAATCTGTCACGTTAACATACACACGCAGGGCACAACCCTTGCGCCACGAATGGCTTCAGTTAGTAAGTTTAGTTTTAAACATTTAATTTTCTGAGTTAATCTTGACCATACTATTAAGATTAAGTAAAGCAAAACTATCTGTAAATGCAGATTTTTAAATACAAAAAACATATATTTTTTGTAATAAATATATACGTATTAGTGATCTTCAAAGTTATATTAAAGTATATTGAATTTATTAAGAATACTGTGATTATACGTCGATTTCATAATAGTATTGATTTATTGTCAGTTTATATCTAAAATTAAAATTTCTGCTAAATACTATTTTTAAACCAAAGCTATTTTTGTATGCGGATTGTAATTAATATGTGTAGGCCTCTGAGACGTATAAGGGTTTGTGTAAATCCAAGATATATTAGGCTTCTCTATTTTTTTATAATCAGTTTATGCTTATAATAAATCTATATACTATGTATCCATAATGGGTACAGGTAAATTAAACAAAGGTATGTTTTTATCAATTTATTTTTGATTCCTTAAGAGTACAATACGATAGCAAAAGAATATTGTGTTTACAATTTTTTATACATAATAGTATGGGTGGTAAATTACATGGTTAACAATAGTTATAGTATTATTATTTCTTACGTTTAACAATCTTTAAATTCGAAAAAAAAACAAATAAACAATATATATTCTTAAACTTTATATTATAAAAGAAAAATATTATGTATATACACTATATTTAAATACCTACATAATTATAGAAAATATTTCAATAAAATACTGCATTATATCCTATCACTATTATTATCCAATTTGTGTCGGCATTTATATTTCTGTAATAATTAAATTCAAATGAGTCGATATTATGAAACGTATTAATTTTAATGAAGTTATTTTAATAAAATACATGATATTACGAGAGGCCTCAATGTTAATATCTAACAATAATACATTTTAAATACTAGGTTATGTTTTTAGCCGTAATGAAAACACGCTTTCGGTGGTTTATATTTAATTGTATTTATTATACGCTAGTTAATTTATATACATGTTTATCTTATGTCGCCGGAAAGTGGATAACGATCGATGACATCGACGAGGTTCCTTTTGCCTATCCTGCTACGTGTGGTATAACAGCGTGTAGCCGATTTTTATGTTTATTTTATAAACATTAGCAGTTGATAGCAATGTGTGTCTTTTTGGAAATTGTATTTTTTTCAATGATTAAAGATATATAATAGATACTAATTATTATAAAATAAAGGTTATTGTTATAAAATACAACTAATCAAATGCTATTCAAACTAATAGTATATATAAACTATAGTAATTTCATGCAAAATGCAGTAATAACGATGCATAAATTCTCGTATCTTTTTGTTGCGATGACTTAAAATCTTGATTTTTACTGTTCTATAAAGAACTGTAGATCTTAACATTTAATATTAATTAAAGGTATCTTCCTTCACTTAGAATACCTTCTCGCAATCCCAAGAAAAGTCTTGACAGTCGGAGAACAAAGTGTTATAAAATTAATAATTATGTTAAAAATTAAAATGAAACAAATTACGAATGCAAAATCATTCATAAAAAAACCAGTTTATCTAAATAGTTTAAAGCCAATTTTTAAATCATTATAACAGCACCTTAAATACTTTTACATGAGGATTATCACGAAACAAATATATAAACAGAATGTGTATTTTTGAGTAAAAAGCAAACATTGAAGCATAAGTATCTAAGCACTAAGTTTAAAGTAGTAACTTTAAAGTTGTTGCTCAAGCATAAATATACATAGGCTTTACTAATTTAATCTAAATACGAATAGTTCTCTTGCAATTGAACTGCGTCAATTAAGTTATAATAGGTACATGATATATATATATATATATATATATATATATATATATATATATATATATATATATATATGTTTTTATATATTATATTATATTTTTTTTTGTTCCGCTGGGAAATGCATTTATGCAGACCATCCGAGCGTAAGACAAATATGCCCTACGAACGAATGGTACTGTGGGACTCATCAAAGGATGAATCCTGATACTTTGACTTTGACTAACCTAGCCCAGCGTGTGTGGATAAACAATTGTGTGAAAATTTCGCTAAAATTTCATAAAATTTTGCGCAACATAGCTCCGCTCATTCGCTCGCGAGTATCTTCAACTTTTTATTAAGATATCAAGAAGCATGAGGCAATTAGTTTATCTATACTTAAATGCTATTTGGTTTTAAAACCTAAATTTTCTCTCTTTGTTTTAGCAAGGAATTTGCGAATGGACTCGACCGGATCATTACCACCCCCGGCATTTAAAACCGGCGTGAAGTAGTGGCTTTATGCCACTGCGTTTCGCATCAGGTAATGCCGTTCCCCGGCGCCCAACCCACCTCAAAGGCCGGCAACGCACCTGTAGCTCCTCTGGTGTTGCACGGGGTCGTGGGCGGCGGTAATCACTTACCATCAGGTGACCCGCACGCTCGTTTGCCGTGTCTTTTCCATAAAAAAAAAAAAAAGAATGGTCAGTGCGAAAAGCAGTGAAAGCTCATATCGGCTATTATAATAATGAATGTTTTTTTACGAATAACGAAAATTTTTGTACTATCACTGAAAAAAGATTGCTCCAAATAAGAAACTATATATATAGTACCTATCTATAGACAAAGTATTCAATTAATTAAAATAAAATATCAGTTATGTTTGTAACGTTGGGTAATATATAACTCAAACTTAATTCAACGAGAAATAAATTATAAACTTATTACTTACAACAAATAACCACATAATAGGGGTTTTAATGATGTCACGTTTACCGTAACCGTAATGTTGGTTTAACAACGTAATAAATCAGTTTAAAATAAACAGACTAAACTAATATATGGTGATAATATCAATATGATGATGTGCAATATGGAATCGATTTATCTACATTATAATATGAATTATTTTAATGATAATAGCCAAGCATGTAAGCATCAATACTAACCACTACCACAACGTCAAATCAAATGCATGTTGAAGTCGAAACCGCGATTTATTAAGCAACGTTTATTCTTCTGGATGAAATAATTATTGAGTATATCTTAGAAGAATGAATTATTTAAATATATTTATTGGCCTCTTATAATCGTGTATTTTAAGTAGACATAAAATATTATGTTTTGCCAATAAAGAAATATCACAAATAAATTTGCCAATAAAGAAATATCACAAATAAATTTGCCAATAAAGAAATATCACAAATAAATTTCCCTAAAATCGTAAAATTGACAAAGAACTACAACAAATTAATCAAATTGCGGTGAAAAGAACGTTCTACGCAGATGAAACGATTTCGTTTAGAAAATCGTATTGACTGAGAAAAAGCTTACAAATGAATACGGTTCAATCCAACCGAGCAGCGTTTAGCGTACCAAACTGTTTGATGCAAACCAAAATTCTTCAATGAAGTTATCTCCTCAAATTAGCGAGTAAAGAGACATCGTTCTTTATTTTGAATCTTCAATGTGGTCCCTAATTTGAATGTTCAGACATCTCTTACGCAATTAGAGTGTCTAATTCGGTAAAGAGTTCCCCTTTTTCTAAAATCCGACGTCTTTATCAATTTACTGTTTCTTAAATGAAATGCCTTTTCGTAATATATCATTATATATATTTTAAATACACGACAAAGATATAATAAACGTGTTAATAGCAAAAAATTTTACACTTACAATTGTGCCATTGATATTACTGATATGTGACGTAATTTTCATATTTATCATGTATGCGCATGAAATGTTTTTGAGATAATTATAATTATATTATTTAACTGAAATTATTTCACCGGATTAATCGCGTATATTTAGTATCATACATTTTTGGAAACCTGATGCTTAAACACTTTGCAGTAGTCCGTATTGACGGTTAGACTGAGATGGTATTCGTCTGTCAGTTGATATAATTATTATATCAAACTACCGTCAACGATTTCTTAATTGTCTCGCGTACTACTTTAGATTCCTACAGAATCCCCACCATACCAGAGGACAACCTCTGGTATGGTGGGTTTGAGATTTCAAGATTTTATGAGTCCCAGGTGGTGCATCGGCCTCTGTTGAAATAAGGAAGTTTTTATATTTTACACGTATCATTCTAGGAATATATTTATTTTCCTAAGCGAAGATTTGGGGCTTATCAAACCTGATATAATAGCTGGGTTCATCCACAGTATGCTCACACACAGTGAAGATATGTTCCTTTACCCTAACACCGATGCTTCTTTTTGTTTGACCAATAAATGATAAACCATAGTCACAATGTAGTTTGTATACGAATTCACATTTTAAAGAAATATTACTTTTTACTGATTTCAATAATTGGTTGACCTTCTTGTTAGACTTGAATGGTTATGCTTGTTATGGAAGCTCTTTTTAAGATGTTGCCAATCCTGTCTGTAACCCCTTCACATATGGCAGAAGTGCTGGCTGTCTCTCTACTGTGGGTGGCTTGTTGGTCTTCTGACAGCGCTGTCGGAGAACTGGCAGCTTTTTCTGATAAAGAGTATCCTTCATCTGTCGAAGCTCGTCCCCTAAGTGTTCAGCGTTTTGGAGGTGGTGGGCTCTCTGAAACAAAGATTTGCAGATAGCTTTGGGAATACACTGTTATGCGACATAAAGATTGAGTATATATATATATATATATATATATATATATATATGTATATATATATATATATATATATATATATATATATATATATATATATATATATATATATATATATATATATATATATATATATATATATATATATATATATATATATATATATATATTATGATGTAAAAACTTATAAGTAGACTATATAGACTAACTAGTGCATAATTTAGTCAACTCCCCTCTACCCGTTATGATTTGAACTTATAAATATCAATCATTTGTGTCACAATTGAAAAAATAAAACATTGAAATGGCGTAATAAAAGTAAACAAAAGAATGAACTGTAAAAATATATAGAAGTATGAACTTTTGAAATGACACAAAAAGTATAACTAATAGTAATTTTATTCTAATGGCAATAAGCCTAATGCAGTTTCCTGTAGACATAGCAGAGATGTCGATTTAAAACTTGATGCTTCAATTAACGAAGTACTTTAAGAATATCAAAAATACAGAATGACATATATGGTCCTAGAGAATATTCTAGCAATTTAACTTATCATTATGAATATGTCAACAACACTCAAAAAAAAAAAGGTATGAGAAATGTACAAAATTTCTTTAGAACAGCTTAAGATCATCAAAGGAAACATTTTGAAAATTATATTACATGTGAAATTAATCCTATCATATAGTAAAAAGTTTTGATGTAAAACTAGGGAAAGACATGGCCGTATACATTACACAATTAAGTGTGAATAAAACAAATGTATTTTCTGTAAGTGAATTGCCAGTGCTAGGGTAATTTATAAAATATTAAAATAATAATATATATTATTTATATAAGAGAAGGGAATGGCTGTATTAAGGGAAGTTTTTGATGGATTGAGTTAGTACGTTGTTATTCTGCCTTTCGTAAGGTGTAAAAATTGTTAGTGTTCAAGTGTTAAAAGTTAGTGTTATCGCTGTTACTATGTGTTAAAATAACTTTTCGAGTGAAAAATGTAATGCTGACACTGTGTTCAATCTAAAATTGAAACAGTGTAAAGTGTGCAGTATGGAGCGTATGAAGCGCGTATTTGAGCAAGTGTAACAATAAATTGTGATCGTAAGCTGCTACCTGTTATTTCTCCTCCTCACATTTTGACATTTTATAGTAATGATAATGTTGTTTATTATTTACGTAAACGTACGTCTTCCTCTGAAATATCATATCACTTCTATTAACAGCATGTCAGCATAAATGCTTATTTAGAAAACTTTACGTTTTCGACTATGAATACTAATAGCTTACTTTTTCGTCAGAATCATATTTTTACATAAAAAATAGCTGTTTATTCTACTCAAATAAGTGGTTTACATTTGGTCCAGAAGTCAAATTTTTCTTAGAAGTCTCACTAACATGGTGTACAAGAGATGAGCTGAGTTCAATATTACAAATGAATTTAATATCGAAATATCATATGACAGGTGGCACCTGTATATATGTTTAAAAACAAACGTTTAAAATTTATAACTCGCGTAAAAGAATAAATCATTCGCCCCAAACATAATATATTTAAAGAATCATCAAATAACACGAATAATAAATTTTATCCATTTTCATAAAGTCCGCTCTGTTTCCTGAACATGCACAATATTTCAAACCAAATTATTTTATGCTCAATTTAACTGAATATACATGGTTAATGACAGTTGCCTTATAAAGTTAAACAGGTTGGTTTAACGACCAGGGGCAGACTTAAAAATACCGCATATTGTATTTTGTTATGGTAGTGGAAGCTATTAGAGGACAATATATTATTATTATTATTATATAAGTAGCAAATATAGAACAGGGCTTGCTTTTATTAATTGACATATAAATATAAACTGTCGATTTTTTGTAAATAGGGATATTTTGGGCATAAATTTGCTTCAGGATTATAATCTAATTTAACATAATAAAGTATATTGTTCGTCAATTATATATTGATAAATATTTTTTTTACAAGATTTCATTAAATAATCGTGTGCTACATTGATTATCTATACTAATATATTTATGAAATTCTACTTTGATGTAATGAGATGAGATTGATTACTGATATCATTATGAAAATTTACTGTACGGCTTAAAACTACTTGATCAGACATAAATATCAAATTTTTACTTATGTATTTTAAAATTTATATCAAATAACACAATTATGAGCTTTTTTTGTATAAATATTATTTTGTGTCTCATATTGCATTAAATTCACATATTTTTTAAAGTTTTATTGGGAAAGTATATTTATCTTGTTAAATTAAGAACCAAATCCTACCTCTAAATGAAAATACTTTATGGTATGGTATATATATGGTATGGTATACTTTTGCCGTGTGATCCGGCCTAGAATAGGATCATCCTGGTACTGGTGGTGTCGTAAGAGGCGACTAAAGTACGTGTGGTAGAGTCACGTCGCCAGCAATGGCAACACACATGGGCAGACTCGACCGGATCATTACCACCCCCGGCATTTAAAACCGGCGTGAAGTAGTGGCTTTATGCCACTGCGTTTCGCATCAGGTAATGCCGGGCCCCGGCGCCCAACCCATCTTAAAGGCCGGCAACGCACCTGTAGCTCCTCTAGGGTTGCACGGGGTCGTGGGCGGCGGTAATCACTTACCGTCAGGTGACCCGCACGCTCGTTTGCCGTGTCTTTTCCATAAAAAAAAAATGGTAGTCTTCCAGCAGTCATACTCTTTTGAATTTTCTTCATTTTTAAGCCATTATGCTTATAATGTCGTCAAATCAAAATCAGCTTCACGCTGTATCCTTACACAGCAGGGTAGGCAGTAGGAACCTTGTGTTAAGACACTCAGTTGCCCACTTTCTGCCGTACTAATGTGGTAATATATGGTAATTTAATAGTATAAAGTAGTATAATAGAAATTTATATTAATAAATTCTAGGTATTTCTATTATATATTAAGCGTCGTGGCGCGACTGTAAACGCAATGATTGCGTTTTCGATTCTCATTCAGAGGAATGAAATACTTGATAATTTAATTTTTCGTTTCTTTGGCAACAATTCATAGCGTATCGTTAAGTTGACACTCAACACGCAATATCTCAAGAATTTGGCGGAAAGTGGCGAACGGAATTGTTTTAATGGAAACAGGGTTACTTAGACACTAGGTTTCTAGGTTCCTCTGGCTTCCGATGTGTCGAATACAGCGTGAAGCAAAAAAAAGTAAAGATATGGAAATTTTGTAAAGTATACATGATAATTGATATGGTAATTTACGCTGCACGACATTGGTGCCGTCCCACACGATGTGTTCACTATATTTTTCAATATAAGATTTTTACTTTTGTTAATGTCATTTAAGAATTAAGGTCGCGTTACTTACAGGTAATAAAAATTAAAGTTAAATATAAGTCGTTTAAGTAACAAGTATCGTTTTATATTCTATACTGGCATGTCCATCTCGAAAAAAGCAAGTCAAATAAAATTCTCTACAATCGTTGTTATAGCGCAACATGGAGAGACTTAAATTGAATTTACTCTTACCCCTACAACTTTTATTAACTTTAACTTAGGAGATACTGCTATTTATGTGTATGTAGGTACACCCGAGACGTGAATAGATGAAATATTTGATTACTGAAACTATCTTAACTATTAATACATTTTGTTAATGAAAATATTAATAACGTTTAAATCGACAACTATCACTGTCCACGTTCACGTATCCTAATATATCAATAGTAATCTATTTATAAACTAAACATTTATATATATTTATAAATATTTAAAATAGTTTGCGTGGCGTTGAGTTCTGCCACTCAACATGCAGTACCTCCAGAATACGGCAGAAAGTCCATAGCTATTAGCTATGTCCCAGCCAATAAGCAAAAGCCTATTGAATGCGTTATTTATTGTAATATGAATAACGCAATTTAACCGGAAGTATACGATGACACTTTAGCGTACAGCTATGCGAATATACGAACTGATGAGTTATTCCGCTATATACTGAATTCCATTTAAATTTGTCGCGGCTTGTGGTAGCTTTGTAATGTCGACATTGTATTAAATGCTTAACTATTATTGTGAATACTACAATGTTCCATTATATAATATGTAGTAGTGGTACAGGCCGTCAGAAAGTTGCAAGTTGGAGTTAGTGTATTTGGAATTAATAGCTAGCCGCGGTATAGCGTAATTATAAAGAAACTTATAATAAATCTTCAATTAATAAATATGAGATCTGATTATTTATAAATTATTAACTTATACTACTTTATCTTTTTACTTTTTACATTCTTCTCGGGCTCATTCTTAAAGTTAATGGAAATATTTTTTTAACTTTAACAAAACGTATGTGATTTATTTTCACATTAGATATACGAACAATTCTCATACAGGAAACTATAGTATTGATGTAATTATAAGAAGAGAAACGCTCTTATATGTATGTAGTTATGAGTTAATACAATTGTGGAGTATATTGTTGTGTCTGTGCCGTGTGATCCCGGCCTAGAATAGGATCATCCTGGTACTGGTGGTGTCGTAGGAGGCGACTAAAGTACGTGTGGTAGAGTCACGTCGCCAGCAATGGCAACACGCATGGGCAGACTCGACCGGATCATTACCACCCCCGGCATTTAAAACCGGCGTGAAGTAGTGGCTTTATGCCACTGCGTTTCGCATCAGGTAATGCCGGGCCCCGGCGCCCAACCCACCTTAAAGGCCGGCAACGCACCTGTAGCTCCTCTGGGGTTGCACGGGGCCGTGGGCGGCGGTAATCACTTACCATCAGGTGACCCGCACGCTCGTTTGCCGTGTCTTTTCCATAAAAAAAAAAAAAAATATTGTTATTTGTAAAGTAGTATATATTTTTTCCTTTAATTTGTGTTTTCATTGAATTCTATGTGAATATTAAGGCGTAAAAACTAAAGTTGGTTTTATATCAATAGGATGTTAATTATCGGTCGCTATTGATAATGCAACTTGCGCAACTTTTACATCCAAGATAGAACTTGAAACATGTTTTTTTTAAGTTCTTTGATTTTCACGATTATTACACATATTTAATGAAACTAATTTAACCGGATTAATCGCGTATATTTAAGATTTTTTAGATTTTTACATTTTTGGAAACCCGACGTTTCGAACACTTTACAGTAGTCCGTGGTCACGGGTAGACTGAGGTGGCATTCGTCTGTCAGTTGATATAATTATCATATCAAACTACAGCCAGCGATTTCTTAATTGCCTCGCGTACTGCCCTGGATTCCTGCAGAATGAGCTCATAGTATCTTGCCCTCTGGTATGGTGGGTTTGAGACTTCAATGATTTTATGAGTGGGTCCCAGGTGGTAGAAAGCTTCCAGCCATCCTCTCTATTGAAATTAGGATGTTTTTGTATTTCAATAGCCTCACGGATCATCCGAGGAATGAATCTGTTTTCCTTAGCGAGGATTTGAGGATTTTCAAACCTAATGTAGTGGCTGGGTTTATCCACAGTATGCTCACACACAGCTGACTTCGATACATGCCCATTCTTGATATCTGAGATGTGTTCCTTCACCCTAACATCGATGCTTCTCTTTGTTTGACCAATATATGATAAGCCACAGTCACAGTCTAGTTTGTATACACCTGCACTCTGTAAAGGAATATTACTTATTATTGGTCTCAAGAATTGGCTCACTTTCCTGTTAGGCTTGAATATGGTTTTTATTGAAGCTCTTCTTAAAATGTTGCCAATCCTGTCTGTAACCCCCTTCACATATGGCAGAAATGCCGGCTGTCTCTCTACTGTGGGTAGGCTTGTTGGTATTCTGAGAACGCTGGCGGGGAACTGGCAGCTTGTTCTGATGAAGAGTATTCTTCACTTGGCGAAGCTCGTCCCCTAGGTGTTCAGCGTCGCAGAGGTGGTGGGCTCTCTGAAACAAAGATTTGCCAACGGTAGATAACTGTGTAGGGTGATGGTGAGATTCACAATTGAGGTATCTATTGGTGTGCGTAGGTTTCCTATATACTGTGTGGCCTATTGTGCCATTGGGATTTCTAATGACTAAAACATCTAGAAAAGACAGGGAATTATTTGCCTGTAATTCTACTGTAAAATGTTTTTTTTAACATTTTTAAAATGTTTTTTCACACTTAGGAAAAAAAAATACTTATTTAGAAAACGTATAAAAATTTGAACTCGACGGGTCAGTTTCCAGGTGGCGCGGGTTCGAATTCCGCTATGTTCAAATTTTTATACGTTTTCTAAAAAAGTATTATATACATGTTTTTTATCTAGTGGACTTTATTTTAGTAATAAGATGACTATTTGCAAAGAGAAGTACAACTATATCTAAAAAGTTCATTATTCATCATATCATCATCATAATATAATGTGCTTGAAAAATGGTAAAAATTTAAAGTGAGTAGCTCAGTATGCTTGCTTTACATAGAGTAATGAAGAAGAGTTAGACGATTTAGTTCGTAATTTAATATTCTTTAAATTTTACTTTAAATAACAGATTAACAGTTTCAAACGTCCTTTTAATCTTAGTGATTTAGTATTTCAAGAGTACCTATTAATATTTACTTACAACGGAAATATTTAGTCTGTTAAATGTTTTTATTTATTAATCAACATTAACATCAACATTACGAGCAATACAATGAGGTGCGCTATATATTTTTTTCTTATCATACAAAAAGTATATTGTTGCGAAATATCTAACGCTGCACCTACTAAGTAGAAATGTTGTTCTGCTTTAGAAAATATGAACAATGCATTTAGTGGGCTTTATATAAATGACAAGACTAAACAATTTTTAATTGTGCTATGAAATAAATTTAAATAATTTCAGCTTCGTATTTTTATTTCGCATTCCTCTCGCTACAGTTTGTTGTGGCAGAGCAGGTTCCCTGTTTTTGTAGGCATGGGAACGATTTATTGGACTTATGAAAATAAAATATAGAACCAAAATTGATAAATTTGTTTGATTAAATTTACATTTTAAGTTTATACATTGTATAAAAAGAATACTCGTATACATCAAGGAAAAAGCTATTTAAAGTTTATGGTAAAGTACACAGTCACTTGCCGTGTGATCACAGTGGCCTATCGGTAGAGTCTCGGCACTTGACAGGTAATATTCGGATGATAAATTGTTGCCAGATTCAGAGTACCTAGTCTCCTGACATTTTATGTTCGGAAAATTTTTCTTTTGAGTAAGATTAAAATATCTTACTCAAAAGTAAAATTTAAAATAAGCAAGCTAAATACATACATATAATTTTAATCTAAATTTGGTATTTTAATAGGATACCAACTGTTTTTTAATTTTATCTAATTTGTTTCTGGTTGTTAATAAAAAATTATAATAAAAGGTGAGATAAGTTCATAGTATTTTTTATATTGAAATGATATTGATTATTATTTGCTTCCTAAGATAGTTTAAGTCTTTAACGTCTTTAAAAAATATATATTTCACTTGTTGGCTTACAAGAGTGGAAACAATTATCGTTTATTAGTTAGTTAAAATACCTTAGCCGATTTTGTATAAATAAATTATTATTTCTTATACAAACTAAATAGAATATACAAAATCTTTACATCACAAGCTTTGCTAATTCCATAACTGGACGATATTTCTCTACTAAGATACAAAATTTCAATCCACTGAAAGAGAAAATATACCGTTAGTTTAATCCACTCAGTAACTCGGAAAGCAAAGAGGAGTTGTAAATAACAATAAACGTCCCTTGAGTAGAGATTAAAATCAGCTAATGAAAAAAAACTCTAAGCAATATTCTTTGTAAATTGACTACCTTCCTCTGATACCTTCCCCTTCGTGACCTTATTTCTAATATGACTTTGTAGTGACGTTTGACTATACTTGTACGAGTAAGTCAGTCGATATCCGCTCTGGATAGAATAATAAAAAAAATAAATTAAATTAATTAGCTTCACGCTGTATCCCGCACACAGCAGGGTAGGCAGAGGGAACCTAATGTTAAAACACTCCGTTCCCCACTTTCTGCCGAATTTTGGAGGCATTGCGTGCTGAGTGGCAGAACTCAATGCCGCGCTTTGCCTCGACACCAGAGCGAAGAAATTGAAATATAAATTTAAGTAAATATTTCATCTCTTTGAGTGGGGATCGAACCCACAACCAGTCGGTCTACAGCCACACTTTGCACCATTGCGCCACGACTGGTCTCTAGAATAATTCGAATTTGTGGTTTAATATAAATTTAATTCACTTACTTTAGGAATTATATTTTTACTGAATTTAATAACTTCGATATAACTCTGGATAGCATTATTTATTTGTTTTTAAATATTTTTAAAGGGTTATTCCATACTTAAGACAGGAAAATACTTATTTAGAAAACTTATAAAAAATTGAACTATAGTTAAAGGTTAACAAACTTGAAACCTAATCAAATTCGGTATTCATATAAGAAAATTTGTTATCACTTCAACATTCTGCTTCTAAGTAACTAACTACTTATTGTACTTAATACTAGCTTACAACTCTGAACAACACTCGTTAGATATAAAAGCCATAATTACAGCACTACTTCAATAGTAAGACAATTTATGTAAAATTAAGCTATACAATTCCCGCGTAGCTAATTCAAGCACAAATTGAACTTTCTCGTGGAAGGAAATTGGCCGTTCTACTGTTTGTATACTAGTTTTACAACTAGTTACATCTCAATTTCTAGAGTCCACTTGATAACTACTGTATTTTCAGAATAAGGAATTATGCATTCAGTAAAAGGCCACCGTGGCGCAGTGGCATTACCTGTGACGGTTACGCGTTCGATTCTCACTCTGGGAAATTAATGAAAATATCTCAAAAATTTTGCGATCCGTGTGGAAAGGACTCAAAATGCTAAATAAAAGCATTCACTTCTTTGTGTCTTATAGTAATCAGACAAAGTATGTAAGAATAAGGGTTTTTGTACTAAATAATAACTACAAGCTTATTAAATATTTAAAATATTTAACAGATTAAAAATTGCCAGAGTAAATAAATATTACTAGGTGCTCTTGAAATCAATAAATCACTAAGATTAAAAGGAAGTTCTACTGATAAAACTGTTGAACTCTCATTGAAAGTAAAATAAAAAAAATATTAATTTACGAACTATTTCGACTCTTCCTTCATTGTTCCATGTAAAGCTAGCAAACTGAGCTACTCACTTTACATCTTTAGCATTTTTCAAGAACATTATATGATGATAGTATCAACCTTATAACGTACACGAATAATAAATTTTATAGGTGTATATACTTCTATATATATACTTCTCTTTGCAAATCATCATTACTAAAATATAGTCCGCTAGATAAAAAACATGCATAATACTTATTTAGAAAACGTATAAAAAATTTAACGTAGCGGGACTCGAACTCGCGCTATCTGGAAACCGACCCGTCGAGTTCAAATTTTTATACGTTTTTCTAAATAAGTAGTTTTCTTTCTTAAGTGTGAAAAAACACTTTAATATTTTTAATAAAATAAAACACATGTTTCACGTTCTATCATATGTCTCGAGATCGTGAATGTAAAAGCAGCTCAAGTTGAATTAGCAATAGCAACCGATCATTTAGACAAATAAAAGGACAAAACTTACTTTACAAATTACAAAAACCATAGCTTTGTAGCTCGAGCTGCTCAAATGAGCAGCTCGAGCTACCTGTAATCTGTTTTTTTTTTGTTATTCATTAAGAATAAATTAACTTAAAGTACTATCTTTAATTTTGGACTAATAATGTCATATGTTTTATACACTATACTCCACAAATGTAGAAAATGTATCTTATATATAGTTATGTGTTACATAACTATATATAAGAGACATTTTCTATATGACAATACAGGCTAACGCCTTCTCTACGTGAAAATAAGTCACATAGTATGTTTTTTTTTATGGAAAAGACACGGCAAACGAGCGTGCGGGTCACCTGATGGTAAGTGACTACCGCCACCAACGGCTCCGTGCAACCTCAAAGGAGCCACAGGTGCGTTGCCGGCCCTTAAGGTGGGTTGGGCTCCGGAGCCCAGCATACCTGATGCGAAACGCAGTGGCATAAAGCCACTACTTCACGCCGGTTTTAAATGCCATTGCTGGTGACGTGACTCTACCACACATACTTTAGTCACCACCACCAGTACCAGGATAATCCTATTCTAAGCCGGGATCACACGGCATGTTTTGTTAAGGTTAAACAAATGTTGACATTAGCTTAAAGAAACACCCGAGAAGATTGTAAAAAGGAAAAGATTAAAGTAGTATAAGTTAATCATTTATAAATAATCAGATCTCATATTGATTAATTGAAGATTTATTATTAGTTTCTTTATACCGCGGTTGGCTATTAATTCTAAATACACTAACTCCAACTTGCAATGTCCTGACTACTACTACTACATATTATATAATGGAACATTATAGTATTCACAATAATAGTTAAGCATTAATAAAATACAATGTCGACATTACAAAGCTACCACAAGCCGCGACAAATTTAAATGGAATTCAGTATATAGCGGAATAACTCATCAGTTCGTATATTCGCATAGCTGTACGCTAAATGTCATCGTATACTTCCGGTTAAATTGCTTTATTCATATTACAATAAATAACGCATTCAATAGGCTTTTGCTTATTGGCTGGGAATTTTAAATATTTTAGAAAATATATATACATATTTAGTTTATAAATATTAATTAGGGAACGTGACCGTGGACAGTGATAGTTTATGATTTAACTTTATTAATATTTTCATTAATAAAGTGTATTAATAGTTCAGATAGTCAGTAATAAAATATTTCATCTATTCACGTCTCGGGTGTACCTACATACATATAAATAGCAGTATCTCCTAAGTTAAAGTTAATAAAAGTTGTAGGAGTAAGAGTAAATTCAATTTAAGTCTATCCGTACTGTGCTATAATAACGATTGTAGAGAATTTTATTTGACGTGCTTTGTTCGAGATGGATAAACCGGTATAGAATATAAAACGGTACTTGTTACTTAAACAACCTGTATTTAACTTTTATTTTTATTCCCTGTAAGTAACGCAACCTTAATTCTTAAATTACATTATAAATTGTGTATAAATTGTGCAGAATCTAAAGCAAAAGACTTAAGTCTGGAGCATAACGCATTTAGCGTCGAGTGCAGCGAGCGTGCCCGATGGGATGCTATCGCACGATCTAAGATAGCGTATTGCTAAGGGCACGCAGGCAGACAAATACGGAGTCTCCCAGAATCTGTGTAGCCTGAAACGACATATAAGGTTCATCCAGGTGAATCTACACAGGGCTAAGATAGCAACTCTGGAACTACTGAAAGTGGCAAAAGACGCGGGTATAGAGATAGCTCTAGTACAGGAACCATACGTAGGAAGCAGCGGCATCATGAAAGAACATCCGGGTACCCGCGTCATACAATGCTCTACTCACAGGCAAATACCGGTAAAGGCCGCTATTATAATTTTTGGGGACAGACTGAAGATCGTCCAAGATTCTCAATTAATAACTGAAACGGAAGTTGCGGTCACTGTCATAGCTGGAAGCCTAACATTTGGAGCAATATCTATTTATCTGGAGGGAGATAAGAATATCAATCCGTATTTAAACAGGATCAAAAATTCATGCGAGAAACTCAATACAGAAAAAATTTTAGTGGCAGGGGATGTGAATGCCTGGAGCCAATGGTGGGGAAGCATTAAAGAGGATGAAAGAGGGAGAGATTACTGCGCATTCTTAAATGAAATGGGATTTCACCTTTTAAATAATGGAGATACACCAACATTCGAAACATTTAGAAATGGTAGGATGTATACGAGTATTATAGATGTTACTGCATGCAGTCAGCAATTGCTGGGCAAAATATACGACTGGGAGGTGAATAGAAGTCTTATAACATCAGACCACAATGCAATTACCTTCACCCTGCGACTAGGGAGACCACTAGAATCTGCGAGACCACCAACAACGCGAAGGTACTTTACGAAAAAGGCAAAATGGGTTGACTTCTCTGCACTTTTTAAGATTCAGTTGGAGAATAGAGTGATAACTTTAGATTTCATAAGGGATGTGAAAACACCAGCCGAACTAGACACTCTAATAACATCATACACGGATGCTATACACGATGCATGCGTGAAAACCATCCCAAAATTCAAAGCCAAGGTAGGGAACCCAATACCTTCATGGTGGTCGTCCGAGCTAGAGGCCCTCAAAGCAGATGCTCTAAGGAAAAAGAGACGTATCAAAAATGCAGCTCCCTCAAGAAGAAATCTTGTAATAGAGGAATATATGCAAGCTAAAGTGATATATGCAGAAGAAGTGACAAGAAAGAGCACGCAGGGATGGAAGGACTTCTGCACGTCTCAGGATAAAGAAAGTATGTGGGATAAGATTTATAGAGTAATAAGAAACACTTCCAGGCGCCAAGAAGACCTTCTACTTAAGAATCAAGAAGGTCTCACCCTAACCCCACAAAAGTCAGCAGAACTTCTTGCAGAAACATTCTACCCTGACGACAATGTGTTGATGGATCAGCCTAATCACATGCGAATCCGAGAGCTAGCAAATGACGGCGAAATTGAAGGAAACGTCGATGACCCCCCGTTCGCAATGGAAGAGTTAGAGACGATATTAAATACCCAGAATCCGAAAAAAGCCCCTGGTCCCGACGGGTTAACGGCGGATATATGTGTTGCAGCAATCCGTTGCAACAGGGAGGTGTTTCTGGCGTTAGCAAATAAATGCCTTACGCTAACACATTTCCCTACGCAATGGAAAGTAGCTCACGTTGTCATTCTGAAAAAGCCGGGAAAAGACGATTACAGTATTCCCAAAACACTAAGACCTATAGGCCTTCTTCCTGTGCTTGGAAAGCTTGTTGAAAAGCTCCTGATCACACGTATACAATGGCATATTCTGCCCACACTAAATCCCAATCAATACGGATTTATGCCACAGCGAAGCACCGAGGACGCTTTGTACAAGCTGGTAGGACATCTACACCAACAAGTTGACAACAAAAAGATAGTAATATTGATCTCATTAGACATAGAAGGTGCCTTCGACAATGCGTGGTGGCCTACCCTTAAATTGGCCCTAAGAGAGAAAAAGTGCCCCCGTAACCTGTACGCTACGGTCTGCTCCTATTTGACTAACAGGAGAGTAGCGGTCAATTATGCCGGAACAGTATGCGAAAAGATTACGACAAAAGGATGTGTTCAAGGTTCAATCGGAGGACCCACCTTTTGGAATATCATATTGGATTCATTGCTACAAAAACTGAACTGTAATGGAGTGTACTGTCAGGCCTTTGCTGATGATGTAGCTTTAGTTTTTGCAGATCATTCAACACACAACTTAGAACAAATGATTAATACCACTCTGGAAACAGTCGTAGAGTGGGGGGAATCGAAATAAGCTAAACTTCGCAGCGCATAAGACTAATGCTATGTTGCTGACGAGGAAGACTAAGTATGATCCCCTTCGTTTATGCATGTCAGGTACCACAATCGAACTGGTCAAGGAGATAAAAATTCTAGGGCTAGTAATCGATCATAGGCTCTCTTTCAAATCGCACGTGTCTGCACAAATAAAAAAAGCAGCAAATATTTATAAACAGCTGGCGTGCGCGGCGAAAGTGTACTGGGGCCTAAATTCTGATGTCACAAGAACCATCTACGCGGCGGTTGTGGAACCTATAATCATGTACGCTGCAAGTGCCTGGTCTAGGTCAACAGACATGCAAGCGATTCAAGATCAGCTAAACGCGCTCCAGAGAGGTTTTGCTCAAAAAATCTGCAAAGCGTACAGGACGGTATCTTTAGTATCTGCACTTTCGCTCAGTGGTCTATTGCCACTAGATATAAGAATAAAAGAGAATGCGAGCCTCTACAAAGTAAAAAGAGGGTTTTGTAAAAATTACCTCCCATCTGGAAAGGAGCTCGAGGTCGAAGAGACCTACCTAAGCAAGTCACACCCGTCAACACAAGTAGCTATAGAGTTCGAATTGCTGGAGGACTTGAATCCCAATACCATCGAATTACATCATATCGAGGGCGCCCAGATTTTTACTGACGGTAGTAAAATCAAAGGAAAAGTGGGAGCAGCCCTGTCACGATGGGAAGAAGGAAAGGAGACCGGTTATGAAAAATTCAGTCTACATCCAAACTGCACGGTCTTCCAGTCCGAACTGTACGCACTAGATAGGGCGATACGAAACGTGGCAGACAGCAACGACTCAATAGTTAATATCTTAAGCGATTCCAGATCGTCACTGGAACTATTAAGAAATCCTAATTCGGGCCACCCCTTAGCAAAGACAATAAGGGAAAGCGTGAGGAAGATCAAAGCACAGGGGCGAGAAATTAGATTGTTCTGGCTCAAAGCACACGTGGGTATTGCTGGAAATGAACGTGCCGACGAACTAGCAAAAGCAGCGGCACTCGCAGACTCTGATCAGGACTATGACAAAATTCCATTGTCATATGTTAAAGAAACGATAAGAAAAGAATCTGTCCGCATATGGCAGGACAGGTATGAAACATCCCAGACAGGAGCAGTTACAAAGAAATTCCTCCCAGATGTAGAAGTAGCATTCAGAATAACGAGAACGACGGTATTTGCACCGCTTCACATCCAGATGCTAACGGGACATGGAGGTATTGCAGAATATCTGTATCGGTTTAAACTGAAAAATTCTCCAAGTTGCGAATGCGATCTAGAAACACCTGAATCTGTAACGCACATTTTATTCGAATGTCCAAGATTTGCTGCTTACCGCTTCGATCTCCAAACGCATATCGATATAGACCTAACCGAAGCCAATCTTCCAAGCATTATGATAAATCCTATCTTTCGGAAGGCTCTCCTCGATTATGCCCTAAAGTCTTTTAGTATCGCATGTCGCCGAAACAGCACCAGAAATACAGGAGATTCCCATAGCCTATCAACACCAATAGAACAAACAAGCACAAACACACACGTAGGTCAACAAATACAAAACATACACCCGCAACATATAAATATAGACACTGCACTCCAGCTGCTACAACACGCCCAAAGGAGCAAGCCAGGATTAAGAACAATAGGTGTGGCCCTCTACATGGATGAAAATACTGAAAGGTTGGGCATAAGCTTCTGCAAGCCTAGAAATCACAAATACATCGCGATATCACCTGGTCTGGCTAGTCTGTTGAATGGTAGCACCAAGAAAATCGCAGTAAGACGCAAAATCTATGAAGCGTTACCCACGAGGATGGTTGGTGACATTACATGTCGAATAGTGAAATCGAAAAACAAATCGATAATACTCCTCGACTGGGGTGAAAAAACACCATTCGCGCGGGCTTGTGAGCTGCTCCATAAACTGAGTGAGACAACAGAACAAGGGCCACGAATAATAAGCATAGATGCCATGGTGGTTGAGTATAACAGAGGAGAAGTGGCAGACCGACTGGGTTGCATAATGGCCTCCAAACAACATGAGGTCATAGTGTACGAGGACAGAGGTGAAGACCTCAGTTACCTTAAGCCTGCACACTCCAGCACCCAAGCAGATCATCCTCAAACAACCCTTTTAAACCACCGAAAGTGGCTCAGAACGCTTTCAACGATTGACCGCAGAAGACAAAACCAAAAGTCCAGAGACAAAACACTCAGCTGCGAAGGCCATATGCAGAGGCTTTGGTGCAATTTTGGGAAACGTATTTGGTAGAGGGAAACTTCGTGCGGATGACAGACAGGCGGTAGCACTGGAGGAGTTCACAAGGAAATCGACAGAAGTTCCAGCGACAACATCCCGGCCAAAACCTACAAAGGCGGCAATGGATATTGTACAACCACCAGACTTCTTACCAATTCGAGAGCACGAGGACCACTATAAGAACGCCATGTTGGAATTCCTTGCAGTTCTGAAAGCTACCAAACAAGTCAAGTTTTAGAAACTTGCAAGGAAATTATACTTGCTTTTCAAGGCGGATACTCAATTTTGGGAGTAAAACTTAAAGAGGCAGAAGGCGCGATATATAATAGCGATAGCGGCCAGACCATCGCGGGAAGCATGAAAGGCACTTACATGGCAGCATACAATGCAACATCTGGCTTTGTCGAGTTGAATGAAGAGGAGACCAGGAGAACAGGATACCTCAAATTCAACACGCCTGCCAATGATCCCATGGTGGTTACTGCAAAATGTACTAGGATTATGCTGGAGGAAAGAATGCTGGAAATGGCTCTACACCTAGATAACACCCCTGAATCTACAGCTCCATTTACGTGGAAGGTGCCCAAGATGATGTGGGTCAACGGTGTTCCCGGGTGTGGTAAGACAACATGGATAGTGAAACAATTTGACATTGCCAGGGATACAGTCGTAACAAGTACGACGGAAGCAGCCAACGAACTTCGAGAGAGGCTCTCGGAACGTATAGGGAATTTGGTTAAAAGTAAAATCCGCACTATGGCTTCAATGTTGGTAAACGGACGACGAGAATCAGACAAGTGTTACCGCTTGATAGTCGACGAAGCTTTAATGAACCACTTTGGAGCAATAGTGATGGCAGGCAGAATCTCCGGAGCCGAGGAGATTCTTTTGATTGGAGATGTAAATCAGCTACCCTATATAGACCGAGAGAATCTTTTCGAAATGATTTACCGTAAGCCGCCACAACTCTTCAACCAAAACTTGGTGTGTACTCACAGAAGTCCCATGGACGTCGCCTACGCCCTGCGACAGATATATCCTGGTATATACTCGTCTAAGAGTGTAGTGCGATCCCTTTCTATAAAGGGATATCAAAATGACACCAGTACCGGGAGATCTAAAATACACACTGTATCTCACATTTACCCAGGAGGAGAAAGAATCTCTGATAGCGCAGGGGTGGGGAGGAGAAACAGGTTCGAAGGTGCTGACAATTCACGAGTCTCAGGGTCTGACCAGCGCGACTGTTATAGTGGTTAACACTAAACCTATTAGGCTACAGCTGCATGATAGCGTTTCGCACGCCGTCGTAGCAATATCTCGGCACACCGACACCTGCACGTACTATAGTGAAGGCAAAGATGACGCAGTAAATATGTTAATTCGGAACGCGACGAAGGCAACGACAAAAAGCATTGTGGAATATAATTTAAAGATGGCTTTGAAAGATAGGAACGCAGCAGTCACCTCTTCCACCATAGCGGTCATGCCCTTATCCTAGTGCAAAATTCCTCACATCCAAATCAATTACGATAAAAGTGTAGCATGTACTTATAATTATGTAATTAAATATATATTGTAATATGTAAAATTGTTAAATATATATATAAATATAAACACTCGCTTAACCTTAGATCTAAGTAAATTTTGTAAAATAATGTAAAGATAAAAATATAATTTGCTTATTATAGATATTGATTGTATGTAAACGACAATGTAATTAATATATATGATAAGGATATTAGATATAATAATAAATTTAAAAAGTGTACGGACCAAGTGTCTGTAGTGTTAAGAAATAAAATAAAAAAAAAAAAAAAAAAATTACATTAACAAAAGTATAAATTGAGGCCGGCCGTGGCGCAGTGGCACGAAGTGTGACTGTAAAACCGACTGGTTGTGGGTTCGATCCCCACTCGAGGAGATGAAATATTTACTTAAATTTATATTTCCATTTCTTCGCTCTGGTGTCAAGGCAAAGCGCGGCGTTGAATTCTGCCACTCAACACACAAGGCCTTCAAAAATCGGCAGAAAGTGGGGAACGGAGTGTCTTAACACTAGGTTCCCTCTGCCTACCCTGCTGCGTGCGGGATATAGCGTGAAGCTAATTTTAATTTTTTTTTTTTTTTAAAAGTATAAATCTTATATTGAAAAAGGTAATGAACACATCCTTTATAATAATAATTTCCATATCTTTACTTTTTTTTTTGCTTCACGCTGTATTCGATACATCGCAAGCCAGAGGGAACTTTCAAACCTAGTGCCAAAGACACCCTGTTTCCATTAAAACAATTCAGTTCGCCACTTTCTGCCAAATTCTTGAGGTATTACGTGTTGAGTAGCGTAACGTAAAGCCACGCTATGAATTGTTAAAAACAAAAAATAAAACTATTAAATATTTCATTTCTCCGAATGAGAATCGAACCCACAACCACTGCCTTTAGAGTGGCGCCTCAATATATAATTCATAATATTAATCAATCGTTTAAGTTTTTACTACACGCGGAAATACAATACGATTGACCTCAATTATTACAATGACAAATGACTATAATAATAATTAAATGGAATAGCCAGTGCTGCCATCTAAACTTAATGTTACAACAATTAGAGATCTCTAAAAAATCAACAGAGCGCGCTAGTATCCTTATATTTTATTAACAAAAACATTTAATAGTGTAAATATATAAAAATTAAACAGTAATAAAAATATTTCGGGTAAATTATTTACTGAATACATACAGTTTGTAATGTAGTATTTAATCTAATATTCAATAAATTTCATTTTATTAGCTACAGCCACTGCTCACGAGATGTCGCTTTCAAAACTGTAATTAATATTCCACAAGCTTCTAGATAAACTACAGAATGTTTAGTTTTACTATATAAATGTAATGTATTTATACATAAAATATAAATATGTCATATTTAGTTTCTGTCGTCATTTCTGTTTTTATGCATATGGCTCGTACAAAATAATTTTCGTATTTGATACCTGCCAGGCGACTCGTGACTTATTTAATAAAATTGATTGGTCTCTGAGTCTAAACATTCTGTATAAAACCAGGCAACTCTCAATCAAGGTGTTTGTTTCTTTATAAAAAGTAATGAAATCTCTAGTTAAAGCCAAGCGACCGTTGAACATTCTTTAAACATAATTTCGTGTGTTATGTGTATATATATATATATATATATATATATATATATAGAGAGAGAGAGAGAGAGAGAGAGAGAGAGAGAGAGAGAGAAGAGAGAGGAGAGAGAGAGGAGAGAGAGAGAGAGAGAGAGAGAGAGATAGAGAGAGAGAGATAGAGATAGAGAGAGAGAGAGATAGAGAGAGAGAGAGAGAGAGAGAATAATAGAGAGGATATAATGTAGAGGGGTTAGAGTAAGATTAAAGAAGAATAATTAATCAATTTGCATTAGAGAGGTCTACTTTAAAGTGGACGGGAAAACGAAAAATATATGAAGTCGTCGATCCGCGTTCAGTTACTTGACCCCTACGGCAAGTTTCGTTGTATTCTACTGTTGTTTGAGCTCCTTGCATCTTATTGCCGACCTGGTACCTTTACATCGGTAGTGGCAAGATGCCGTTTTAACCGCACGCCTCCCGCCTCACCCTCAGCCCCTTTAGCTGATATCGAAGATGAATATAAAAACCGATAATTTCCATCATGCGTCACACTCGTCGGAGCCCGACATCCTTCTCTTGCTGCCGCCCTCAACGTGACGAGCGGAAAAAACGCAAGAGAGACGGTGACCGTAATATTACCACGTTCTTAAGGGATATGTTGTGAGTTGTTCGAAGGAACAAGAGAAAAATTTTTACAAACTAAAACTGTTATAGAAAATTTTAAAAGAACAAAATACGGGAGTTAAAAATGAGTGTAGAAGTGATGTCACATAAATATGATGATTTTGGGACTCAAATAGGTTTTAGAACAGGGAAGAAAGGAGGATAAGACAATAATAGCGCAACTGAGGATAGAATTGAATATATGGAAACGTAAATCTAAGGCTACTGGGACTCGAAATGAAAAATATTCCTAAAATGGGAAAACGAGACTAAAGACGACCTTTGTGAAGTAGGATCTAATTTGGGGAAAACTAGAACCTCGATGTTGATGCAAGTAATATTAAGGATATTATATAGAATAACACGAAGTATGACCCAAACCTATTATAGTGAATTAATCGGGAAAAATAAGTAGCGACGTAACGTAATAATTAAAGCCCCGCTATGAATTGTTAAACAAAAAATTAAAACTATTATATTGCATTTCGCCGAATGAGAATCGAACCCACAACCAATGCCTTTAGAGTGGCGCCAATATATAATTCATATAATATGAATCACTAGTTTAAGTTTTTACTAGACGCGGAAATACAATACGAGTGACCCTCATTATTACAATGACAAATGACTCTAATAATAATCAATGGAAGCGACCAGTGCTGCATCTAAACTGTAATGGTTAACAAAAATTGAGATCTCTAAAAAATCAAACAGAGAGCGCTAGTATCTTTATATTTTATTAAGACAAAAAAAACATTCTAATAGGGAAATATATAAAAATTTTATTAAACATGTAATAAAAATAGGTTTCGTGGTTAAATTTATTTACTGAAGACATTAAGTATGGTAAAGCTGTAGTATTTTAATCTAATATCAATTAAATTTCATTTTATTAGCTTCCACCAAACTGCTCCGAGGATGTCGCTTTCAAAAAACTGTCATAATATCCAACACGCTTTAGATAAACTACAAATATGTTTAGTTTTACTATATAAATGTAATTGATTATACATAAAATATAAATTCTGTCATAGTTAGTTCTGGTCGTCATTTCTGTTTCTTTATGCATATGGCTCGACAAATATAATTTCGTATTTGATACCTGCCAGGCGATCCTGACTTATTGAATTAAAAATTGGATTCGAGTCTCTGAGTCTAACATTCTGTATAAAACCAGGCAACTCTCAATCAAGGTTGTTAGATTTCATATATAAAAAAGTAATGAAATCTTAGTTAAGCCCAAGCGACCGTTGAACATTCTTTAAACATAATTTCGTGTGTTATGTGTATATATATATATATATATATATATATATATAGGAGAGAGTAAGGAAGATAGAAGGGGGGCGGGAGGTCGGAGAGAATGCGGGGAAAGGGGGGAGACACCGAATCGCGGGCGAGCAGTGAAAAGAGAGGAGAGATAGATAGAGGGACAGATAGAGAGACTAGAGAGAGAGAGAGAGAGAGCGAAGAGAGAGAGAGAGTGATACTAGAGATTATGAGATGAGATATATAGAGAGAGGAGATAGAAAAGAGATAGATGATTAAGAGTGGAATGATAGAGGTACAAGAATGCATATATCGAAGAGAAAGTAGAGAGTATATATTCAGGATATATATCGAATAACCACGAAGTATGACCCCAAACCTATTATAGTTGAATTTAAATTCGGTTATACTAAGAGACAAATTTTAAAACAACTAAAAAACTTTATAGAAATAAGAAAAAGAAGAAAAACTTAATACGGTCTCATTTAAAGTTTAAACACCCTATATGTCCTGTTTATGTTACAGAAACATTAACATCTAGAACCCAAAAATTATTCTACCAAGCGAGAGCTTTACAGAAAACTCAGGGCTTTAATTTTTGCTGGACTCTCTCATGGTGTAGTGTACTTGCGGAAAAATGAAAAATCCTCACAAATACGTGTCATTCGCGGAAGGCGATTTACATTAAACTAAGTGACGCTATATGACTAGTTATAATTTCCTAGTTTGCTTTGCTTAAGATATAGTTAGGTTTTCTTTATATAGATTTATTTGCTCGTTTTCTTTCGCAACTTATATGTTAGTGGTATTACATATCATATATAATCTTAACACACACACAACACACATACAGCGTTTGTTTTGGTACAAAGGTCGTTATAACTATAAGAAAAAAATCCTATTTGTATCTGTGATATTGCTATGGAACTCGTGTTTTAAATTTGTTGACATTCGATAATTTTATTGAAATTGCTGAGGACATTGATAATGTACCTGTCTCTAATGAGCTAAGTTGTGATATCGAGAATTGTTGTAATTTGGTTCCTAAAACTAACAATAGCTTAAGAATAATAACTCAAAATATACGTAGTATAAACCGTAATATATCCGAATTTGAAATTCTAATGCAGAGATTTAATGTTGATCTAGATATTATTGTACTAACAGAATGTTGGATTACTGATTTTTCATTTATACCAAATTTAGATGGTTATACATCTTTTAAAACAAAATGTCATGCTAAGCAGAATGATGGCGTCGTACTTTATATTAAGGCGAACTTATCGTTCACAGTAGAAGAACCACCTTTTCAGGAAGGAAATTGTTTGGTTTCGATTAAAGACAATATTGGTATTATATCTATTTATAGATCTCCGTCATATCAAATATAGATACGTTTCTCAGATCACTGACTTAGTCCTTCAAAAATTGGATTTCTGCCAACTGTTATTCTAATTGGAGACATTAATATAGATATTAAGGAAACAGATCAATTAATAATAAATACTTAACACTAACGGCTTTTTATGGACTATTTCCAGCTCATACGCTTATAACTCGAGAAGACAGTGGTACATGTCTGGATCACATTTTTATAAAGACAAATTATTCGTCTATGACTATTGTTCCACAAACTCGTATAACTGATCATAATCCGGTTTTGATATATATTAATATGAAGTTGGATCGACCATTTGCAATTACTAAACACAAAAAACTTAATATGCCAAAAATAAATAATGAATTGATAAAAATTGACCTTAAACCAGTGTTTACGTCTAGTGATCCAAATTTTTGTATGGAGTATTTAACTGATTCTATTACAACGATTATAACTGATAATACTACGACTATAACATTGTCATCCCGAAAAAAAATTATAAAACCATGGATAACACCAGGTCTGTTACGGTGCATAAGAAATAGGGACAAATTGCATAAAAAATTCAAACTTTTTCCAAACAATTTAATTCTTGAAGCAACATACAAGCGCTATAGGAATTTTTGCAATAAGCTATTAAAAAAGGTAAAGATTACATACGACACAAATCTCATAAATAATGTGAAACATGATAATAAAAAATTGTGGAGTGTAATCAAAATAAAATAATAAACCTACTCAAGACAAAAATGACGCCAATTAATTTACTGAAATCATCTTCTTCTAAAATCACAACATTAAATTCTATTAACAGGTATTTTATAGATGTAGGCAAGACATTCGCAGACAAATTTCGTAAAGCATCCTTAACTTCTAAGCCCTCTTCCTTGATTGATATGGACCCTAAATTAAATTCCTTTGTATTGTTGGAGACTTTAGAGCAAGAAGTTAAACAATTAATTAGTAGTTTGAAAAATAATTGTGCAGTTGGATGGGATCAATTCCAAATAATATTCTCAAAAAGCATACATCTTTTTTAATCCCTCCGCTGGTTCATATTTTTAATTATGTATTCGAACAGGAGTGTTTCCAATTTTTTCTCAAAAAATCGGAAATACTCCCAATTTATAAAGGCGGGTGACAATAAAATAATTAGTAATTATAGACCAATATCTATTTACCTTCTATATCAAAAATATTAGAAAAGATTATTAACATTAGGCTTAAAAATTATTTAGAATCAAACAATATTCTTTCAAATAATCAATTTGGTTTTCGTCGAGCAAATCTACAAATGATGCCGTATTTGCTTTAACTGAACACATAAGTCTTAACTTAGATAAAGGTTAAAAAGTTATTTCAATATTTTTAGACTTAGCTAAGGCCTTTGATACTATTTCGATACCAATCCTAATACAAAAACTTGAAAAACTAGGCATAAGAGGGACTCAACTGCAACTCTTCGAGAGTTATCTCTCTGAGCGGTCTCAATGCATTCGTATCTGAGATTGTGTTAGTAATAGTCTGCCATTGATTGTGGGGTACCTCAAGGTAGTATCTTAGGACCTACATATTCTTGATTTATATAAATAATTTGACTTCTCTAGTTTTACCACAAGGTAAAATAATATCATATGCAGATGATACTGCCCTCATTTTTCTACTGGTGATACCTGGTCTGAAGGTCTTTGCTGCTGCTCAAAATGGCTGTTGATATTGTCAATGACTGGCTACAGTATAATTTATTAACCCTAAACACGGAAAAAAACTAAATATATCGCTTACTCGATTCGGGAAGTTAGCAGACCATGTGAGAGATATAAATTAATATCTCACTCCTGCCGTCAAAAAATAAGCTGTTCTTGCAAATCAATTGAACAAGTGAATTGGATTAAATATTTAGGTGTAATTATAGATAGCCACCTTACCTTTCAACCGCATATACTTGCTGTGTCTAAAAAAAATCCGTAAACTAATACATGTATTCAGAAAACTCAGAAACTTTATTGAACCGATTATTTTAAAAACGAATATACTTAGCACTTTGTCAACCTCTGATCTCCTATTGCATTCTTTCGTGGGGTGGTTCCTCGAAGACAATTTTAAAATCTCTTGAGGTTGCTCAACGTGCAGTTCTCAAAACCTGCACCTTCAAGCCATTGCTGTCCCCAACTTTTGAATTATATCAATATTGTCAAGTACTAACTGTACGTCAGATATTTATACTTAATATTTTGTTAAAACAGCATACGGAAGTAAAATATAAAACTACAACAATTTATAAACGCAGAAAGCATGCTGTATGCGTAAGCTCTAAACTTTTAAAACTATGTTCATACATAAATTCTATTCTTATTTAGGACCAAAAATGTATAATATAGTAAACAAAGACTATGACATTTATTCTGCCAATTATAAAACATGCAAGACCAAATTGTTTGAGTATTTAGTAACCTTATCATATGTTGAAACCGAGAGACTTTTGTGCTTATAAAACTAGGTATTACAAGTGTATATGTTCTATATGAGAGTATATGTACATACTCTCACATGCGCTTGCACACACAATTACACACACCCATACATACGCACATCCACACATACGCACATCCACATACACGCACACACACACACACATGAATTCACACCCATACAACGCACTCACACACACACACATACACACACACAATTCTATAAATGTAATTTTTTATAATTTTTTATGTTAGGTTTTTCCCTTTTTTTTACTTAACTTTGAATTGTAATAACACTATGAATGTATAAACCAAAATAACCTTCTGTCGTATGCAGTTTGCAATATTTTATTGTTTGCCTAGCTATTACTGGTTTATAAATGTAACCTTTTCTGAGGGGCTGGTACTGTATGCCGTAATACAGGTCTCCTAGTACGGCAACAGTGGCATCCACTGAAATTGCACTAATAAAAAAAAAAAAAAAAAAGAAAAATAAAAATATATGTTTTAATAGGTACTGTTATAAGGTGGTATACCCCGCGGTTTACGTACCCCGCGTTTAGATTTAATTGGAACCACGAATATCAGATAATTAAATCAAATTAAATGTGAACTAAATAAAAATAAGTCAGCGGGAGCAGATGGAGTTACTGCCGAGATGATCAAATATGGTGGGCCACGCGTCTTGGACTTGTTCTGGTTTTTGTGCAATTTATGCTGGAAATCGGGGGAGATCCCAGACGATTGGCGAGGTGCGGTGCTTTAAAACCGTGCGGTGCTTTAAAGCCGCGGTGCTTTAAAATAGATTTAAGCGCGTGCCCTGCACAAATAGCTTATTATATATCAGTAACGTACTGCCTTATGTTATTGATATGTAATTAGCTATATGTGCAGTAGAATAGGTCTGTATATGCATACGTACGTGTGTACGTATGACAAACATATTCAATTTTATTAGATCAAAAATAAAATCCACGATGCCATATGTGATAAACATCTTCATAAAAAATAATGTGAAACTAACGAGCGAAAGTTATTTCTTCTTCAAGTAAATTTAATGTAGATAATCTTCGGCTTTTATAGGCATTTTATAGGCTTCGGCATGTAATTTAGACATATACATTCCGAGAAAATGTAAAATTAAAATAATTCAACGCTCTGTCACGGCCGCAAGGTCTATTCCATTAATATAGATCTTTAAGGTACTTTTTAGTATAGCATATAGTATAGTTTTTTATAATTTTTATTTGGTATTTTATAACGATTAATGTTCAGATTCATTAATCTAAATATGCTATAAGGATACGATAGGATTTTTTAAACAACAGTAAAATAAAGCAGTTGCTAAGTAATTTATTATCGACGAAAAACATCCAAAATGTAATTGAATTGAGCCATAGCTGAAGTAGAGTGCGTCCATTTTTAGGCGGTTATTGACGTTTATGCATAATAAATACTAACGGACGGGTAAAAGCTTTTCCATTATTAGGTCGAGATCTACTTTCTTAAAACCTCTAAAGGCTCTTGGATATACAGAATATTGTCAATATCAAAATATACAAGTATAAAAAAATATATTTTCCGATAAGATGTTTCAGATGTAAATAGTATAACATATTCGTGCGCTTATAGTTTATTTTTGCTTTCTCGAAATTCTTTTAAATTAAAGTATAAATAAATTTAATTAAATTTCTAAAGAAATAGGCAGAGGGGAGGTCTAGTCATGAGACGCTTCTTTCCCCACCTTCCCCGTATAATAGTAGTCAAATGAAATATCTTTTATTTTATTATCATATCAAATTCGTCATTAATCAAGTCTGAAAACTTGTTGATGTCTTAAATAGAAGATTTTCCTTCCTGTTTGTCTATCTCCATTGTTTTTTTTATGTTACAATCCTACTTATATTATAAATGTGAAAGTTTGCAAGGATGGATGTATGTTCGTTACTCTTTCACGAAAAAACTACTGAACGGATTTGAATCAGGCATCAAAAGAGCAGAATAGGCTACAATTTGTAATGATCTTATGTTATTTACGCATCGCTAGGGGGTAAAAAATATCACAGAGATAACAAATATATATATATATATATATATATATATATATATATATATATATATATATATTATAAATGTGAAAGTTTGCAAGGATGGATGTATGTTCGTTACTCTTTCACGAAAAAACTACTGAACGGATTTGAATCAGGCATCAAAAGAGCAGAATAGGCTACAATTTGTAATGATCTTATGTTATTTACGCATCGCTAGGGGGTAAAAAATATCACAGAGATAACAAATATATATATATATATATATATATATATATATATATATATATATATATATCTAATTTTCTACATAATTTAGAGACTTGAGGCTATAGGTATTTTAAGCATAGAAACAGGATGCTACAACAACCTTACCCTCATCGAACTTATAAGCCTGTTTGTTTTACTTGGCTCCAACTTCAACATTATAACATCTTTTTTTTCATTATTTTTGTTTAACAAAAATAAAATTACGTTTTACGTTTAACTTTATGTAAAATACTTTACTTTTTAGTTCGTGTTTTCGAGTCGGTTTTTGTTAATTATTTCATTTTGTTAAAATGCCAGCTCTCAATAAAAGCCGGCTAACATGTACAAAACAAAAATTTTACAGTCAACTAATAACCTATTATTCAGAAAACGTACAAAATTTGAACGTACTGGTACTCGAAACTGAACCTTTTGGAAATCGACCAGTTTTTATTTACGAAGTGTGGAATAACCCTTTAAAAAACTAATAACCTCATTAAACAATTTATAACATTTAAAATCTTGTTGCGAGATTTTAATACTTGTAATAATTCATTATGAAATTATTTAGAAATAACGCATGGTTATTGAACCACCCACAAATTATATTCAAAATAAAAAAAATATATATTAAACTAGGATCCATACATTTAACATTAGTTTTACATTATTGTCGTTGAATTTGCATTTTACTACCACGAATACTTTTACCATAAGTAATACTAAAAATTCAACATTCGTTTGCTTCTAGTCTTAAAAGAATATATTTTTGATAGTACACTAAAATGCTGACACACAATAGTTTCATATTTAAGAAAAATACTCACTAATCACATGTTATATTCATCACGATTTTAGAAATTTCGATTAATGATAAATAAAAGATAATTTAAAAGACTTAATATATTATTTGAGGCCAGTCGTGGCGCAGTGGCACGAAGTGTGACTGTAAACCGACTGGTTGTGGGTTCGATCCCCACTCGAGGAGATGAAATATTACTTAAAATTTATATTTCCATTTCTTCGCTTTGAGCGGCGTTGAGTTCCTGCTACTCAACACGCAAACGCCTCCAAAATTCGGCAGAAAGTGGGAACGGAGTGTTTTAACACTAGGTTCCCATCTGCCTACTCTGCTGTGTGCGGGATACAGTGTGAAGCTAATTTTTTTAAATTTTTTAAATCACTTATAATCACTCAAAATCTAAAGACGAACAAATGAAAGTAAACACAACAAGTATGTTTATTTTGATTAATTACTATAGACAGGCCTAGATTTCTACTTTTGCAATGTCGATACGAATGTGTGTCACTAATAGTGATCATGTAAACTTTGTAATCGTATAAATTAAAAAGTTAGTGTACCGATTTTGTAAATTCTATTTTCCGATAAAATAATAAAGGGACAAGTAACATAGTCTATTCTTTTACTTGAGGAAAAATAATTTATTTATTATGTATTATTGTGTTTATGACAGTATTTGTTTTTTTAAGACAAAAATGGTTAAATAAATACAAAGGCGGATCTTTAATATTTACATACGTGTATGCGGGTTTCCCACCTTATTCATTTAAAAACTTTTTGTTGTCAAGGCGAAAATATTGATGTCGTTTTTTGTGTTGAGTGACGTAACTTAACTTCACGTTTTGTCATTTGCATTTTTATTACATACACGATGTATTCCGCAATAACCGGATTGATAGAGAGAAACTAAGGTATCGAGGACCTTATGTAAAGACACTCCGTTTGAATCGTTTTGTGTATACTTTACTCATTTTAGGATTTACATCAATGTTATTACAATACAAATTTAGAGAAAGTTTTATACTACTCTTTGTAACTAGAGCTATAGTTTATAACGTTTTTAAATGAAAATTTTACACGGAATAATCATGTGTATTTAAAAAAAAAAAAAAAAGTATAATAGATCCTTTTTTAAAACCCGACGATTCGAACACATCACAGTGGTCACGGGTAGACTGAGGTGGCATTCGTCTGGTCCGTTGACATTACTATTATATCAAACTACTGCCAACGATTTCTGTAATACCTCGCATAGTGCCCTGAATACGAGTATACACATACTTTCCTAAAATGATCCGCTAGGCTATTGAAATATAAAATCGCCCTAATTCAATAGAGAGGACGGTTTTGAAAACTTTCTACTACCTGGGACTCACTCTTAAAATCTTTGAATTCTTAAAGCCACATACGAGAAGATTGATACAATGAGCCATTTAGTTTTTTAAAGGCTTACTATTAGGCAAATCAAAAAAAATCATTAAATCCGACCTTTACTTTGAATTCTTTAATTAAAGTGAAATAATTTTCAAGGATGGAGGATGTCAGTATGACTTCTTTCCACTCCGTATAATCAGTCAAAGAAATATCTTATTTATATCTATCTGTATTAATCGTCGAACTGTTGAAAATAGCAAGATTCCTCTGTTTCTATCTATTTTTTTTTTTTTAAATCTATTATATTATAAATGTGAAAGTTTGCAGGATGGATGTAGTCGTTACTCTTCACGAAAAACTACTAACGGATTTGAATCAGGCATCAAAAAGCAGAATAGGTCAATTGTAATGATTATGTTATTTACGCATCGCTAGGGGGTAAAAAATATCACAGAGATAAAATATATATATATATATATATATATATATATATATATATATATATATATATCTATTTTCTACATAATTTAGAGACTTGAGGCTATAGGTATTTTAAGCATAGAAACAGGATGCTACAACAACCTTACCCTCATCGAACTTATAAGCCTGTTTGTTTTACTTGGCTCCAACTTCAACATTATAACATCTTTTTTTTCATTATTTTTGTTTAACAAAAATAAATTTACGTTTTACGTTTAACTTTATGTAAAATACTTTACTTTTTAGTTCGTTTTTTCAAGTCGGTTTTTGTTAATTATTTCATTTTGTTAAAATGCCAGCTCTCAATAAAAGCCGGCTAACATGTACAAAACAAAAATTTTACAGTCAACTAATAACCTATTATTCAGAAAACGTACAAAAATTTGAACGTACTGGTACTCGAAACTGAACCTTTTGGAAATCGACCAGTTTTTATTTCCGAAGTGTGGAATAACCCTTTAAAAAACTAATAACCTCATTAAACAATTTATAATATTTAAAATCTTGTTGCGAGATTTTAATACTTGTAATAATTCATTATGAAATTATTTAGAAATAACGCATGGTTATTGAACCACCCACAAATTATATTCAAAATAAAAAAAATATATATTAAACTAGGATCCATACATTTAACATTAGTTTTACATTATTGTCGTTGAATTTGCATTTTACTACCACGAATACTTTTACCATAAGTAATACTAAAAATTCAACATTCGTTTGCTTCTAGTCTTAAAAGAATATATTTTTGATGGTACACTAAAATGCTGACACACAATAGTTTCATATTTAAGAAAAATACTCACTAATCACATGTTATATTCATCACGATTTTAGAAATTTCGATTAATGATAAATAAAAGATAATTTAAAAGACTTAATATATTATTTGAGGCCAGTCGTGGCGCAGTGGCACGAAGTGTGACTGTAAAACCGACTGGTTGTGGGTTCGATCCCCACTCGAGGAGATGAAATATTTACTTAAAATTTATATTTCCATTTCTTCGCTTTGAGCGGCGTTGAGTTCTGCTACTCAACACGCAAGGCCTCCAAAATTCGGCAGAAAGTGGAGAACGGAGTGTTTTAACACTAGGTTCCCTCTGCCTACTCTGCTGTGTGCGGGATACAGTGTGAAGCTAATTTTTTTTTAAATTTTTTAAATCACTTAATAATCACTCAAAATCTAAAGACGAACAAATGAAAGTAAACACAACAAGTATGTTTATTTTATTAATTACTATAGACAGGCCTAGATTTCTACTTTTTGCAATGTCGATACGAATGTAGTGTCACTAATAGTGATCATGTAAACTTTGTAATCGTATAAATTAAAAAGTTAGTGTACCGATTTTGTAAATTCTATTTTCCGATATAATAATAAATGACAAGTAACATAGTCTATTCTTTTACTTGAGAGAATAATTTATTTATTATGTATTATTGTGTTTATGACAGTATTTGTTCTTTTAAGACAACATGGTTAAATAAATACAAAGGCGGATCTTTAATATTTACATACGTGTATGCTGGTTCACCTTATTCATTTAAAACTTTTTGTTGTCAAGGCGAAAATATTGATGTCGTTTTTTTGTGTTGAGTGACGTAACTTAACTTCACGTTTTGTCATTTGCATTTTTATTACATACACGATGTATTCCGCAATAACCGGATTGATAGAGAGAACTAAGGTATCTGAGGACCTTATGTAAAGACACTCCGTTTGAATCGTTTTGTGTATACTTTACTCATTTAGATTTACATCAATGTTATTACAATACAAATTTAGAGAAAGTTTTATACTACTCTTTGTAACTAGAGCTATAGTTATAACGTTTTTAAATGAAAATTTTAACCGGAATAATCATGTGTATTTAAAAAAAAAGTATAATAGATCCTTTTTTTAAAACCCGACGATTCGAACACATCACAGTGGTCACGGGTAGACTGAGGTGGCATTCGTCTGTCCGTTGACATTACTATTATATCAAACTACTGCCAACGATTTCTGTAATACCTCGCATAGTGCCCTGAATACGAGTATACACATACTTTCCTAAAATGATCCGCTAGGCTATTGAAATATAAAATCGCCCTAATTTCAATAGAGAGGACGGTTGAAAACTTTCTACTACCTGGGACTCACTCTTAAAATCTTTGAATTCTTAAGCCCACCATACGAGAAGATTAGATACAATGAGCTCATTTAGTTATTTAAGGCTTACTATTAGGCAAATCAAAAAAATCATTAAATCCGACCTGTAGTTTCAGAGATCTTAGCGTTAAAACAAACAATCAAACCCTTCCGCTTTATACAGTACTCAGTACAGTCTATCGGCCCATCGCGGCTACATGCCATAAAAGCCAGAGATTGTCTTTTCCAGCCAGAGATTAAATTTCTTTGGTAATGAAATAACTTCTAATAAATTGCTCATAAATTTCAACATACTCGTACATGTGAAATAAAAATCGATGAAATATACCTTACAATTTACCTCTCTGATAACGTCGTCACAATTTAACGTAGTTCGTATTTTACTTAACGAAGAAAACAAGAAAAGTCAAATAATTTTTTTTTTTCTATATTTCCCTAAATAGAATCTGTTTTTACATAAAATCCGACTATTTTCTAAGTTAAGTCTGACATGCCACTACACAGAGACGTAAGCACTAAAATACTACTTTAGAGATGTTATAAAAATAAATTAATACGTCTCTTTGTGACTATTAAACAAATAGCAAATATTTGCGACGTCAATTAACGTCCTTACATAGCTTACCTTTATATATGAACGGTAAATCTTCGAAATCATCATTATTGATTTGATTGTAGTCAAAAACAAACCAGCGTTAATAATGAGAATATTCAGTTACATCATCCTGCTCGTCGCGGTCGCTATGGCTAGCGGTAACAAGCCACAGTATTACGACGTCAAAGACGCTCCGGAATTATTCGAGAAATTTGTAAGAGATTACAACAGGGAATATAAGAGTGAGGCTGATAGGAGGGAGCATTATGAAGCTTTCGTGAATTCCTTACATCAAATTAATAAATCTAATGCTGAAAGTACCAGCGCTACATTCGGTATAAACCAGTTCGCCGATTATACACCACGCGAATTGGCAAATATGAGGGGTTTTCTTCCAAGTGAGTTTAATTAGTTATTTATACATAAGTATATTTACAATCTATCGTTAAATTGAATTAGACTAAATTTGATTTTGATTTTTTTTTTGTTAAATTTAATCTTTTAATATAGAGAGTCTATCTCTGGCAACTTTGTAAAATTTTTTGGTTATAATAACTTTGCCACGTTACCAGAGCGTAGAGATTAGCGCAGCGTTGAGATCCGCCACTTAGCAAACAATGCCTCTTTGTGTTTTTAATGGTGTTGTGTCTTTAATAGAAACGGAGTGTCTTAACACTGGTTTACATCTACATATCCTGCTATGTTCATGAGATACAGCTTGAAATAAAAAAAACACGTGGTATTGCCTTACAAAACAAAAAAAACCGGTGTTCTATTATTTTTTTAAAAATAAAATGCTATATTCAATTAATTTATGTAAAAGTCGACATTAAACCATTGTACATTGAAAATATGTACTGGGTATTTAAAAGTGATTATTTATTAACGTGATTTAATTTTATTTTTCAGGAAACCCATAAAGTCCAGAAAATCCCGCCGAGAGACAGTGACTCGACTTTTGTATATAATTGATATACTTTTAGTTCATTATGTATTATATTTTAATCCATTATTAGAAATATACTTAAAGTACATCAACTATGTGCTCTACGATTTTTATATATAATTCACTTCTATTAATAAATTAAAACATAATTCTCAACTTAATAAATGTTTCATTATTTTAATAAATAGGTATTAATGTCGATTGATTCGTTTGATGAACGTATTATGACGCACATTTACGATATTATCCGAATAAAGTATGTGAATAAAACCTCAAGTACTAATTATTTATTTATATTTTGTAGGTAATTTTATTTAAGAAAATCTGTCTGTAGGTAAGGCCAATTTACGAATATCGAATCAGTCAAAAGGAAAACATTGAAAAATAAATGTGAATGTATAAAAAAAACAATAACATTGTGTTATACTATGGGATTTTATTTCTATGCTGTTCTCTGCAATCAAATATAAAAATAAATCGTCACTGATTTTTATAAAAATTTAAATTCAGGCTGTTAAAAATATTTTATTAAACACGTATTTCGTGTTTTTTTAATGCACTCCTAAGGGTGCAAATAAGCGGGCGAAGTTGCCCGCACCCCCTACTAAATAATAATTCATTCCCCCGAGAGGAGATCGAACTTACAACTATCGCGTTACTGTTAGACGCCTGTGCCTCTGCGCCACGACGGCTTCTGGTAGTTTCTGTAATAAAAAGTCAGTATAATCCTCACATTCACAGAAAATATGTTTGAAATCTACTTTGTTATAGTAAACATTCAATAGGTAGGTAGTGGAAGGTAACGAGTCGTGGGTTATTTGACCACGCCGCCTCGTTCGCGTCTTCTTTAGTTTCTTTGAGAGTTGATTTAGCGAAGCACTTTTTGTGCATACGAGAACATCTGCACTGAACTCTTAAGGATTTATTTTATCAAAAAAGCTCTGCGCTTTTAGTTCCAGCAAAAAATGGTGATTACGTTATCTTTTTTAACATTACAATTTTTTTAATCTGAAATCTGTAGATGATCTGTTCTTTTTTAAGCTTATAAAATAATTAAATTCTGAAACGTTATGAAATGTAAAATGTAAACAAAAATACTCAGTTCATAACTGAATTGTTTTGTTTATATTTTACATTTCAGAACAAGTAGTGAAATTATATACATGAATTTTAGACATTACTTCTTTTACTGGTCGTATAGTGGCAGAGGCTTTCACCATTAAAATGAACGTAGTATTGCTTTGCAAAACCATAGGACAAAAATGGAAAAAAAATAAACACACACATCAAATCGATAAGGATTTTTGACAAAGTGCTTGTAATAGCGTTCCCAACATTCATGCCAATTTTCGGCTTTGTGTGAATTAATGCAACCATATTAAATTAATAAATTGATTTTAGACAATCTGTATCTACAAATTTTTCGTCTATTATGGTGTAAATCTGAGCTTGACTTCTTACAAACGACAATATTCGTATTAGTCTCTCGATTATATGTAAGTCACTGATTAGTCACACTGGCCTCGTCGCGCTGCACAGCACGTACTGTGATCATCAATTGTGTCTCTCCCTCACCCTCCTCGATCCGTCAACGCTATCGGAGAACGAAGAACGCTGCCCTGAGCTTCAAATGTACCGCAAAATTAATAACAGGCTCCGTTACGTATCAACGGATAGAAAAGTCAATTCTGTACATTAAATATATATTAAAAAAAAATTAGGTCGGTTTATATCGATTCTAGAAACTAAAAATCACTCAGCAGAATTTTTGTCTGCCTGTCTGTCGGTCTGTCAGTATGTTTGTTTGTTTACCAATCACGCAAAAACTACCAAACAGAAACCTTAGGGTATGAAGGTACAATTTTTTTTCATTCAGGTTTTTCCTTTAATATCCTTAAAAGGAATTAAAAACCGAAAATACAAATTACTAAAAAATATCGATAGCTACAGGATGGACTTAAATTAATTTTGGCATGATAATAGTTCAAAGCCTAATTAATGTAACTTGTAGTTTTTATCATGGAGTATAAAGAAAAAAATAGTGGGTATAATTTAAAATCTGACATAACCAAATGACGTCAATCACTCGCAAGTGAAGATAAATTATATAATTTTAATTTAAATTATTAAGGCGAATAAATCACTTATCATCCGATTTTATTTAACCACATTTTAAAAGTAAAAAGTACAATTAGTAGTATTTTAGTCTACCATAAACATAATTTTAAGCGATAACATTAAAAAAATAATATAATCTGTCTATATTTTTCAGGACTAGCTCAAATGGCGACATAGACAATAAAATAACATTTAGACTTACTACCTGTATGCGTGCATCAAATTTCATAGACACAGCTCAAACAGTTATGTAGATATTGACGTCCAAACATCGTCAATTTTATCAGAGGTTGACTGACCTATAGACCTTAATTCTAACCCAGTTATAGATGACCAAGAAGAACTCCGAAACTAGATTTTTTTATAATTTTCTTATAAATTTTAAATAATAGTACCTCTATATCAATGCGCTGGTAGAGGGACTCAGCGACATGAGTGTCGGATGCCATATTGGTGGCGTTTGTTTTAATAATATTAGTTATGTGGATAATATGGTGCTGCTGGCTCCCTATGTCAGTGCTAATAGAAAGATGCTGGTTTTTTGTGAGTCATATGCCGAAGTGCATGAATTGATGTACAATAATAGGAAAACTCAATATCTAGTCTTCAAAACTGGGAACAGACTACCAGAAAATGTACCATCATTAATTGATGGTACATTTTCGAGGAAATAGGAAACGTGCGGCGTTGAGTTCTGCCACTCAACACGTAATGTTCTAGGATTCGGCGGAAAATGGTGAACGGATTGTCTTAGCACTAGGTTCCCTCTGCCTACCCTGCTATGTGCGGGATACAGCGTGAAACTAATAAGCATTTTTTACTGTTATTTCTTTAAACATGAATCATTGAATATATAGATAAGCCAGGCATAGTCTCACTTTTCGTGAATTATTCCACGCACTCAGATAATTATTTTTTAGAAACTTTATTTTTTGTAGTAAGTTACTAACAATTCCAGAGATAAATGTCCCGCTTTTCCTCTCGACAAAATATGATAACGCTCATTATTATAGATATTTAATGATACCGCCAACCGTATTGGTTTCAATTATACGTATCAATTTATGTCACAATCCAATACAACACCATATTTACACCCGTAAAAGCCTTTGACGTGTATACAAATTACAAGAACAGTTTTATTAATTTCATACATGAACTGGTGGTGGTTAACTGTTATATACATACATATATGAGTGTCTAAGAATTTTGTACAATATACTCTTCGTATTTTAATTATTTTATAATTATTCTGATGTTACGAGTGTATTCTATTCTTCTATGAATATAATTGTATAGAAGAATTTCTATTTGAAGAACTTCTATCTATAACTTATATCTATATATATAAGGCGAATAGAGTTTGTCTAAATAATAAATAATATTCTTATAATATTCATTTGATATAGATAAGTTTAAAAGAAACAATCAGCTTCGACATTAAGAAACACGCAGGTTTGGTGATATATTGCTATCATAATAAATAAAGTATAAATCACATCAGTGACCGAGAGTTAAAGCGTTATTTAAATTAATTTTAAAATGAAAATTATAATTTTTCAAAAAATTTCAATTTCTGCAACTATTTTTACATCTTCTATTTTTACACAATCTATGAAATATATGTTCAGAATTTCAAATAAAGTCAATCGCAATTCAATAAAGGCGATTTATGTCCGTCGTTGCTCACCGCTGCGCTGTGTCGACGGCGGACGAGTTATTGGCGAGGCTCCAGCGCTCTTGTCTACGAGAAATGGATCAGTTCAAACTAATAACGAAAAAGTCTCTCTTCTTTCAAAAACAAATGATAAAAGTGGTCAACTTATGTAGTTGCTAAGTGTGCAATATTTTTTATTAATCATAAGTGTATTATATAAATAATCGCGTAACTCAAGTAAGCAAAACTGGCAGCGTGTCGCTAGTAACATATACAATATTGTTGAAAGGCCATTTCTGTTGGCTATCTGTGATAATAACTTAAAGATTGAAATAAGTCTTTGCAGTAAATTACATTAAAGTTTAATTAGGCAAAGTATTCAACACAAGTATTCTTACCACTATATCTAAAAATAAATTAGCAAAAAATTTTGACTTGAGAAAATTCATCTTACAAAGGATTCTTAAAATATTTATATTTCTCGAACTTCAATCCAATCCTACATATGTAAAACTAGTGGGCGCGCGCGGCTACGCCCGCTTTTACACTCTTAGGGGTGAATTCTAAAAAAAACCATAAAATATGTGTTCAATAAAATATTCTTAATAGTCTGAATTTAATTTTTTATAAAAATCGGTGGCGATCTAAAGATTTTTCCATATAGACTTTCAACCCCTTATTTGAACCATTAGGGGGCGAATTCTAATAAACCATGAAACACGTATTCAATGAAATATTTTAAAGAGTCTGAATCTCGAATTTTATAAAAACCGGTGCTGTTTTAAAAAAAAAACAATACAAACTTTCAACCCCTATTTCATCCCTTTAGGGTTAAAATTTTTCAAAATCCCTTCTTAGTGGATGTCCAGATTATAAAAATAAGCATCTGTCCAAATTTCACGTTTCTAGCATCAGCGGTTACGGCTGTGCGTGCGTCTTACCTCAGTCAGTCAGAACAAGTCCTTTTTTATATATAGATGTAAATTGGGAAACAAAAGTATTTTATTATTCTTATAGTTCTTTTTATAAATTTAGTTCATCTGTTACAAAGGTCTATGAGTGAAGAATTTACGAAACTAGCGTTTTGGAATCCAATTAAACCCCATTCACTATTCGCGCTTAAAACTTCTCTTAAATCAGCTTTTACTCCAGCACTTTCAACAGTTTCATGTTTTTAATTCTATCGTAAGGCCCAGTTTGCTAGTTAAAATTCGGGCCGGTCAACGCGATGGTTCGTTTCGGAGCAAGAGAAAGCTCGGCGTTAAGTTCCGCTAGTCAACACGCAATACTTCCAGAATGGTGGGGGGAAGATGTAGGTCATAATGGTTTATACAATCTAAAAATATATATTTATTTAGCTTAGCACTCTGTATCAGCATAAAGCAGTATAATGAACTTGTAGGATAAAAATGTTATAATAGAATATGATCACATGATATGGAATAGCGAAATTTAATTACCATAGGGAATTTAATAGGTATTTGCTTTAATTTTACTTGATTATCAAAATTTTATTAAAACTGTAACAAATTACAAGAAATTTCAATAATAAACAAATTATGCATTATAAATTTGATTTTGAATTCAAAACGATTCTTACTTTTTTAATTTTTCTTATGTGATGCAAATTAAAATTGCTTATGTAAATACTACAGTATTCTTTAAAGAAATAAATTTATTTACTACATTTTGTATTTAATTTAAGTAATTTTTAAAAGTTCCTTAGTACAACAAATAATAGTTATTCATTAAGCAGTCTATTTTTAGCGACTAGTTAAGGAACGTGAGTGCAATCACTTCGTCGTACATAACCTGATTACCTACATCGAGGTACTTTGATGTGTAATCCCTATTGCATTGTCCTGAATTTATTGGAAATGTCGTTTGTTAGAGCTGAAATACCCACAAACAAATGAGTACACACCAATTGATCTATAGGAGTTAGTTCGACTGATCTAATGCTCTCATTGAATAAATAGCTTATTTAGGTACAACAGATAAATATTTATTTTATTTTGATAACAAATGTGTGCAAATACACGTTTTTACTATACATTAATATATCACATCACTTAGTATATCATAAGCAATAGTGGGATCTGGTGTCTACATAGTTTCTTATTTAAAAGATATAAAATATATAAAAAATAATATAGTACAGCATATATATAAAAAATAATATAGTATAGTGCCTTTTAATTGATACAACGTTTATTCTCTGAATGGCCTGGACTCATTAATTGCATGATCAAATACAAAGTGGACTCTGATATTAAATTTAATATATCATACGAGATAAACCTTCGCATTGATATCGTTTGTCCTTTGAAAGTAAATTTAATTAATCTGATCCAATAAAAGATTGCTGATCAAATAAATTAGCAAATTTAAAGGGGATCAAATCTATACTTACTACAAAGTTTGTTTATAATTATTCAGACGACTTTATATTCATCGAATTTGATTTTAATATTACACTCTAAAACTAATGTAATGAGTGATTGCGTTTTTTTAATATCCCATTGGTTTTTAAAATTATACAATAAAATTAAATACTGGTGAGTGTAGATTTTCATCATTATTTTATTTCCACCGCCGAATTCTTGTGGTGTTGCGTTTTAAGTGAGCGGAAGCGTCTGTTTTAATTGCATTTATACAATTTACAAATAAAGGTCAACCGCAGTAAATATAACTTTTACTGTTTTACATAAAACGTTATGCTCCACATCAATCGGGAGTCATATGTCGTAGACGGTCACACGTCGTCATATCCATACAAACATCAAAGATTTCGTTTGTATAAACACGCATACGTATTTACGCATCAATAAGTAAGACTTTGGGGAAAATGTGTTTCCTCATAGTATCAGCGCTTAGTATAGCGACTGATAAATTATTTCACGAATGATAAATGCGATTTGTATTGTCATGTTTATAAAATCAATCAAAATAAATCAGCTTCACGCTGTATCCCGCACACAGCAGGGTAGGCAAAGGGAACCTAGTGTTAAGACACTCAGTTCCACACTTTCTGCCGATTTCTGGAGGCGTTCGGCGTTGAGTGGCAGAACTCAACGCCGCGCTCAACCTCGATACCACAGCGACGAAGAAGAAAATATAAATTTAAGTAAATATTTCATCTCTTCGAGTGGGGATCGAAACCACAACCAGTCGGTTTTACAGTCACACTTCGTGCCACTGCGACTGGCCTCTGTAATTATATATATTTAAAATAATGCCAATACAATCGATTACAAACTAAATTTTCAATTAAATTCGTTTAAGTAGGCTTACACAAGTTCTTGAAGACCATGAGTTATTTTTCAATGATGTAGTTAAAGTTTATTTCTTGTTGTTAGCTGTCTAATTTTAAGATTTTAAAATTTCACAGCATTCATCGCGTAAAAGTTAAAACTAAAATAGAAATCAGCTTGTCATGATGTATACACAGGCAAGATCAGTGCTGAAAATATAATTCATCTTTATACAAAAGAAACTCTAAAATTAGTTCTTGGATTTTCACTATTATTACACATTTTGAATAAAACTATTTAAACCGGACCAATCGCGTATATTTTGTATTTTTATACATTTTTAGAAACTCGACGTTTCGAACACTTTGCAGTACTTTCTATTAAGAAAGGTTAATTCTAGTTAAACGAGTATTAACTCGTTGAGAAGAATATATTTGTAGTGTAGTCGCTATTTTCTATTAAAATAGTATATTTCACATGTTTTAATGCCTTAGGTTGTTGGGTGTAGATTTAATCTTGATGGAAATCCTTTATACATATGGGATAAGTATATAGGATTCGACTCTTAACTCATGAAAATATTTTCACTTTGAAGTGAACAAGACGCGTAATTCATACCATTATAAAATATTTTCTGAAATGCACAGAAAGTAGAAAATGGTATTAAATAATAAATTCTTAGCAAGAAACACATTTGGCATTTTTACAGTTTTCAATACAGTGTCTTGTGTTTTACTTTGATAAATATACTCATTTAAATTTCGTGAACTAAATATTAGAGTATAATCTACATGCATAGTTTAACATTATAAACATGACTGTACAAAGGTTGTTGGATTTTTTTATTTTTTATGTTGTATAAAAGCTTTTACAAGAACGCAAGTTCATTTTTAAATTTTTTTTTTTGGTCCATATTTCGTAATAAAGAAAGTCAATTGTTTAGTTTTTAAGTATCAGTTTTACTGTATGGAATTTTCAGGTTTCGTTTCGATATTTATTGGAGAGTATTTTAAAGAGTTACATTTATGTAATATTTTTTTTCGTAATTTTAACAATAAAATTTTAAGTTATATTTATTTACTTATTTTTTTTATATATTCGTCACGTAATAAAAAGCGATGCAATTAATTGTAATTATTATTTGAAATAAAATAATTTTCCTCGTGTCAGCATCTGCTCTACTGCTTTTTTGTGATTATATTTAATATGCAGACATATTGTTTTCATTTATTCATTATGTATAATAATCGATATTATTCATCTGTATCATCATTTATCGATAATTATCATCATTATGTATAATAATCGATATCATTCATCGATATTATTTATTCTCTTTAACAATATGAAAATATGTAAATAAGTAGTTAAACTATGAAATCGTGCTCTATTGAATAAAATATCTATGAACCTACAAACACCGCGTGCAGTAAAAGCCAATATCAATAATAACAATGTCGCAATACCAACAGATTAAATGAACTATAACAGAATCTAGTACTTTCATACTGAACCCAACTGAAAGCTTATTAAAGAACGTATTACCATTGATGTAAATAGAATCTCTTACTTATATTGATGCCTTGTTTTATAGTTCAGCCAGCAGTTCCCGCGGCAGAGCCCCGCAGTAGGTAACTGAGGAAAGTATTATAGTAATAATTTACGAATCACCTACGCCGAATAGGAAATTAAGCATATTGAACCAGACAGAATATATCATGGAATATTAGAGAGATTGATCAAAATCATGCATTCACTGCTATTCTATTGTATAATACAGTATAGACTAAAATGGTGTAAATTTATGAAATTGAGGATTACATTAAATGTATTTTATCTACCATAGTCACATAATTATTAATAGACACAGCAAATTTGTTCATTGCATTTCCAAAAAGACTAAAGAGGAAATTGAGAAAAGAATATGAGAAAATTATGTTTTTTTAAAAAAAAATATGTTAAAAATTCGTATATAATTAAAATACTAAAATATGAATAAAAATTTATCAACATTATAGATTTATGAGGGAAAAATATTAATAAAAATATTAATTAATGTCAAAGAAAAAAACGATGTATTTTCTCTCTCAATTCATTCAACAAAATATCTTAAAACTAATAGTATTATCTATAGCGTTGCAAAATGATTACGGTGACTTGTTACCTAAGCTGTAGGAAAATGAAAACTTTGAGTAAACTTTCTGCATTTATCACAAGTTATTCTGTAAGCTACAACGCATTTGTACATTCTGGGTCCCTAAACGTCTCTTCGCTGTCTGAATTTTGACCTGGGAACGAGATATTCCGATTGTACTTTGATTTCACCTTCACTATTCGACAATGCTTCATGAGATAGTATGTGCTCTTCCAGCCGATAGTATGTGCTCTTCCAGCCGATATCTGTTTGTGTAAGATTTTCTGAATCAAAATATAATAAAATAACAATTTCTTATATATTTTAAACAATATCAATAAAATTATTATACTAATATACAAAAAGCTGATTTAGTTATTGACACTACATTAACTATTGACTACAGTAAAATCAAAAAAAGAAGCACGTACTTTTGCTTATTTCACAAATTTAAAAAAGGAAATACAAATTCAACTTTGAATAATTTACTTGTAATTGATGACGCCGGTCTCGAACCGGGTCGGTTCCAAAACTCTGAAAAATATATTCTTGATGTTATTATGTAGAGAAGTAACTGCGAGGGACCTAAGATGAGGCAGGTACACGAAATCCCAATTCGCACCGATGGCGGGTTTAAAAGCTATACGATGGTATACATTAAGCTATAAGTTAACGTAAGCTCAATTGAACGTTCAATTAAATTATTATATTTAAGTTTACCTACGAGAAATAATGTTTCTACGGTTAGAAAGTAGCATAGGTTCTCCATTTTCTACCCTATTCGGGCCTTTATGTGATTGTGTAGTGGAACTCGACTTTGTTGCTTCATTCATGTAACCACAAATATAGTCGAGTTATTTAAATACATGCTGTTCTACAATAATGTCTATTTAAGTTTTGTAAAGCAAACTCTATTAAAAGCTTAATAATTATAATAATAATATAAAGACAATATAATATTTGTTACACACATTTATGTATTTTATAATATCACATTTGTAGATTCAAGAATGTAAGATTTCCCGGTGGAGCCTTGATCCAGCGTTCAATGTAAATACGGAATAAACTTCATACATAAACATTTCTAAACTTTGCTTTGGTCGTCGTTTAAAGTGGGTGTGTATTTATATACTTGGTAAATGTATATTATTTAAAATATTTTACTAATTTTTTTTTATTTATTTTAATTTTTATTAGCTAGCTTAACATATAACCTCGTTTATACTACAAAACCTAGTATTATTTGAATATACATACATCTATTGGTGTAAAATATCTTATTACATGTGAAAGTTCACTATTTCCAAATGGAGTATATTGAGTAATATTATAACAGAAACAAATACGTTTAAAGTACATCATCGTTTGGGACTCGAACCCGTCAGTCGCTAGGACAACGTAAGTTTTCTTGTAAGTAGTAACTTACAAGAACAAGAAACAAGTTTGTATGTTTATTATAATATTGTTTAATATAAAGTTTTATTAATAATTTTTAACATTTCTATTTAAAGTCAAATACAATTTATATAAATCCCATGACAAGTAACCACATATAAACGACATCACACGCACGATTACATCGCAATTCTTACGATCCGTCAAGTGGAGGATCAAGGAGACAATAACCGTTGTACGCACTAACCCTCGAATGAAGCCATATAAAATGATTTAGAGGTTGATAGAATCTATGTTAAGCTCTCTTTTCCACTTACCATCATTTTGAGGCGCTATGAAGCGAAAAGTATGTAAATACAAATGTCAACATTTGTATCGGCAGTCGAAAGAAACGGAATCTATTGTTGACCTCGAACAAATAAATGTTTATTTTCATTTGTACATTTGCGTGAATACATATTTAGATCACATTATTTATAAAGTTCCTGTTTTTAGTATTTAAATCGTTGCTTATGTCTATTATTTAAAATTTTGCTTAACTGTTATATAGTAAAAGGATAAATATATTTCATACATTAATAATGATTTATTTAAATTGTCATCTGTTTATTTAATACTAGCGACTCGCTCGCGGCTTCGCCCGCTTTGACTATGCAACCCGCATTTTCGTAGTTCCAATAAGGATGTTCCAATTGTTTAAAAAAAAACAGACTACTTACTATTCTCTTACCCAAAAATACTTAAACGGAAGACGAAACCAACTATAACACCAAAATACGTGCAATCGCTTCTAAATAACTTTGCTATAGAGCCAGGCGCAGAATTGAAGCATTCTCTCGTCCATCTCCACAGTAGCTAGGAACGACATTTGGACGTTGACACAGTATGGAATTGGAAGCATTATCAAATGCCATCTAGGCGGTCAACTGAGTCAAGAGAGACCCTCGGTTTCATGAGTCGAATTTGGAGGAGGATAGAAAGTCCCTTGGAAGTAGTTCTTTGAGATTTCTCGTTGAGTGATACTCGCTAGGACGTTGTGATGTTATCAGTGTATAGTGCGTAGAGAGCAGGTGATAAAATGCTGCCCTGGGGAACACGGCAGCGATCGAGTCGCTGCTAGACCTCGAACTCTCAACTCTCACACAAAATGTCCTGTCACTGACGCAGGGAGGCAAAGACATGCGTGACGTGCTGGGGGTGCCGGCTCTGAACACTTAATGAAGTAAGCCCGGATGCCGAACACGGTCGAACGCGCGTGCTACGTCGAAGAAGACTATTATTGCACTCTCCAGAAGAAAGAAGCCAGGGGAAAGAAGCTAGGCGGGTGCGGCTGATCCATTTTTATAAACAAGGTCGCGGGGCGCGGGGGGACGCGTGGTGGGCGGCGAGCCATTACGTAGCAAGAATTATTTAGTACCGTGATTTTAATTCTGTGCTACTAATCTTCTAAAGTACTTATTACAATAAAAAACAGTAAACAATATTTTGATCTACATTAAATGGCGAAAAGGTAACTAATATACTTCGATATAGCTTTTCTCTAAAACTATTTGTAATTTCCAAATATTGTAAAGAGCAAAGTTTATCTTTGTTGAACGTAGAAAATTTATAACTTATTTAAAAGGATAAGGCCTAATATCATTATGGACACACATCCTTTACAATAAGAACATATATTTAAATTATTTTTAGACAGAAATATGCTCACTGCATGTTATTCTTAGAAGATACGAATATGCTGTCGCTGACTTTTTTATAGATCTTATTAAGAGGAATAATACTATAGTACATGGTTTTCATGTAGGACTTACTATTAAAGCAGCGCATGCGTGAAAGTGTCTCAACGGATAGAACTTTATACACATTTATCATATTTAGGTCAAATTACATTAACATATACATATCATAAACTATATATAAATCTTCCCTGAGAAATACTCTAGCCAATGGTGAAAACTACATCAAAATCCGTTGGGTGATTCAACAAAATGTATACAAAAAGATAAGGTTACATTTAGATACATACAAAGTTTATTAGTATCATGTGAGACTGACGCTTGTACTAAGCTCTGAGCTTGTGTTACCAGTCGCCAGGTTCCTACTCGCGGTTTTCCATAGTTTATATAGTTCACTTGTTGAATATAATTTTAGAAGAAACGCACTTACTTTTAAGATTGCTCTTTGGGCTCTTTCCAGTTTTAGCATTTGAGACTTGTAGGATCCTTCCCATGATGTGATGCAATAGCCAATTACGGACTGGCATATAGCAAAATAGCTGTTTTAATAATATTACGATCAGCGATGTGGCGTAGGTTTTTGAATATGAAAATTAATTTGCGGAATCTTATTGATAGGTTGTTAATATGCGTCTCAAAGCTTAAGTGGTGATCAATATCCACTCCTAAATATTTAATTACATTAGCAAGCTGAAGCGGCTTACAGGAACAGCGAGACTGAAGAGAAAAGTTGCAAGCGTGAGCGATTAACTCAAGGTTAGATGTAATCGACACTTGGTGAATGGAGAAGGTTAGATATTTTGTTTTCTCAACATTTAGTGTAAGTAGATGGTCATTTAGCCACTTCTTGACTTTTTCGATACCCTCCTGAGCATGATTAAACACCTCAGTCCAAGAGCTAGCTCTGAAGATGAGGACTGCATCATCAGCAAACATGATAATTTTACCATTAACAAGAGAAAGTTGGCATAAATCATTTAAATAAGTTATGAATAGCGTAGGGCCAAGCACACTACCTTGCGGAATTCCATATATTACTGATAGGGGTAGACTTGTACAATCACCAATTTTAACTATCTGGGAGCGACCATTTAAGTATGAGTTAAAGAGCTCTAGTGGTAGTCCTTTAATTCCTAGGGATTCTAACTTAGTTATTAAGGTTGGAATTGAAACCGTGTCGAATGCTTTAGCTAAATCTAGAAAAACTGCAATACACTTTTCTTTATTATCTAATCCTGTTACTATATGGTTTGTTAGGGAGTGTACCGCATCTGATGTAGATCTCATACGAAATCCAAATTGATTTGGTGACAAAAGATTAAATCTTTCTAAGTAATGGCCTAATCTATTGTTAATTAGTTTCGGTAAAATCGAAATTGGCCTATAATTATCGACACGGTTCTTATCTCCATCCATCTCCATTGCAAGTGTTAAAAGTACTACTATAACCCTCTATAAGCGGGACATGGGATACAGATTTAACCAACATTTAGTTAATATTATAACTTGGCTTTTTTATCCCATTCCCATTTATCCCATTTAACTTGGCTTCTATATATCAGTGTCAGAAAGTTAGAAATGTTACGATTTAAACTACGTATGTTCTGTGTTATGACTTTGAGACATTTATGAGCAACAGGGTGTTGAACAATTTTCAATATTACATAGGGAAGAGTATGATATAGAGCATTCATCAAGGCCATTATTGATTACTTTTATGTCTCCTTTAAAATTATCAAATTTTATTTATAAATAGGGGGACATCATACATATGGGGACTATCCACGATAGTATTATAGTAGTAACTAGTATCTACAAAATATTATTTTAAACAAGATGCAAAATCAATAATTCTCCGACACAACTCTATAGTAAGCATCCATCTTTTTAATCTATAGTTAGAACTTTGTTTCATCATATAATGCGCTCTATTTACCTTCTGGCAGCTACTTAGTAACCCGCACATCCACCGCTATTTAATACTGACATGCAATCTCCGGTGCCAACCAACTGAGAAGCGAGACAGATATATATATATAAGACAAAGAGAAAATACACGTTTATACTTGATTGTATTACGTTAGCTTATTCTATAACTTCCAAACATAATAAATTACAACGGTTCTCATATCTATAATGTAAAATCTAATGGTTTCACATGTAAATTTCAAACACTACCGTGTATGGGTAAACATTGTAAATAATAATAATTATTTGAATTGTGAATGCTATCAGGATGCTTACATTGTAAATTGATTAATGGTTTGTAAGAAATTAACAAGTTCAATTAAAGTATAATCTTAATTAATAATATTTATCTATTAAAGACTACGCTACTATATACGTTAACCTTCTATTTATTTTAACCTTCGCGTATCTTCTGCGGGCTATCTCATAATTAGTTATAAGATTAATAGTCACATCACTTTAATTTCTACTCTGTGCATTCTAGGAATGATATTTAAAGTTCAAAAAACCAAATAAAAAAAATAAACATATTCACAGTTGATAAAAATATATATATTCTTTATTTAATCTTGACATTCGATTGAATGACTTTACATGTACTTTTTTAATAAAATATATTATAAATATTTTTTAAACGTAATGAAAGACAATAGCGTTCACTATATCAAATTTCTGGGGCATACTACGTTTTTGAATCATTAAGATGGAAGTACTCTTTTACAAAACAAATCAACTTATCCAGACTTAAATGTAAAAGTTCTTTGTAAAATACAGCAAAATATTGTAATTAATTTTTTATCTCGATCTAGAGTAAATAAAGAAATAGAAGATCATTCACTTAAAACAGCAATTGTCGTTTTTTGGATTTTGTTGGTTAAATACAATAATGAGGCCGGTCGTGGCGCAGCGGCACAAGGTGTGACTGTAAACCGACTGGTTGTGGGTTCGATCCCCACTCGAGGAGATGAAATATTTACTTAAATTTATATTTCCATTTCTTCGCTCTGGAGTCGAGGCAAAGCGCGGCGTTGAGTTCTGCCACTTAACACACAATGCCTCCGGAATTCGGCAGAAAGTGGGGAACGGAGTATCTTTCACTACGTTCCCTCTGCCTACCCTGCAGTGTGCGGGATACAGCGTGAAGCTGATTGATTTATTTGATTTTTTAAATACAATAATCTCAATAGGACCTACTGAAGAGGACTGTTGCAATGTTTTCGATTTCCTTCCCAAGTTCTGACGGCCCATAATCCACTTTGCTAAGCGACTAGATTAACTTTGTGTCGAAATGATCAAAGTTACAATTTCTATTCGCAATCTATTTAATAGTTTATGGAATGATAATATTTGTTTACTTTTAATTACTTATAAATATCGTATATAGTACTGATATTATGATAACTAAATATTTATATGTTTGCTCTCATATATATGTAAGATTTTTTTTTGTGTGCATATAAAAATATTTCTACGTACAAATCTTAATTAGGTTTAAACTGATATTTTTTTATCTGTTATTTTATTTCAATTATTGGTAATAAAATGACCATGCCACATAATTATTAAAGTTTTGCCGTGTGATCTCAGCCTAGAATAGGAACGACTAAAATACGTGTGGTAGAGTCACGTCGCCAGCAATGGCAACACGCATGGGCAGACTCGACCAGATCATTACCATCCCCGGCATTTAAAACCGGCGTGAAGTAGTGCCTTTATGCCACTGCGTTTCACATCAGGTAATGCCGGGCTCCGGAGCTCAACCCACCTAAAAGGCCGACAACGACAACGTTGAAATAAAAGTGTTTATACTAACAAAATCAATACCACAAAATAAAAAAAATCATTATTTAAATAAACCATATTTCACATGTTGAGTAAAGGCAATCTAAAATCAAAATGACATGAACTCAACCACCTATTGTGCGCTTGATTAACATTTTAATGAATGCTCCGACGCCCTGTACTTCTTCCGTATCGTTGAGCTTTGTATACATTATCGTATCCAGTGCCTATCCAATGGAGCTAAAATACGCATTATCCATAATTGATATGGTAATAAGTGTATATTTTGCTTTTCATGCTGTTTTTTAAAATCGACTCGTAAATTTTTTGTAGCCCAAATATAATATGTATTATAAAGTAACAGAAGTCAAAACTTGAAGTAAAACATTTTAATATATTTTTCCATTTGATTCACTCCCAAAATATATATATTTCAGAGCGAAGAAATATAAAGTTAAGTAAATATTTAATCTCGTCGTTTTCTCCACAAAATTTGTGATAATGACATTTATAGCAATAAATTTGATTTAATTAATAACAAATTACGTTCAATTATAAATATTACGAGCCCATAATTTATTGTTTCAATATAAATGTCGTAACGTCTAGTCATAGTAACATATAATAATAAGAATTTAAAAAATGTATTCGAACTATAACTTTCGAACTATAATAACTTTTGAACATAACTAACTAAAAAAAGCTAAGTTTTTGACTTTTTAAAATTTTATTTATTCTCTTATATAACTCTACGCTTATCCCGCTTAGCTGAGTGGGGAGGCAGTAGCTTTTTATCTTATTGTATTCTATTTTCATCCTCCTGGGGCGCAGCTGTGGCTATCGGCGAGGACATATTTCTAAGTGCTAATTAAAGTTCAACCCTTTTTAGGTCAATAATTTGAAAAAAAAAATTATTTAACTCCTCTAGTCAGTAGTTAATATGCAGGATTGCAATATTTTATTTAAATATATGTCGTATTTGTCGAGCTGATTTTTTTTAATTTGAATTATATTTTAATTTGAATTATAAAACCCACTAGCTCTCTAATTAATTTATATTCTGAATATTTTTACCATGAAAGTCGTCATAAGTTGGAAGATTGAAATTACGAAAAGTAAACGCTAAAAGCGGCCGGAACGACTTGAGTGGTCTTCGACTATGCTTACTAATTGACAGCCGTAATGGGGTGTATATAATACAGCGGCTTTCAACATTTTTCTTTAAAAATAACACTATTTTTTTCCCTAAATACAACATACAACATAGCAGTCATGATGAACAATAGATACAGAATATCTAATCGATTTACTTGAAAGATAACCATATTATTGTGTTCCCATTACGGGAGCAATTGGTTGCATTGATATCACTAAAATTTTGAAGACAATCGATTAATTTTTTTGTTTTTTTATTTGAATGGAATAGGACCCGAAACTACGGGACAGATTTGGAAAATACTTTTATAATTAGACGATTAACGTTTAAGAAATACCAAAAAAACACCTTACATCGCGTACGCTGTAGAAATTACTGACAATAGAGCAATGTGATACTACAATTTTGTAGAAGATATCTACAAAAAACCTTACAATACTATGTGTGAGTTATGTTTTCAAAGAAAAATGTGCAAACTAACTAGAATAGAGCCGCCATCGTAATACAGAGGGGCATCTAAAAAATTAAAACAGGAACGTAATTCCCTGTAATTAAACAACCAAAATAATACACATACAATAATACACATTTAAGCGGGCAAAGCCGTGCCATGGGTAAATTGTGCCAAATTTAAAAAGAAAAACCGTACAAATGATAGTGCTATCTATACAAATCAAAGAATGCAAATCAAAGACATTTTTTTCGATGACCTTAATAACCAGTATAATTTTACTATTTGGGTATTTAGTTAAAGTAGTATATTATTTCGTTGAAAAATAAGAATATGTGTTCATAGCAATTTGTTTTATGAACCCCTACTTAATTTATAAATCATATTATTATAAAGATACCTCCTACGACTAAAGGGACCGCCGTGTCCCATAAAAACACAATAACTAAAACTAACTTTAATATTTTTCTTTAAAAATTTATTTATTATTTGATTTTTAGATCCACAATCAATTATTTTAAAGAGTTAAAATGATGGCAATATATTTCAAAACCTTATGGCCCTGGTTGGGGTAAGAATAAAATACAAGTTCACGACCTTTTACGTGGTGTTTAATATTTTTACCCATCAGTAATGGAGATTAAGTTAAACAGTTTTTAAAGGAGTACATTAAACCAAAAACCAAGTATTTCATTTATTTAGAAAATAATGAAAATCGCCAATAGTTTACTGGTATTGTCATATAATTATTTATTAGCAAGGATACAGTTCTATTATTCGAATGTACAGAGCGAATACTTTTTTTATAGAAAATGGAATGGCCCAGAGGCACAAGGGTGTGACTGTAACGCGAAGGTTGTGGGTTAGATGGGGATCCAACCCATAACCTTCGCGGTTTTCGAGGAAATTCGAGGAAATGAAATATTTATTGAAATTTATATTTCCATTTCTTCGCTCTGGCATCGAGGCAATGAGCGGCGTTGAGTTCCGCCACTCAACACGCAATACCCCCCAAATTCGGCGGAAAGTGGGGAACGGAGTGTCTTAACATTAGGTTTCCTCTGTGCTACAAGGTGCATTGCGATGACGCCATTTTATATTAATAACAATAAAATCATAATAAAGATTAAAGGCTTGTCATAATTTATAAAGTAATTATAATAAATGATGAGAAGCGTAGCAACCTCTCATCCTGCACTTTCCGCCCATCTGGGCAGTGAACAGAGCACGTTAGTTTTCAGGCTACGACGTTTTATTTTGCACTAATACAGCCTTTATTGTCTGGATACCTGTTATTTAATATATATTTTTCCTTTTTTAAAGAAAGTAACTTTTAATTGATATAACAAACTAAAAATAAATAAATCAGCTTCACGCTGTATCCCGCATACAGCAGGACAGGGTACAAATGGTAAAATATTTCGTTTTAACCACTATAGTACAAGTGACGGCTAGCTGACACTACAACTACACTTGGTCTAACAACGTCAATTGAAAAAGCAGAGAAAAAAAAGGTAATAACAGTGCAATCGTACCGAGGTGCATTTTGAACCATTTACGGACAATGTAAGCATCGAGCTCCTTTATCACTACAACAGAGAGAAAGAAATTTGCGAGTTTTACTCAGCAATTTGTACAAAGCGTACAGCTTCTACTCTTGCACTTGTTTCTAAAGAGAAAATACGTATGCTTGTTGCAACTTTAAACGATTTATTTAAAAATGTATAACATTAGAATACATATGAACAAGACTTATGCGTATATAACAAGAAAATGTGTATTTTTGAAATTAGTGCTAGCTAAGACAAAAAAAGATTTATAAAAAATACCATTAGAGGCCATTCGTGGCGCAGAGGCACAAGCCTGTACTGTAAATGCGAGTTCGATTTCCATTCGAGATAATTAAATATTAAATGTTCATATCTTCGCTCTGACGTCACTACCTTGCTCGCCTACCTTGTTACATGTTTTTGAGTTTTCAAAAATAATGGATTATATAATTTTAAAATATATTTTAAGCAAAATATATTTAAATGTATAACGCCGGAATTGAAATCGTGAACACCTTTCGTCAAACACGATCCAATCGTCCTCTTTTATTGGCACTGCTTTCTCCTCTTTATTGAATTTTCCCGTATTCGATGTATGCAAGAAATGTATTTTCAACCGCAAGAACCACGAACATTTACGATAAGACGAAAATATATTGAATCTGATATTAATTTAAACAGGTCCGTTAAGTGAGGCTATAGGTATATAGAAGATAAAAATATTGTGTTCAATGAAAAAATGGTGGCACAATTTACAATAGGACAAGGTAAAAAAGCCCTTATTTATTTCGGCCGCTAGTTATGTTTAATTTGGTATCGGAATTATACATATACGAGTATGTGATGGAAATCAGAATAACGTATGGGAGGTAAGTAAGTATAATTAGTACCATGATGTATAATTTATTGTAAATAAAGGGTGGTGCTTTAGTTTATATTTATATTATTTTACTCTTTTTCTAGCTTTAAGTTGTATCTCACTGTACTGTACTATAGGTAGAGGGAACCTGGGAGCTGAATGTAAAGATACTCCGTTTCCCATTTAGACATTTTAGTTCTCAATTGTGCACATATTGTTGCATTGCGTATTAAGTGGCGGAACTTAACGCCGCGTTTTGCCTCGTTACCAAAACTAGGATATATTTTATATATATTTTTTTTCTTTTCTTGTGTCCCTGCGTCACGACTGCTTTCTATATATTTTACATAGGCCCGTTATTATTTCTAAATACAAAGATATTTCTACGTTTCTGCTTTATTTTTATTAATATAATATTAAAATCAAAATACAGGATATATTTTGATTCTTCTAAAACCTTTATACGTTCACATTTAAAAGACGGCCCCGACACGTGGCATTGCCATAAAATATGCATATATGTGTAGTTTTCTTGTTTTTGTAAGATTTTATGGTATGGAAAATTGTTTATTTATAGTCTACTAGCGACCCGCTCGCGGCTTCGCCCGCTTTAACTACAGAATTATTTACACACTAAAATTATATTCATGTTTCAATATACCTATAATGTATATTTGCAACGCACTTAAGATTTCTAATGTAAAAAATTTTAAAACCTTAGGTCGCATTTTCGTACCTCCCATAAGAGAGATGCAACTGTCAATATATTAATTTCTTTAAACTTTTGCCTTAAGGAGTCCTTAGGGCCTGAGTTATTTTTTTAATTCTTATACCTTTTGAGAAACTACCAACATTCTTATCGTTAATAAATATTTTTTTTCAAAATAATTCTTTTTTTAATATTTTGAATATCTTCGCGAAAACTAATGATTTTATTATGACGAAAAAATTAGACAAAATAGTCTAAATTTTTCGTTCAATTCAAAATGTTCAAAATTAAAAGTTAAAAAATGTTGATCGAAAATAATTATACTGTAGGAGGATACCTTTATATGTTCTGATGAAACTTGTTTTTTTATTATATTATGTAGAAAAATATATTCTATAGAGGAATCACACATTCCTCTTCACACTTTTTACTCTTTAACTATAATACGTAAATATATATTTTAGAGGTTACTCTGTACTAAGATGGCAGTTCTGTTCCCGCATTTACGTCCCTGATATATCGATATAAATAGTAGAAATATAAATCATTGGAAAGAAAAGGAGAAACGCAATTTTATTGATTTTTTTCTTTTTTCATACTTGAAATGTATTAACAAATTTACATACAATTCATTTGTTTTGAATATAACATTAAGGTTGATTCATAAAATATATTTGATACTTCCTTAACATGATTATTTCATGTATTTTTTTATATACAAAGGTTTGATTAAGGTCTCTTGAGAAATATATGTACTGTAAATGAATGTAACGTACCTACGTGCCAATGATAAAAATGTATTGATATCCCCACGTGATCCATCTAAACCCAATATAAACTTTTATAAAATACAGCAACCAGCTCGTGGCTTCACCCGCTTAAATTTGTAAATTATTTGTTTGTTTCGGTACAGGGAATTACGTTCCTGTTTTAATAAATAATGTATGCTTGCGGCGCACTTATGATTTCTAATGTGAAAATTACTAAAACCATGGTGGCATTTTAGATTTTCATTTGGAAAATTATTATTGGGGGCAGTTAACAAAGTATTAGAACCAGAAACAATAATATTTGCAAATTTTGTTTTTTTGTTGGTTTTTCTGTTAGTCGACACTTATCTTAGAAACGATTTAAGCGATTTAAAGAGCTAAGACGTGAGCGCGGTGTGGGAGCGGTAAAATCGGTTTAATTGTTTTTATTGTAACATTCGTCATGTATGAATGGTGTAATGATTAAATAACTGACCTTTATAACTATTTATTTATATCCTCATAGAGAAATGATAGCTTTTTTGGGCACTGTTATTTTTTTAAGAAAATTAATTTGATCAAAATACACTTATTTATCTATTTATGTATATATATAAAAGGACATGTACCTGACTGACTGAGGTAAGACACACGCAGAGCCGTAACCGCTGATGGGAGAAACGTGAAGTTTGGACAGATGTTTATTTTAATAATTTTGACATCCACTAATAAGGGATTTTGAAAAATTTTTACCCTAAACGGATGCAATAGGGGTTTTCATAAAATATGAAAGTCAGCAGACTCTTTAAAATATTTCATTGAACACGTGTTTTTAGAATTCATCCTCTTAGGGATGAATTCTAAAAACAATGGACGGGGTTGAAAGTTTATATGAAAAAAATCTTTAAATCGCCACCGATTTTTATAAAACATTAAATTCAGACTGTTAAAAATATTTTATTGAACACGCTTTTCGTGGTTTTTTTTAAGAATTCACCTCTAAGGGTGCTAATAAGCAGACGAAGTTGCGCGCGCCCGCTAGTTTTAAGATAAAAATTAAAAAATATATAATATCTTATATATTATATTGTTATACTGTAATAACATATAATATATTTATCAAAATGCGAATGTATTGTTCTGTTTAATAGCTCCTGATAGTTATTACAATACATGCAAGGAAAGATCATTTTAGAAAGTTGTTTTATTATATTAGAATTATAAAAACTACTAACATTTTGATGGGGAATAAAATATTGTCTGTGTTTTCCACCTGAAAAACACTAAGGGGAGAAAAAATATATATAAAAATATAGATACCACATTAGTATCGATACTGTTGTACTGATAATAATAAATGAAAAAAATTATATACTACGTACGGGATACCTTTGTATGCAAAGTTTAAAGCTATTCATTATGACAGAATATAAAATATATATATTTTAGATGTCCCTCTGTACTACGATGGCGGCTCTGTTCTAGTTTGCACTTTTTCTTTTGAAAATTAGTTATTGTAACATAACTCAAACAGTTACACATGGTATCGTATACTTTTTGAAATTATTGATGTCTTCTATGTAATTGTAGTACATCCCTTTGCTCTATTGTCAATAATTTCCACAGCGTACGCGATATAAGGTTTTTTTGGTATTGTTTTACACTGTGAATCGTCAAATTGTAAAAGAATTTTCCAAATTGGTCTCGTAGTTTCGGGGCCTATTCAAATCAAATAAGGTAACAAAAAATCTAATCGATTGTCTTAATAATTTTAGAGATGTCGATGTACCTCCCCCTCACCCCCGCAGAGTTACTCGCCACGGTGCGCGAGGCCACAAGGCACACACTCCGCATTTTTTATTATTACATGATTTTCTTTAGATTGATATTTTTAAATTCGTTATATCTTTTGCATGGGATGTCCGATTTTATTAATTTAAAAAGTATTTTATAGGTATTGAAATTATCTTTAATAAAATATCATTTAATAGGATAAGGATTAATGCAGAGGTATGAATAATATGGTTTGATTATTGTCGGCACTTTTGTTAACTTATAAAATATAAAAAAATGGTTATATTGTCATAAGTACAGTAGTTGGACATATGCTATCGCGGACTTTTATATAGATATTGATGCGCTCTACAATACTGTAGAACATTATTTTGTTCTATCATCAATAGTTTTCGCAGCGCACGCGATGATAGAATTGTTAAGATCAATTTTTTCTCACCTTGGGTTACATTATTGCATTTTTATTAGGGATCTCTATTTTTTTTGAAAATGTAATATACCCTATGCTGATCAGTGAAGATGCAGCTTTCTAATAGTGAAAAAAATATTGAAATCGGTCCAGTAGTTTTTGCGTGAAAACTTTACAAACATACACACATACATACATACATACATACAAAAATACAAATCTTACTTCTTTATAATATTAGTATAGATTCGCTATCTTGAATTCCTGCTCAAAGTACTTTAGTGTAATAATCACTCAAATAATACATTCTAATACTTTATAATGTTAATAAGGTCGACCGGGTCATTATTACCCCCTCATTTAAAACCGACGTGAAGTAGTGGCTTTATGCCACTGCTTTTCGTATCTGGTAATGCCGGGCTCCGGAGCCCAACCCACCTTAAAGGCCGGCAACGCACCTGTGACTCCTCTGGGGTTGCACGGGGCCGTGGGCTGCGGTAATCACTTACCATCAGGTGACCCGAACGCTCGTTTGCCGTGTCTGTTCCATAAAAAAAAAAACAAAAAAAAATATTATTAGGGACTAGCTTTTGGGAGCTATATTGTTAATTATATTTCTTATTCTTAAAATGCTAAATATTACTTAACTTTGTTAATATAGTACTATAAATGAAGAAACAAAACCTGTTAAAAACCTGAAAAGAAACCAGGTAATGATACTATGTAAATTATAGTAGTGTAAAATAAATACACTTAAATTGGATAATCATATTTTATCGATAAAAGCAATACAAAGTTAATTAATTAATTTAACTTATCAAATTGAACTTAAAATTTTTACTTGTTTCACTAATAAATTAAAATATATAATATGATAAAAGTAACATAAATATATGTAGTAAAATATATATTTATAAATGAATTTGAATTTCTGCTCTAAATAGGTGAGAAAAATCATCAGATTTTTTTATTGAATTCTACAGAAAATATACAAAGGAATCATTTATTATTAAAGAATCATACATTTATTTATAAGTTTATTTAATTAATCCGTTTTGATTTAATTTAATAAGCTTATAAATAAATAATACACATAATAAAAAAACCGAATCATATTCTAAAGGAACACTGTCCAACTATAAAACTATTCTCATTCATATATCGTCATGTATCATACATAGCTGTCACAGTGGACGTTCGTTATTCTACAGATATCAGTATTTGAGATGAGTTTTCCAGTTTACGTTTTACTATTTTGAAGTTTTATTTATAACTGAAACTAAATAAATAACTTTCAAAAAAATCTGGTCATATTTTTGATGTATAAATTTATATTTTATGTATTATTAGTACATGGAATAGAAAGCAACTTCTTATGTTTTTCTTTAACTTCGCGCCTTATTCGATATTTAAATATTTAATTTTGATCATTTCATTTTTTAGTCCGCCACCTAAAACTTTACGTGTTTCTAAAATATCGAGAGCAGTATGTTTATTTTATATTAAAAATACTTATAGTATTAATTACAAAATTATAATTAGGTGTACAATTCAAAAACAATTAAAAGAAAACGGTAATTACTTTCAAATTTATAAAATGAACGAAAATCGTATAAATCCAAAGTGTACATAAAGCTTTGGAAGAATTGGCTTTAGATAAAGTACGGTAGCATAGGGAGCTCTCGACGGGGGCCACAACACGAAATGTTGACAATTACTTTTGTGATATTCAATGTCAAACAGTCACGGCTTGTTGAAACTAGTTTGTAGGTGACTTTTGAAATAATAACGTAAATAATTAGGCTTAGAGTGCTCGGGCATAGAAAAAATAAGAACTATAGTTCTATTTGTTTTTCATCTTTGTTGCCTACATTATTAATTTATCTCCACTCATTTATAATGTCACGCTAAATGTTTTAATGTCATTTCCCATTTCAAAGATAAGAAATATTTAATATTTTCGTCTCTCTCTGCTTTCTGTGCTATGTGCAGGATGCAGCGTGAAGCTATAATAAGGATTTATATTTTTAAGTACAAATCCAAACCACAACCATTATATACAATCACTTTCCGATTATGCTAAAATCAATTAGATAATATTTATTTTCATCTACGACAGTCGTGGTGCAGGGGCACAAAGTGTGGGTTCGACTGGTTATGGGTTCGATATCCATTCAAGGAAATGAAGTACTTGTTTAAATTTATATTATCATTTCTTGGCTATGGTTTGTACGCGTACTGTGTTATACGTGATCGACCGACACAACGTGTTCATCTATCCGATGAATTTCATTAAGCGTGAAAATAGCAGGAATCGGTCATCGCTTAAAAAGCTGGGCGAGCGAGAGATAAACGAATTTTAAATCACGTAAAAACTGTTTCAAATTGAATTTCCATTAAGATAGTAGCGTCTATAAAACAGCGATATGAAATAACAATTTTTCATACTAAAATCTAAATTATTATTCTTTGAAAATTGTATCATTTTTAAATGAAAACATGTAAAGATAATTAATTTATTAAGAACATAATAGTCAATAATTTACTAGAATAAAAATTAAATTAAATTAAATTAAATTAGCTTCACGCTATATCCCGCACACAGCAGGGTAGGCAGAGGGAACCTAGTGTTAAGACACTCCGTTCCCCACTTTCTGCCGATTTTGAAGGCCTTGCGTGTTGAGTGGCAGAATTCAACGCCGCGCTTTGCCTTGACACCAGAGCGAAGAAATGGAAATATAAATTTAAGTAAATATTTCATCTCCTCGAGTGGGGATCGAACCCACAACCAGTCGGTTTTACAGTCACACTTCGTGCCACTGCGCCACGGCCGGCCTCTTTACTAGAATAAATTCACTTAAAGTGCATAATGTCTCTCGGAGAAAACGACGACAAATGAAAATCATCCCATAGTCTACTATCATTATATTTTATATGTATCGCGTATTTTACAACAGAACCCAATTCCATATCTAACCAGATTAAGCAAATGTGTTTTCTATACTAATATTATAAAGAGGAAAGATTTGTATTTGTCTATGTATGTTTGTATTGTTTTGTAAGTAAGATTGATGTCACTGGGGTTCATTTCGTACTTACATTTGGCTTGTTCGTTTTCGTTTCGACATAAGGACCCTTATTTCTTGGTTTAGCCAAGGGGCGGGAAGGTGTTTTAGCTTAATAGGATGGAAAGGGGCGTTCGTCTATTGTACCAACATTAAAGGTAGATTTCAATTAAATTAAGTCATGGTAAGGAAACCCATCAGCTGGAAATTGCCCATGGTTCTCAACGTGGTGCAAAGAGGAAACAAAACTAAGGTCTAATATAGAAGGCGAACAATTTGGAAAATAATCAGTCGCTTTAGATGGGAGAGTATTTAGATTGGAACTTTTGGTGATGTTAAGTAGACGCTTGACACGTTCATCGTTCTTAATAAAGCAGGTATAAAAATATACCATAATAATAATATGATCTGGATTAGACACAAACAATTCTAATATTTTTTCAAAGCCATCAAAATAGAATATATGGAGGGATGGACTATAAACGACACCCAATAAAAGTTTTGCTTCGGTCAATCAGAATCTCTATGAATAGATGTTCAGCCGATTCCGAGTACTTACTTTCAATCTAATTTGCTGAGAATAGAGAACGGAATATAGTTACGAAAGTAGATGGCAACACCGCCTGCACCTTTACCTATGCGGTTCCGTATTAGGTGAAAGTTAGGAAGTGAGAAGGAAGAAGAAGGTAAGAAGGGCTTAAGAAAAATTAGTATTGCGTGAAACAAGATCAGGGAAATGCGCAGGAATGCTTTGAGCGTTAATATGAACAACGGTAAAGTTTTTGGGAAGAGATGAAAAGGTAGATTCAAGAGATGAACAAAGGAGGATTTAGAGCTGTAAGAGGTATCATTCGATGTGAAGCCGTGGTAAAACTACAAACGTCATCGTTGTCACAAGTGAGAATTAAATCAGTAGCACTGGAACTGATGTTCATAGTATATTATATAAATAGATACAAATTTGTAAAAAAATGCTGAATGAATAAATATATACATAACAAATATTAAGCTGATATAAATAAAATACAATAAAAAGGTAATATACTTGATAATTATCTCTATATATAATAAGACAGTAAAAATATTTTGTCTGTACGTTTAATAATTTTGACTGAACTTAAAATTATAATAAAATACGACCAATGATGACCAATGATTGGTATCTATAAAATATATATATAGCTAATTATTTATTATACGTATATATTTTTGCTCAGTGATAAAAAGTGATAAATAAGCTTTATGTATATTTTATAAATATCAAATATCATCATTGGTCGTAATTTTGTATTCAAAACAATCAAAAATCCGTATAAAAATTTCGGTAATGTAGTAAAATATTTTTTTTGTTGGTGAGTCGATTCTGTTTACGAAATCAATAATCATGCAGTTTAAGTGGGCAAATTAGTAATCATATTTCAATAAATATGATTACTTTTCGATTACGATAAAATAGGTAAAGCGCACAAAAGTAATAATTAAAGGGATTATATATTCATATAAATCCCACTGCTCATATCTATTTAAATACCAAAAGATCAGAAACCATACCACGCAAGGATGATAAAGGTACATTCTGGTAGTCTAAAGCAATTAGTACGTCCGATACAAGCTCGACCAGGATAGTAATTAGACACTGTCGTATACCATACGGCGGAGATTCCAATTACTCTTTGCTGTTGAGTTGTTTATATTGTGAACTTACAAGAGATAAACACGATATCTATAAACATATTTCCCACGGCTGAAATATATTTTTGCTATTTTGTCACAACGGCACAACGTCTCACACGTTGTGTGGCGACGAATAAAATAAACGCGACGATTGTAGGTTCCATTCAATTTGTCAATTTATTTTCCTCGCGCTGGTAACAAGATTGAGTTCTATCACTCAACATGGAATTTTTTGATTGAACAAAAGCATTTAATTACTTCATCATAAGCTAAGTGTTTTGATGGATGGGTCGTACGAAAGATAGATCAATCACATATGTGTGAGAAAAGCGTTTTAAAAAAGTTGTTTTTTCCCTTCTTCAGCAATTGCTACTCGAGTAACGTGACTTTGATGAATTATTTGCTTACGAAGCTGTTTAGAGTACACTCAACTCAACTCAACGAAACTCAACTTTTCAACGTTATGTTATTTTGTGTTATTACATACTATGATTGTATATACTTAAGAATATATTAATAAATGCTAAAAAATAAACGATTTGTCTTGAGATAGATTATTTTTGCCTATTCTACCGCAAAGTGAAATATTGACATACAATATAGAGCATAGTCATTAAAATATACTAAAATTTTGAATTTAAATACTTGTAACATGTCTCAGCGTAAGTAAATAAATCTTACTTATTTACCTTCCAAGTGGCGCAGGTTCAAATCCTGCCACGTGAAAAAATTATATATACTATAAATAAGTTTTTTTTCTTTCCTAAGTATAGAATAACACATTAAAAAATATTAAAAATAAAGATATCTTATTTAATAGACTCACTATCATATTTAATATTAAAAAAATATTGTCTCTATAAACAGGCTTCGTTTTTACAAAACTTAAAGCAAAAGGTACCACAGATCTACATATATTTTACATTTAAAAATAACTACATAATAAATGTTATATTTTGTAAAATTAATTTATGTTAAAATGTGAATGCGACAGTCGCAAAGTGCTGCTTTTATATAAATCGCGCTTTGCAAAGCTTAAATTTAAATGATATTCTGAATGAAAACAAAGCAATTGGTGAAAGTTTTTAATCAATCGGTTCAGTATTTTTGGAGATTAGCGTGATCATACATACAGACAGACATACAGGAAATTAAAAAAAAAACAATAAATAATTAAAATATTTTAACTGTTTTATTATATAAGCGACCAGCTCGTGGCTTCGCCCGCTTAAATTTGTAATTGTTTGTTTAAATACAGGCAATTGAGTTCCTGTTTTAATAAATAATGTATTAAAAAATTTTGCTTTACGCTGTACCCCGCACACAGCAGAGTAGGCAGAGCGAACCTAGTGTTAAGACACTCTATTCCCCACTTTCCGCCGAGTTAGGGAGACATTATATGTTCCATTTCCACTCGAGGAAATCAAATATTGAATATTTTCATTTTTCGCTTTGGTAACGAGACAAAGCGCGGCGTTGAGTTTTGCCACTCATCACGCAAAACCACCATAATTTGTAGAACTCAATATATATAATATGTTTAATTATTTACTCTCTGTTCTTCATTACACAACAAAATATGAAAATATCCTATCACAGAATTTAATGTATCTTAACAACATATTTTTGTCCTTAGTGGAATCGGAACCCTTGAATAGAATATTATTCATTACACAACTTAACTACGATAAGTTTATCAAACAAAAAAAAACAATTCTATTTTCATTCATCTATTTTATGCGTTCTGCTTAAATGTATTAATATATTTTATATCGGCAACTAGATAGCTGTGTTAATATTCTTAGCGGATTTGAGAGCTATTATCAGACGGCTGAGGCATGAATAATAAAATTAATACCGATTTGTGAGTGTGGTATGTGATTGAATAATGATTCCGCCTTTTATTATTATGGTTACGAGATAAGATGAGGTTATGAACATTTTATATAAGTATTAAACATTAGATATTTGAAAATAAGACCAGGTCTGTAGTACTTTCATTTAAAACCTATAGGATTTAAGTAAGATATTTTTTGTACTATGAAAACATAATATTTTCACTTTATTACTTATTTTCATTTCAATTAAATTGGAAAAGAATATGGTATATATATTCTAAGAAAAAATATAAAATATAACGAGTCACCAAACCCATTCGTTTAATGTCATTATGGTACTCTTAAAACATGTTACACGAACAAAATACGTACCGGCATTTAATAATGGAATCTAAAACTATATAAGAAAATTACTAAAAACATTACTAAAAAGTACGATAAGTGTAAGATATTTAAAAGGTTATGTAGTCATATTATACTATATATTTAGATATCAATTAGCTAATTCAGCTTCACTTAATTAACCTAATAAATCAATTTAACTTAATGAACGTCAACCGAACGAAAATCTAATGCTGTAAATTGGATGCTCATACAATACAATCCAATAAATAGCACGAAGCGCCCGAGGCTTAGTATGGGTACTCCAAAACTAAGGCATTAAGAGATACGTATACGGGTTTCATTACTCTGAACAGTTAGTCCCTCGGTAAATGGATAGTAAACTTGTTCTTTGAGTTGACGCCTTAATGGATGAAGAACAACACCTCGCTGAATCAGCTAATTGTTGCAGATGTGAGTTATTTGTTGTAGATATGAGATTTGTAAATATTGTTATTACAGCATTTAACCAGCAATTTAGATTATTGTTAGCTTAGTTTCACTTAATTTAGAGAAGAATAGAGAATAGTATTATAAAATTGTCCATATATACAGTAAGGGAAGAATGCAGGTTACCTATGTTATTTTATGTAGTTGTCCAGTATATGGTCAATACGAGCGCGTATTGAAATGAGTTAATTTATGCTTACATGTAATATAGATTATATTCTATAGTCTGAATTAAATTCTATACAAAATTTTACTTTTCTACAATTTTAAAAGTTAAATTGACAATATACACAAACGATATCTATATAGTAAATACTATTTTCCCTAAACTTTGTACGCATTATCTTAGTTTCTATAGAAGCCTTGCATATCCTTGCAGCGTACTGCATCCGGCGCATGATTGTATTTTTACGAATTTTAAGAACTCGTAGTTGTTTTCGACACCACAACAGAAGTTTATAACCAAACCACAAGTATATAATAACTTATAAAAAAACTTATAAAATATAAAATAATTATTAAATCTCGATTGACAAGATTTTATTGTAAATTATTGGACAAATGCGTGTGAATATTATATTATTATTATGTGCATCTTAAGGTGAATGTATATGTTTCTTTCTTAATTTCTTACTTCAAGAAGTATTATCGATTTATCCTTCGATTTAACTACTCGCCATTGGAATGTTTCTGGTCTATTTGTGATGTATTTCTCTTTCAAAGAAATATACAAAATCATAAATAAACAAAATCATAATGCTATTGTAGTAGTAGCTAGTATTATGATTAGCATTCAACTATCTAGCTAGTAAGTGTGTTTGTAGTGTTTGATAAAATAACAGAATTTTCATTTCACCTATAACGTACTCCGTTTTCTCGGAAGTTTTTTAAACAATAGCTCAGGGCTGCTATTTTCCTATGAGACTATAAATTTAAGACGATACTATGATCACGCCGAATATTGTCAATGTAATAAGTGTATGTATTTCAGTACCGCCAGTATAAAATAAACAGAATTTGCTTAAAAATAATCTTTCATTTCTTTTTAGACACATGTTTTCTATAGAAATGTTTCAACTCCACAGAACCAGCTATTACTTGGTCAATATTGCAGTAATAGATTGTGATTTTATCTCTCTATCATTGATAATTCAGATTCGTCGTTTATAAAAGCTAGTCGTGGAGCAGGGACACAAGCGTGTGACTGTAAACGCTATAGTTGTGGACCCGATTCCCAGTCAAGGAAATTTAATAATTAATATTTTAATTTTCTTGCTCTAGTAACGAGTCAAAGCGCGGCGTTTAATTCCGCCACTCAACGTGCAATTCCTTCTAAAGTCGGCAGAAAGTTACCAGGTTTCCTCTCCCTTATTTCCTACCCTGCTACGTCAGGGCACACCGTAAATTATAAAAAGCTTTGCTTGCTTGGTTATATGAAAATATTATGAAACGAATGTTTCCCGCATTAAAAGTTAAAAAACATAAAACGCACAAAAGTACTGGCGTCAGGTTTAAATTTAAAATAAATATTTATACACGCCAGTGCGCTCTATGATCCCCGTAAAAAGAAATCCATAGAATTTGACAACTCACGCTGTTCGTTAGATTTTCAACAGTTCACTTCAGAATTGAAAACGCAATATCCTGTAATCGTCTGTGGGTAACGTAAAATTGTCAATCACACAAAAAAACCAACTATTTCTTAAAAACAAATAGTATTCGATTTTACTTGAATTTACATAAAGTATTTCTTGATCTAGTCCACAATATGAAATATATTTTACTGACTGAAAATCTATTGAAAGCCAAAATATTTTTTTCAAAACTAACAAAAATTTACTTTGTACCACTACCATATTATGTCATAAAATATATTCACAACACGACAGTAGCAAAATGCTAAAACCGTATATGCGTATCGTACATCGATTCGAGCTTCCATTATAGCGTATCGGAGCACAACGCAGGTGTGGTCAGGACACAATCTCAAATTCGAAAAAGCTCACTTCAACGCCTTAAAAGGGTACTTTTAACTCCAACTAATTGATGTAGCTCACAGCTGTCAGATTACTGAGAGCTTGCGTATTTAAGCACAGTTCGGTAACAAATAATGAAAGTGGTGTGGCTTTTAAAGCGCAAAATGTCTGATCATTCTGTAATTATATAAAAAACAATTATCTTTTTAGCTTCACACTATGTGTCCCATGTAGCAGGCAGTGGAACTTAATGCCGCGGTTTGTCTCAAAACTAGAGCGAATAAATTAAAATATTAAATAAGAAAATTCGTCGTGTGGGAATGGAATCTACAACCATATCACGTTTGAAATTGAATTGAAATTTGTTTGAAATGAAGTATAATATTATGATCTTTATTTATATATGTATATTACATAAACGTAACAGAATATATAAATGAATTATAAAACCATATTCAATGAACAATCATAACATAACAACCATAAAAGCCTACATATCTAAAAAAATTTGGGAATATTTTTTTTATTAATAAACCTTTACAACGATAATGCTCAATGGGCCATTCTGCCAAATATAACAAGTGCTTTTTATTGCCTATAAATATTTATACTTCCATTATGGTATCATATTATTTTATACAATCAACGTTTACTTGGTTTTATCTATTAAAATATATTGGTAGAGACATTATAGGAAATTAAATAAAGGACTAAGTTGTGGTCCGATGCCAATTATTGAAATATTACAATTACATTTATGAATATATTTGATATATAGAGTTTGATACATTAGAGGCCAGTCGTGGCGCAGTGGTACAAAGTGTGACTGTAAAACCGACTGGTTGTGGGTTCGATGCCCACTCGAGGAGATGAAATATTGACTTAAATTTATATTTCCATTTCTTCGCTCTGGTGTGAGCAAAGACAAAGCGCGGCGTTGAGTTCTGCCACTCAACACGCAATGCCTCCAGAATTTGGCAGAAAGTGGGGAACAAATGCCTTAACACTAAGTTCCCTCTGCCTACCCTGCTGTTTGAATGATACAGCGTGAAGAAAAAATGAAATAAAATTGTAATCGATGTCTAAGCTTTTTCTTCGCTCGCTTCGATTCGCTGGTATCCATTACACTCATAGTCGAAGGTCGAAGAGTCGAAGGCGATGTCATCATGTCTATAGGAATTATATCTGTTTAATCAGCAAGATATATATAGGTAATTTTGATGCTGCTGCTGCTTTTCTCTTTCATTAAGATATACTTCATTATAAGGAGGGGGATTTTAATAGAAATTGTTTTGTGCATTTTAGAATAGTAACACGAACATGAAATTGAGTCAAAAACATATGTAAATCGGTAGACTAGTAGCTAAATTCGGAAAAATAAGTTTGATGGACAGCGAGACAATTGTAATCAACCGGAATAAAAGAAGGACAGCCTTATAAAGTCCGTAGCGAATTGATTGCTACGGCGAGAACGGAGTTAACTGATTACATCGCGAAAGAAATCAACTCGGTACTTCAGTATTAGACCTATATTTTTTATGATTATTACCGAAAAGCAAATTGAAATACTGTAGTTTATTTTCATATTTGTTTTGTTAACAACTGTTGTTTAATAAAAATATTATTCTCGTAATAATAATTAATTGGAAACTAGTTAGCTACTTACTCAAAAGAAACCGATATAATAACTTAGCTGTGTACCAAATATAGAAGTAAACTTAAATAACTTATTTTTTTTTTAAGTAAATATCATAAAATATTAAGAGACCCTATATGAAGTATAAATATATTGTGAAAGTTTTTGAAGAGACAAGGCAAAATAGAATCCTTTAATATTTGTCACAGGTACAGGCAGTGATTTTTTTTACTGTATACAATGTTCTACAATGTGTTGAGACTCAGCCTTATGGCAGGGGATTCATCCGAGGACGTGTCGTGTCGCCCGTCGTCTCTGTCGCGGTGGCAGTAGTAAGTGACGCGTGCGCGCTCTGCGAATACTGCGACCAAGACTAGAGACCACGAAGACGACGTCGAGGAGAGGAGGTTACCAGGTTCCTATGCTGCAAATTGAAGGATACAACCGTAAGCTATAAATAGAAAAAAAATACGTTAATTAGTAGCCAAACAGTGTTACAAAATCTTTTCTTGCATAAAAGTTAGAACATTCGAATCACGTACTCGTATAGGGGCCACCGCCTCTTTGTCTCCCTACTTTATAATACGTTGTAGCAAGCATCGGGAGCTATTTGGATCTCACGTTTACATATCCTTACTATTATGTATATTCTACGTAGAGTTTAAGTAAATATTCAATGGTCTAGTTACTTTTATAAACGAATAAATATATATTGGTTAACATTGAGTATTTGTAAAGAAACGTATTGATGCTATATGGTAATTTGAAATGGTATTTTTTCATTAAACTGTAAAAGCAAATATAGTCGTGGTGCAGCTTAGGGAACTGCAATTAACAACCAATTCATATAAGTTGCCGATCAAAGGGAATCAATGTTTATATAAATAGATTAAAATAAAATACGTAATTATAATGTAAGTATATGGCTTATATTTTAGTTTTTGACTTGCAATACAAAACGAATTATTTAGTTTCGTTCCTCTTCATTACATAATTATTACGGCTTTCTATTGAATTTGATGGGCGAGTCTGACTTGCACTTAAACGGTTTTTTTTTCTTTGAGTATTTATTAAAATATGAATAATTTAAAAAGCGTACATTATGTGCACAACAATACTGTTGTAGGAGTAAGTTTGTATGTATATAGGTTACAGAGATATATTCATAATTCGTGTTTTCATTTAATTCAATTTTAATATTTGTTCTTCATTTAATTACCATGTTAAGCATATTTGAACTTTGTAAATATTGAAAACTTGATTCGTAATTTCTTTAAGGGTCCCATTCGAATTCGCATTAAGCGTATTTAATTTGCGGAAAATACTTAAATTGATTATGTAAATATTATTGTTTAATTTTTTATATCACATAAGACTCTTAAGGTAATTTATATTAAAAATAAGATATTAGAATGTATATATGAGAGGACCAGTCGTGGCGCAGCGACACGAAGTGTGACTGTAAAATCGACTGGTTGTGGATTCGATCCCCACTCGAGGAGATATACCATACGTACTATTTTGAATGTACAACAAAAGTATTTATGTAAGACACCACCCAAAACGATCACCGAAAATAAAGATAATGGTATTGTTTACAAATGTATGGATAATGATGGTAATGGATAATGTGTGGGATTTGTGAACCCGATCAGAAATATCCTTTATATTTTTTTCCGACGTAGTTCAAAATAGTGAATTACTATTAAAATTATATTGAAAGAATTTACAAGAAATTTATATTTATAAAACTTGCCATAGTAGCTACAGTACAAGCTCACATTTTAGCTAAACCATATCAGTGTGGCGTCTTGTCTGCGTAATCATTCAAGTCAATCAATCATCAAGCATTTAACGAAAACATACGTGAACATAGTTTCCAAGTAAATTTCTTATAGCCAATAATATTGGGTATAATTTCTTAATTTCTTTCCCTTCGTTCTTCATTACTTATATGAAGAACGAAGGGAAAGAAACTTGATCTGAAAGAACTAGGTACGTCTTTTGCTCTGCAAACAAAACACATTCGACTCGTTAAAAAGTAAATTGCAAAAATGGCGCGCAGAGACTTCTATTTGACCTACATCCGAAATTACGCGTTATATGACTGTAAAATATAAAGTGTTCTTTTAAAATATTAAATATAATTTTAATGACGATTTTATATTAATTTTTTAAACTTTTTAAACAACATTTTATAATTAAAAATATATACTTATCATAATGTGATTATGATGAATAAAGTACCTTTAGAGCTGGAAATGGTTGACAAGCTTGGCCTTGATTTAATTACATGCATATTATACGGTGGCATTAGTTTTTAAGTAAAACATTTAAATTAAACGAGGCTACTCAACGAATGAAAAATATGACAGTAAACATTATATTTGTAGCCAAGGCAATATATATAAATTATTTTGTGAATACGATCATTTTATAATGAAAAAGGTGAGTAGGATCTTTGTGAAAATTGTTTGCAAAACGGAAACGATATTTTCCGCTTGCTTAAAAATAATACTTGCAAATTATCTGTTGAGAATAATTAATTTATAACGTATGTAAAAATAATATGAGATTATTGTAGAGGTACATATATTTAAATAAGAGCAAGTTTATGAGTCTTTTTTGTGTAACCTTAGACTTATTCATTCATCACAATATACCTTGCATGAAATTATATTGTAAGATTTTAAAATACAGTATTACAACTTTTTATTTATTTATTTTTTAGTATTGTAAAATAAAAATATACAACAATAAAGTATAATTAGGAGACTGCCGTACTACAATATGTCAACTGTCGAATATAGTACTTCAATGTGACAGCTGTCAGTGTCAAGTTGCCAACATTTGGCTCGCGCCTTTTCATTGGTTATAAGAGTTACTGATTTAAGGCAGAAGGTTTAGTTGTATTCGATGTGATTTGTTATTAGGTTGTTACTAGCTCATTGTTAGCAAGTTATAAAGTAATTTAACTAATAAATATTGTGAATTGATTAAAGGTGCTGCTATATTTAACACTGAGTAAATACCTATATAGGTTGTCAAATGTTATTGGTGTTTTATGTAATTATTTAGTCATTTAAACTGTTGTGTTGTTTTCCTTTTTTACATTTCACTTCTGAAACCTAATTTCAGAAGTGGGATACTTATCTAAGCCCATTAGGCCAGATCCTTGTACTTTATATGTTTGTCATTCTTGTGGGTGCAAATAAAATACCAGTTTCATGACTTATTTTAAATTATTTAATGCTTATAAAGAAATACAGTGTTAAATATGTGTGATGCACGAAGTAAATCACAAAACAAATCACATCGACACGATGGTCGCGGGTTGCGAGATAGGTCAAGATCATTACAAAGCTATGTTATAGGTCCCGAGTGCTAAAAGGTACCTAAGGCGCTCGCGCTGTCGCCATCATAGTGCTGTTGCGAGACATTCATGTCGCCGCCGTGCTGCAAAGGCGTTCCCGCTCCCACGATGTGCGACGCGTCTGCGAGCCTCTGCTCGTGGGGCGCGACACGTCTCTGCGCGTGTCTATGAGCCTCTGCTCGTGGGGCGCGACACGTCTCTGCGCGTGTCTGCGAGCCTCTGCTTGTGTGGCGCGACACGTCTCTGCGCGTGTCTGCGGGCCTCTGCGAGCAATGCGAGTGGCGTCTCTGTCAGTGTCTGCTCGCCTCACGCGAAGTATCTCTGCTCGCATTGGTGCGATGTGGTTGAACTGCCGCCGTAGCACCACTGCTGCGAGGCGATTGTGCCTCGTGACGAAGCTACTTCAAGTCAAGAATAATTCTGCCAGATCATAATTACAACAATTTGATGATATCGCTGGAGCCTCAGATGCACCCAGTGGCGCTGCTTCGAGTGCATAAGTGAAGACAGCAATCAAAGTTCCTTACTGATTAACTCTCCAACAGAGAAATCTTCAGCGCTGCCAATGACGGCGCATGGTCAGGGAAGTACTAGCAGTGCTAATAACTGAAATGATGTTTATCACGTGTCTCGGTGTGCCTTATGGGCGACGCGCATTCCTGGTTAAATGAGTGGATTATAAATGACCAAATTGAATATTTAGGTTGGATTATAAATAGAGGTCAGGTGAGGCCGAGTCTCTATAAGGCTAAGGCAATTAATTATTGAATGGTTCATATGGTAGAACCAGTTGAAGTACCATGGCATGAGGAACAGTGACCGGAAGCTTGTACTGTGCTGTTTAGATGACAAGTTATTTTGCCAGTATTCTACTAATTCCTGCTTTGTTGTTTAGCACAATTTCTTTATAAATCATTACATCTTTACATACATACAGACCGACATTTATTTTTCACTTCCTTCAATAATTCCTGTTTCTAATTTAATTTTTATCATTATTTGACAACAAAGGCGGGGCTTAGTTTTATAATAATGGTCTAAGGTGACAGTTTGTTTAATGAGTTCGATTGGACGTTTGGTCTCATTGGACACATTTTGTGGATATTGGACGCATGGTCTGATAAACACATGGTGTATAATAGACGCTTGGTCTGAAAAGGCGCTTGGCCTTAGAAAATATCTTGATGGGCGCATGGCCCTGAAAGATTTTGAGAAGAGCGCTTGGCTCTAAATGACGTATGGTCAATGTGGTGGACGCTTGGTCCTTGCAGACAGAAGGGACGCCTTCTGACTGTTCTGTTCACAGGTTCCAGAGTTTGGTGCACTGGACTGTAGATGCTTGGATAAGAAGATTTAACAGGGTTAAAAATGAGAGCTCTCAAAACCTTTTTATTTTTATTTACTTTTTATATATCTTTTTACAGAATTTTTGATTGCCTGTTTGCTTATGTATTAACATTTATAAAATTCTAGATGATGTAGACAGTGGATGTGGTACTTCTGAAGAATTTTCATCAATGCAGCCGCGAAATGACGCTAAAGAGTTGGAGTCTTATCGAGATGCACCAGCATCAGCAGCAGATAATAATTCAACTACGTCGGGGACGACGCAGGGTCAGAAATGGCCGAATTAGGAGACTGCCGTACTACAATATGTCAACTGTCGAATATAGTACTTCAATGTGACAGCTGTCAGTGTCAAGTTGCCAACATTTGGCTCGCGCCTTTTCATTGGTTATAAGAGTTACTGATTTAAGGCAGAAGGTTTAGTTGTATTCGATGTGATTTGTTATTAGGTTGTTACTAGCTCATTGTTAGCAAGTTATAAAGTAATTTAACTAATAAATATTGTGAATTGATTAAAGGTGCTGCTATATTTAACACTGAGTAAATACCTATATAGGTTGTCAAATGTTATTGGTGTTTTATGTAATTATTTAGTCATTTAAACTGTTGTGTTGTTTTCCTTTTTTACATTTCACTTCTGAAACCTAATTGTATTATTACACTTCTCGTATGTTATATGTCAAAATGTGTATAAATTTTATGATAAAATATTTATCCATTGTAATACTTATACAGCAGAGCTTATATGTAATCGCTATCTCTAGTTAAGACGCTTCTATTACAACATAGTCGTGTTAAAATAGATTCAAAATGAGCCCAATCATGGTTAAATCAAAAAAAAAATAATATCCATCGACAGGATTAAAGCAGGCTGATTGTATCTAAATTTCACTTGTATTCAGTTGAAATTCTGATATGAGTATGGAGCTATTGAAATCAATCTACACAATAATGTCGATCGCATACATAATTGTTTAAGTTCCGTCACCATATTGTAACAGTATGTACCTTGGGTATAAGTTAAAAATAAATAAATAAATAAAATAAAATATGAATGGCAATACACATAAATAACATAGTTAATTATGAATAATATGAACGATATATTTTTACGTTATTATATTGATACATATGTCATTTGTATACTTTAAGTAAAAGGAAGCGATCTGTGATATATCTCTCATTTACTCTTTGTTCTCCACTTTCCGCCGATTGTTCGAAACATGACAACCATCACGCTTACAGTCAGACGCTTGTATAGTACATAACGATCACGGCATCTGTTACTACTAACACCTAAAACCTAATAGTCCAATATAATAACAAGGGTTTTATGATGAATAATATTTTTATTAGAGACCAGCCGTGGCGCAGTGGCACGAAATGTGACTGTAAAACCGACTGGTTGTGGGTTCGATCCCCACTCGAGGAGACGAAATATTTACTTAAATTTATATTTCCATTTCTTCGCTCTGGTGTCGAGGCTAAGCGCGGCGTTGAGTTCTGCCACTCAACATGCAATGCCTCCAGAATTCGGCAGAAAGTAGGGAACGAAGTGTCTTAGCACTAGGTTCCCTCTGCCTACCCTGCCGTGTGCGGGATACAGCTTGAAGCTGAATATTTTTATTGTTATACAGTAATACTTAGGACACTAAACGGACACGTTTTTTAATGTCTTAAGTGAGTCTTTATTATTCTTATGATGCTAGGAACTATTAAAACATAAACAAAAATATATATCCTTCTACCACAACAAAAAACAGTCATCCCCTTGAGAACTACTCTTCTTATACCGACAAACAAGTACTGCAACAAGGCACTACTTGATCAAGGCACAAATATTTCTTGTTTTTGTGACAAGAATATTCTATTTTTTTGCCACTCGCATTTTGGCACCGATATTTGTCGATCTCCAAAATATCTGAATATATACATATTTTAATTATTGAAACAATACAGCACAGTGTATGTTGTATGTCGCCGTATTGTGTTCCTATATCGCTATGATGCCATTGCTGTGACGTCACTTGAGTAAGCACCGACGACGCCCCCTCTGATCGATTACATTGTAATCTTGTTTGTGACTTGACCGATGTTCAGTTATTTTTTTCTAAATTTTTGAGAAGTAATAATGAAAATATTTGTGTTAAAAAATACAATTCAAACTATAAGATTATGTTTGAGAAATTATTAAAAATATGTTGTTCTTTTTGAATTTAAATATACATCTGTTGGTGGTCTCAAGCGATATGATATGTAAGTCATAAACATTTTAAATTGCAGTTGAGGTGATGTTAGTGGCAAGTTAGATTTTTTTACAGTAACAGCAGTAGTTAAATTACTCAGTTAAAATTAATAGTATTGATGGCTTATATCATCGTGACCAATTGTGTTGCAGTACCTATGTGGTCGTATAGCTCAAATAGCTAGATGCTTGACTAATATTTTAGAAACACTGTTCCAAATACTGTTAAGCTAACAGCAAAATACGAAATATCTAATATTAACCAAATCACGTCTTGTAAATCAATCACAATTTTCCCATAATACTTAAAACTTAAATGATATAAGCAACAAAATAACATCTTAGTGTAAATGATTTTTTTTATAAATATTAAAACTGGTTTGACGAAATGATAAAAGATATAAATATTGCCTACACCTGCGTATACGACCGCGCGTAGACGTAGGCCTACGTCATCGCTACGATCCTTACTAATGGTAAGTAACACTTTGTCGTAGCGTTGAGTTTTCACTCTATGTATTGTTTCTGTATCAAAATTTACTTTTGAAAGGAAAGTCACATGAGGGACTTGAATTTGTTAGTTTTATTAGATTATTAAAACTTGCTATAGTGATGTTACATAGTACATTTAATTTTACTATTATTATTATGTTTGATACATATACAACCTACATGAATCAAAAATATTAAATATTGAAGATAAATTAAAAATAAATAAATTCATATCAACTTTATTTTATAAGACGGAGGAAATTTATGAAAAAAAAAATCATTCAAGTACAAAATCTTTCCTAAAATCCATACAATGAATATTATTTTTTGCACTTGAATTCATAGCATTTAGCTTTTGCAAAGTTACTAACTCTGAGATCAATAAGTCAGAAGTAAAATATACCAATATATGTTTCAAGCAGTGCTTACATGAATGTGCGGTACGGTTATGGTAAGACTCGTTCTAAGTTAAACATATTTATGCCAGTTTGTTCTCAGTTCGATGTTCTTACTAATACTATATTATCGTGCAATACGCTTGCTCTCTTGCAAATGCGATACTAACTTTTTCTTTACATAACGTTAGTTTGTTCCAATCGAATTACTGAATATATATTATGAAAGAAATTATACTAACTTAGCTCTTAAAATTTTGTAATTATGTTAAAATGTTCGTTAAAACTTATATTTTATCGTCAAGTATTATTTAAAATGGTGAACTGTTAAACAGTTCATATTCATTTACAGCCACCAATAAATATAATCAATATAATATTTTCTAGCTTCACGCTTTTCTATTAAACAAATAAAGCAAATCAATGCGTTTGTTCCGTTCCGACCAAGTTTAAGTAAGTTCCCAGTTAATTTCACAGCGTTATAGGGTCGTTTTTGAGAAACATTACCACAGTAAATTTTAGCTAGGTGAAAAAAACAAAATAAAAATGATTATTTAAATATATATTAATGCAATCCAATCCAATGTAAGCCATATTTTAATAATAAAAATATTTATGCCCTCCAAATAAAAAATAGATTCGTTAAACATTAACGAAGCAACTTAAAAAAAGGCATTTGTTTAGTGATAGTAATTAATATAAACGGTATGTATATAATATTTTTACATTTTTAAAATACTTTTCCACACTTAAGAAAGACATTATTCATATTATATTCGACTCCAAAATTTATAAACACAAAATATTCACACATTATTATTATTTCAAGAAAGAAAAGCACCAACCCTATTATAGACCGCGATGAGCAAAACAATGCACACTCGCTCGTTAATTAGCAAGGAAATGAGACTGGAGCCAAATTTCTCCTTCAAAGTGGAAACTTTAGTTCTAAGTATGCGGAAAGTGAAGGACCGAAAGAGGTACGGGCGTTATTGTTTGTGAGGAATGAACGTGGAAGTAGATCGTAACGTTATAAAATGTTTCGATAGTTTGATTTATTAACTATTTTGATATCGAGATAACAATCTCGATATCTCGATTAGAATATAGAAATTACGGTAATGAAGTAAAAAAATCATATTAGAATATTGCAGATTTACGTCATAAAAATAATATTAGAAATTGTTATACTTGTCAGTCAATTCTGATTATTAGACCAATATATAGGATATCCTACAGATAGGAGATAACGGATACATTTCTTATATTGAACTTTAATTGTGCTTATATTATAAACATATTTATAAATAACTAAAGAAATATCGTTTGTGCCTTCAAAAATAAAAATAACACGCTTACGGTCTGACACTATCCCACAGCACCAGGTTCTCCTCTACTATAATATTAAGTTTTTGAAAAGTAATATATTAAAGAGAGACATTATAATCCATTAGTGACGGTTTCCGTTTTGAAAATACTAATAACAACAACAAACATTCACAAAAAAAATGGATCCCCTAACGGCTTTACGTAATATATTACAGGATATCTTGCAAAATAGTACCAAATTTGAAGGCTGAGTTTCAGTACAAGTGGTCGAGCTTAGTTAGCAGCTAAGTAGAGCGGACAGCGTATTATTGTTGCTGCGCCCTCGTTTAAACGCAAGTACTTTATACTTCACGAACGAGCCGTGGTTTATATTAGACCACATTTCCTGTAATTGACTTTTTAATATTGTGCTCTCCCGTTTGCATTTTTTGTTCTCTTTTTAGGGTTCCGTACTTTTTAAGGTGTAAAGGAACCCTTATAAGATCGCTCTATTGTCCGTCTGTCTGTTTGTTTGTGTCTGTCTGTCTGTCCAGACCCTTTATCTCAGGAACGCTTGGAGATATTGAGTTGTAATTCAATCCATATACCCATATACTCGTACTTAGATCTACGGCCGGGCTACGGCTATGATTTCATGATAAAATATATTTCTGTATACTTATAAAGAAATCATATAAAAAACTGGACGTAGCGGAATGTGGACAAGCGTCTCGTTGAGTTCTCATAAGTTATAACAAGCGTATAAGCATTTCGACGTAGCTCGATGCGAACGTATGACTTAGTTGACAATATCTTAAGAAGATCCATAAAAAATCACATTCAAGCCTAACAAGAAAGTGAGGTTTCTTGAGAATTAATTAACAAATCAAAGATGAACGGGATGGAATTAATTGTGTAAACCATATGTTCCTTTTATTTTGCCTTATACTTTTTAAACGCAGAATTGGTTCAAACATTATTTTTGAACAAAAAAAAACCGAAATTACGAACCAAAAGAAAAAAAAAATTTACATAATGTAAAACGTACTTTGATTATGTCAAACAGAAATAATTAGAAAAATATTTTATAATTTTGAAGTAGGTGTCAAGCTAATGCTACAACCACCCACAATATCGAATTACTAAATCTGTTTGTTATACTTGGAATGTTGTTGTCGAATTGGAAGCTGGTTTACACCAATTTTAACAATGTTTTTCCTTGTAACAATGTTCAATTTTGACTGAATACCATAGTAAGAACCTAATCTAAAATAAGACTTATGTGATTTTCTCATGGATATAGTCCGACACAACCGTTATTACATATGAGAAGCACACGCGGTACAATTGCGCAGAATGCGTATTTTTATATCTGCGCAACGGTGTTAGTTCATTACTATAAAATATAAATATAATATCACATGATAGCGTCATATATACAAAATGGCGTAGTAGATCATATTTATCTAGTACTATTATAATAATTGATGTGTTAGCTTAAGCTACATGCAACATCAAGTTAAGGATAAGCACATTAAAAAATTAAATAAAAAACTGAATTGAAATTATTAGAATGGAGCCACATCCAAATCTTCTTCAATCTAAATTCAATAAAAAAGTACATCTAAAACATGAAATGTTACACAGAGCAATAACTAAAGGAATGTGTCGCAGTCCTCTGGCGTCAGATAATATATTACAAAAGTTTTTATACGCAATTTACCGCTGTAACCCGCTGTGACCCGCTGTAATGAAGGCCTTTAATTTTTTTTGAAAAATTATTAAAATTCATATCACAAATATTTAGTACTAGCGATCCGCTCGCAGCTTCGCCCGCTTTAACTATGCAACCCAAATTTTCGTAGTTCCAATAAGGATGTTCCAAATGCTTAAAAAAAACAGACTACTTACTATTCTCTTACCCAAAAATACTTAAACGAAAGACGTAACCAACTATGTCGCGTTGAAATACATTATAATTATTGGATAACTCCAAAATACGTGCAATCGCTTCTAAATTAACTTTGCTATAGGGCCTGGCGCAGAATTGAAGCATTCTCTCGTCCATCTCCGCAGTAGCTCGGAACGACATCTGGACGTTGACACAGTATGGAGTTGGAAGCATTATCAAATGCCATCGAGGCGGTCAACTCAGTCAGGAGAGACCCTCGGTTTCATGAGTCGGATTTTGAAGAGGATAGAAAGTCCCTTGGAAGTAGTTCTTTGAGATTTCTCGTTGAGTGATACTCGCTAGGATGTTGTGATGTTATCAGTGTATAGTGCGTAGAGAGCAGGTGATAAAATGCTGCTCTGGGGAACAACGGCAGCTATCGAGTCGCTGCTAGACCTCGAACTCTCAACTCTCACACAAAATGTTCTGTCACTGACGCGGGGAGGCAAAGACATTCGTGACGTGCTGGGGGTGCCGGCTCTGAACACTTAATGAAGTAGGCCCGGATGCCAGACACGGTCGAATACGCGTGGTACGTCGAAGAAGACTATTATTGCACTCTCCTTTCGGTTGATCGCTGTCGTGGCGTAGTGTAACCAGAGAGGTATACCCGCTCGCCAAACTGCTCGCTTCGTGGGTAAATGTGCGACTGGAGAAGTGAGAGGAATAAGTTCTCGAACAGTTTGGCAACCGCGCTATAAATCGGCATGATGAGCAGCTTCCTCCATGCCCGGGGGAAAGAAGCCAGGCGGGTGCGGCGGATCCATTTTTATTAGCAAGGTCGCGGGGGGACGCGTGGTGGGCGGCGAGCCGTTACGCAGCAAGAATTATTTAGTACCGTGATTTTAAATCTGTGCTACTAATCTTCTAAAGTACTTATTAAAATAAAAAACAGTAAACAATATTTAGAGCTACATTAAATGGCAAAAAAGTAACTAATATATATATATATATATTAGTTAGTAGCGGTAGCCTTTCTAAACTATAAAATAGATAGCGTTACTTGTATCGAGTTCTACTATCTCAAATATAAGCTTCTTGGAAACTTAAATACTTTTATCTTTTGATAGAGTGAAGCTATTACAATGAAGTAAACACTAAACTAACTACTTTGATTTACTCGTAATTTTAACGTATAAAAGTTGCTTAAATATATTGTTTACTTTTGACGTGATGCGTGTTCACATAAACAGGAAAACAGACAAACAGACAAACAGACAAATAGACAAAAATTCCAAAAATGTTGGAAATGGATTCTGTTAGTTATCCTTTAACACCCTGGCTATTTTTTTTTTAATATTTTCAATGTACAGAAACGACTTTTCTACAGATTTATTATAAGTATAGATTTGGAATATTTTTCATTGTTAGCAATGAGTTCTTAGTTATTATTATTCTATACAATTGTATAATAGTAAATTTATGTTTTTAAAATATATAAGATTAGTTTAACATCAACCCATAAAAAAGTAGCTGGGAATATTTTCTTGGTTTGATGTCGCCGGTTGTACTTAAAAATATATAAAGTCAACCAGCCAATATTTACATCTGAATGGAGACAGCCCTGCACTCGCTCTTGAACGCTTAATCCGTTTTACATGATAAATGTTGGGAAGTAGCTGTTGTCATTTCAACGGTGGCGTAAATTTGCAATGTAGATGTCGTTAAGTAACAATAAGAAGTTGTATTGTCATAGCAAAAAATGGATTACCGCAGTTTTCTTTTTTTTCTTACTTATTGCAATTACGTTGGATTTTTTCCGAATAATTTAGATACATATAGAAGATATGTGTTTTTATCTCGTTTTTAAAAGACGTTAACTGCTCCTGATTTCTTACAATATTTTATTTCCTCGAGAGGAAATCTAACACACAACTTGTCGCGTTTATAGTCCCATGCTTGTGGTCCTGTGTCATGGCTGGCCCTATTTCTCTGGACTGGACTATATCTTCATTTTATATAATATTATGAATAGTTTCATTATATTCTCAAGCACCGACGCAGAAACAAACGAGCAACAACTTCATATGTTATTAATTTCAAACCTTAAATAGACACTGAGTCTCGCAGATCGCTAGATTAAGTTTCAAATAGTAAAAGAATAAGATAAAGTAATTCGTAATATTTACTGCGCATTGAATATATGACATTCATTTTAAAATAAAATATTCACGTACAAAATTATTAAAAGTCAATTCAGGCCGAATTGAATCAAACCAATAGTTCTTAAACTAGGACCGCCGATGTACGACGCAGAGCTATACCGCGATGCCGTTAATTACGAGGACCGTACCCTACTTCACTGAAACTGAAACTTATAATTAACTGTCACATGCAGGGTCACAATAATTATATATTATGAAATATGTTTGTATCAAATTTGTTTTTAACAACTTCTAATTTAGTCTCTATTAGGATTATTATTATTTTTTTTTAGTAAATTTCGTGTTTTTCGTTTTTCGTCAAATTGGTCGTGCATTGTAAAATTATCGTTCGTTTTCTTGCATCATGATGACTGAATTGTATTTTAATTTTATATTAAACTTAGTGCGTAAGCGTAGCAACGCTTCCATAAGAAATTTAATGTAGAGAAGAAGAAGTAGAGAAGAAGAAGAAGAGTTCTAGAGGGAAGCTCTCTGGTACTAGAAATTCATATTGTGAAACTTTCTTCCACGCAATCTACCTAAAATATATCTAAAAAAAGAGCACAGAGTTCGTTCACTGTTCTTTGTTCATTTTGCATATATATGCACAAAGTGGGATTGTAAACACGACAGGTTGTGGGTTCGATTCCCACTCGAGGATATAAAATATTTAATATTTTAATTTGACGACGTTGACGTGACGTAACGTTGAATTCTGCCATCAACATGCAACACGCCATATCTCCAGAATTCGTTTCAAATGATTCATAATAGAAATATAGTTGATAATCCGCCGGTCTGGAGGCCCGCCAGGAGCATGGTATTGCGGCTTCTGATAAACGCAATAAATTCAATGTCTACTCGGTTTTAAATTAGCCATTTTGGCACGTTACAAGGGAAGTGAGGATCATTTGTATCAGATATACAAATAATATGATCAAAGGCGACGTCCAACTTACTCGTAATTCCATAGAGAATATAATTACACAATTTTATATTTTCTTGATCTTAGTGCACTTTGGAATGAAATTATCAACACAACAATAAATTTGGCCAAGCAAGGAAACGCCGATAAAAAGCGCCAAAATGATTAAGCAGTGCACCTTACATTACATAGGTAATACCTATGTTTGTTTTTGACTTGTTGACTTGTTTTGCTTAATTAATTTATGTAAATTCCCTTTAATTTATTTTATTTCATTTCATAAAAAGGAAGATGTCTGTCTTATTTAAACTCGTAAAAATTATATTACAAAGGGCTATAAAAAAATGTATATTGGAAACTTGAGGAAATATAAGACATTTTAATATTTCACATGATTTGTGACACACCGAACACTTTTACTAAGTTAACTGAATGTATAAAGCTGAACAGGCAATATTGAATGTTGTTTAACTGATCCATCAATATTTATATATTCAGTGTCATTGCTTGTCATCATTATTCTGAGTTATTATCTACATCGAGGCCATCGTGACTCCTTGAATATTTAATGGAAATTTACAATAGAAAGAGAGAATATTTATAATAATATGTTATATAAATATTTTCATATGATATTAATCAGTTACTTTACTACTTGTTAATTTAAATGAAATACAACACGTTCATATCATAATTTATTCATGCATCGCATTTAATTATGAATAAAATAAAAGAAAACATTTATTTACTGTACATTAAAGATATAAAGATGATTTCGTGCAAAGAATTCACATTATTTCAAGTGAAACACAGCCAGAGTAATATCTATAATATAAATCTTGTTCATGAATTCAAAGTAAAAATATATTACCTATTTATACCTATACCTATATATGTTGTTACATTTAAATTTGTGTAATTTATTGGAGTGAACCTTCATAATATTTTTACTTGCTGTCATTTAATTAAAATAAACTTTTTAATTAAATGACAGCAATTAAACTTAGAGCTTAAAGTATTTTCACTCATATTTACGTACATTAGTACATTCTTTAAATACTACAGTTAATTAAAATGCACAATTATTAAAACAAACAAACAATTAGTTATTCATATAAACCACGTTTGAAAATGTAAATATAATAATAATATATTTTGTGCCGTGTTATCCCGGCCTAGAATAGGGTCATCCTGGTACTGGTGGTGTCGTAAGGGGCGACTAAAGTACGTGTGGTAGAGTCACGTCGCCAGCAATGGCAACTCGCATGGGCAGACTCGACCGGATCATTACCACCCCCGGCATTTAAAACCGGCGTGAAGTAGTGGCTTTATGCCACTGCGTTTCGCATCAGGTAATGCCGGGCCCCGGCGCCCAACCCATCTTAAAAGCCGGCAACGCACCTGTAGCTCCTCTGGGGTTGCACGGGGCCGTGGGCGGCGGTAATCACTTACCATCAGGTGACCCGCACGCTCGTTTCCCGTGTCTTTTCCATAAAAAATAATAATAATAATAACTTTATACAATACCTTTGATCTATTTATGTATCTATACACTGAATTAAATTCATTTTGATCGTAAATTTCATAGTTACGATATCTTAAAATATATTTTAAATTAAGGAATTTTAAGCGTCAAATATGACTAAGATATCGACTATTTTTATAGTTCCCAGCTATTTTGAGTTGAGGCCGTTCTTTTGTCTACACTTATTGTAATATCACTTGAAATGCATTCAAACCAAACCTCATAAGCTCACAGACTTTGATATATGTGTAAAAGACCAGATCAGAACGACCATTAAGCTTTTGCTTTCAGCGGATGTACCTGCAACAAAATAATAATAAATATTTTTTTCCAGCAGGAACTGTCGAGTTGTAGTGGTATAGCGTCCGACTCTAACGCAACGGTTGTGGGTTTGATACTCACTCAGGGTAATTATTTTTAATTGCTCGCACTGGTAAGAAAATAAAACGCAGCGATGAGTGGAAAAAAAATCGATCTGAAAAGAAATCCTATCTTGAAAATGTATGGAAATTGGGAAATACCGTAAACTAAGAAAATCTAAAAGTTAATGATGCACTTATAAAAAGCTTATTTATTAAAAGTAGTATATTGATGTAAAAAGAATGAAGATATATTTTAATATATTCTAATGCAAAATAAGTAAGTAAATTTTATAACAACAAAATTGAATACATGAGGTTTAATATCTTATAAGAAATGTTACTTACTATTAAGCTTCTAATTTCTCCTGAACTACTTGATACTCTATTGTACATTATTTAATGAGTGCGTAATTAAATAAAAATAATATTTATTATAAAAACTATATTTTCATATATCAGAAGCAACTACCAGCTAATATAAAAAATATCCTTACAATAAGTTCATTCTGAAATGATATTAATATTTTTTTTTGTAGCATAAAGCTGTTATATCCAACAATAGTACTATTACATACCTCCATTAGATACATACTTCGACAGTTGCGTCCGCGCGTAAAAAATGACCGTAGCGGCCGCGTCTCTCAGCACCGGCGGCTCCACAGGCAGGCAGGTTATATATATATATATATATATATATATATATATATATATATATATATATATATATATATATATATATATATATATATATATATATATATATATATATATATATATAATATTTATAATGTTTTTTTTTAATTTTTCCCATTTCATTTTACCAGTTAATGATTAGGGACGAGCAAAAGCACATTTATAAAGCTTTTGTGCCCCTAGTTCAATTCAATTCAATTCTTTATTCAAATAGACTTTTACAAGCACTTTTGAATCGTCAAATAAACATAAAGATACAACCGGATTGAGAGGCAGTTCTGCTGATAAAAACCGGCAAGAAACTCAACGGTTGCTCTTTTCAATTTATATGAGATAGTCTAGTTTAAAAATACGGAAAAAAGAAGAAATAAAATAACAGTTGATTTTTGTCTTAAAACTTGATATCTTTACTTCTTTCTATACTTTAAAAGGAACATAAGATGATATACGATACTTTAGCGAAAAATAAATTAGTAAATTGCCCTTGCATCTATTTGAGGCCGTTGTAGCGCTCTGTGATAGCGTCTGTCTGTGGACGCGGTGGTTTTGAGATCGATCTCCACTCGGTGGTGAATAAAATATTATACAATAATTATAAGAATCAAATCAATGTTTTGCATTCGGACAGAAAACGAAGGACGCCGCGTCTTGACATTAAGTTATTTCTGCTTACTCTGTTGTAAGATATGGTAATACGTAACATATAGTTGTAGATTTTTTTTTATTTTAAAATTTATAATAAATCAGGTTCAACCTGGTGCCGAATAGTAAATTAAAATAGTAATAGTAAAATGATGATGAATATAAAAAATTGCAAAGGACAGATTAGATCTGTTGGATGGATGGCAGGTTAGTTACAATACAGTATTATGGGTGTATGTTTTTAAAAAGAATACAGACTTTTTATTTAATATTTTTCAATAAATCAAAGGTCAAGAACAGCCTGATTTTATAATCTATTAGGATTATCCTTATTAAATAAAGCAAAGTGTTGTACGTTACGTTAAATGCAGATAGAATGAATCTATTATACTTTATAGATTATTTATTTATTACATCGGCCAACACTATTTACTATGCAGTGGAGTGGTTAATGTATGCAAGTCCATTAAAAACTTCATAGTACATTTACAATGTTAATATTAGTTTTTTCATACTAAAAATACAGATTAGTAAAAGCCTTGTAGAGCGTGGCAGTGGTACATTTGTGGAGGGTTTTTGGAGAACCGTAATTGTTTTTTTAGCTAAATGTGAATATAACAATGACAGTGTACTGATAAATTTCCGATAGTAAATGTTTTTCACATTCTTTTTACTTTAAATTTCAAAAATATCCAGTACCTACGAATATTTAAATGGAAATATTTCAAAAAAATTGCCTTGAAAGGCAATATTTAACTTTAGAAAAATACTAACTTATGACAAAACAGATTATATTTAATCATATTATTTCTGTTTTAATTCACATTTCATAATAATGCCTAGAGACGTATAGTAGCTTTCAATTACTGCCAACAAAGGCGCTCTATCAAGATTTATCTAAAACGTATCCACTTGTGTATCTCTAGCAAACTAAATAATCATTTATAATATTTATATTAACAAAACCACTCGATTGTACATTTAGTCTCTTTACAGTATTTTATTGGACAACATTAAATAAAGTTTATTAAAAGTAATAAAAGATATTTTTACAAGCTTACAAATTTTACTTTAATGTTATGTACATGCACGTTTGTGAGTTCGATTCACACTTGAGGAAATAAGATATTCAATATTTACACTTTCTCGTTCTGGTAACGATACAAAGCGCGATCTTAAGTTCCGCCACGGAAACGCAATGCCTGTAGAATTCGGCTGGAACTGAGGGAAGGGAACGAAGTTTTAACACTAGGTTCCCATTTTCTTATAAATATTTATAACAGAATTTATAAAAGTTAATACTGTATTCACATATAAATGAAATAAATAATGATGATTTATTAATTCAGAGAGAACTATTTGTGAATACTTCTATTTTTCACATATGAGAACACTCATTATAACTCAATTTAGCTCATTAGCATTAGGTGAAAATGAAGAATTGTCCTAGGGGGCCTGGATTTTGAATGACTGGAAAAAAAATGTTGTAAATGAAACTTCTGGTGTGGGCACCAGATTATTGTTGGGCGGGCATGACCCACCCGGCTCCTTCACGTCCTACGCTTGTGCACATAAGTAGTTAAAAAATAGATAAATATAGCTGATACTCTAATATACTGCTTACTTAGTACATATAGAAGAACACTGTGTGAAATATAAAAAGAATTTTAAAGGTCATGCAAAGTCAGTGAAGATTTAAGATGGCAGGATTGCTTAGTTGAGACTAGTTTTTTGCTTGAAGTTACCAAGTTCATTGTTGAGACAATGAACTTGGTAACTTCAAGCAAAAAACTAGAACTACAGTAAGCGGGTCGAGTATCTTACATAATAAATAGTCAGTATGTGCAAAATAATAATTATAAATTAAAATTATTAATATTAATAGAATTAATATTAGTAATTTTAAATTATTATTTTTAAAGGTTTATATTTTTATATAGGTATAAAGTTTTTTTTAACATATGAATCTCCATAGTAACGTTATACCTAAATATACAGAAAAATGTAACTCTACGTTTTAAAATATGTTTCGATATGCTGTTTTCCCGAATATTAAATATAACAATATAGTGATGTAGCCCAACAAATAAAGGACACTTTTATCAATTTATGGAAGCACGATTTAAGCAATCCATCTCAATTCATTAAAAATCCTATCGCGTGACGACAAAGCCGACGGAAACCCAGGGCTTATTTGACCGTTATTATGATTTTAATAACTAAGATCATTTTTGGCAAATATTTTCATTATAAAAAGGAGTTAAACGTATAAGACTAAAATAATGCTTTATAACGCATTAGCTCATTCAATAATTTCATATGGACTTAGTAGTTATGGCAGAATTGACAAAACATAATTGAGTCACATATACCGGTTACAAGTTAGAATATTAAAATAAAGAACATTGTCGTTTCAAAAATCTAACTGCAAGAGACTACTAAAGAAAACTCTCTCTTTAAATACTGCCAAGTTATTCCCATTTATAATAAAACGAAATTAACAATATTAAAAGAAAATTATTTTGACTCGAACACGCAATATGACACGAAATTAATTAATTTCATTATCAGTTAATAACAAATACGGACAGCGCATCACGGCGTACATGGCTCCTTACTTAATAAGTAACTTAAACACTAAAATACGAAGTAAAATTGATTAATATATAAAGAAAATATTTCGTAGCTATTTATATTTGATTAGTTATTTATAATATTTTGTAGTTATTTATAGTTATTACTGCGTATATACCTAATATATATTAGAATCAACTTTTATAAGGTAGAGAGATGCTTTACGAAAATAGGAAAGTACATATATATTCATTACAAGGGACAATATTTAGAAACGTATAAAATATGTAGCGGTACCCAAATCCGCTTGTTGGGTTCGCGTTCGCGTTCGCTATGTTCAAATTCATTTAAATATATGAAGTCCAAATTTGTATAAATGAAATTCGTTTATATTAAAATTATTTTATAAAAGATACGTATATTTAGTGTATTATTATATTATGATACATTTATGTAATAGTGATTTATTACTATTTGAAATGCTTTTAAAAATGAAATTAAAGGAGTCATTACCAAAATGAAATCGCAGAAAAATACTGTTTGAATATTCGGCTAGCTCAAATTGTAAAAGAAAAGTTTTAATATCCTTTCTTCCTTTCATTTTATCTCCCAACTTTGTAGACTACGCCTATAAAAGTTTTTCGAGTTAAATATTTCACATTCTCAACAAGTCAACAAAAATTTGGTTTACAATCAAACTACTTCGTAGTAAAATACGTATTTCATTAGGATAATTGCTTTAGTATAGTTGTGGGTTCGATCCCTCGTCGAGCAAGATAATCTATAATATCATTGCCCGACTAGGGATCAAATTCACAACTATTGCATTTACGGTCAAACTCTATCCCACTTCGCTACTGTAACCTTAACGAATTAAATGATTTCAATAAATTTTAACTAAACAACAAAATCACAATTGATAATACGACGAAGATCGCTGAGTGTGCAATGGTTTATTAATTCATCGATTTATACGCCAACTAAGCTCAATAACAATAATTGATAATACCTTATCTGATCAGATTGGATTCCTGATTCCATTAGGAGAAGAAGGGGCAAACAGCTAAATCGATTTGGCCTATCTCTTGAGTGCACCGCATATGCTATAGGTTGGCTTCTACTTTAAAGCTTTTCGGAAAAAATCAAACGCCTGACGCGTTAACTATTACATTTGTTAGCTACAAAATCAAGGTTTTTAACTGAAAAACTTAAAACAGAAATATTATAAGTATTGATACATAATAAGAATTCTGCTGGTGTATTCTTTTACTAGTTTAAGTTAGTATTGTAGATCCTAGATCCGAGATTAGAAATGTATGTAGGTATGTTTGTTGTAAATATAATTGAAAATTAAATAATATTTATTATTTTTTCGGCGTATAAGTTTCGGCGTTGAGTTCTGCCATTCAACACGCATTGCCTCAAGATTCGGCGGAAAGTGGGGAACGGAGTGTCTTAACACAAGGTTCTCTCTGCTGTGTGCGAGATACAGTGTGAAGCTAATTTAATTTATTAAAATAATTTATAGATGAGTTTGTCAATTTGAACATTAGATTTCTCTTGACGTTTATAGTTATACTGAAACAAAAAAAAATATAATTAAAAAAAACCTTTGTTTTAAATATAAAATTATTCCTATGATATTTTTTTTCAAATTTTGTAGTTGCGTAAAACATCTATATTACATTATTATTGATTAATTTTATTATAGGTTTCTGTATTAATTGAAAGTAATATATGAATATACGTGAAACTTCACGTAAAATGTATAAATATAATATAAATCTCTTTGTATTCTATCCTAAACTGAATCGGTAAGTACCTTATTAAAAATTAAATTAAATTAAACTAAATTAGCTTCACGCTATATTCCGCACACAGCAGGGTAGGCAGAGGGAACGTAGTGTTAAGACACTCCGTTCCCCACTTTCTGCCGATTTTGAAGGCCTTGCGTGTTGAGTGGCAGAATTCAACGCCGCGCTTTGCCTTGACACCAGAGCGAAGAAATGGAAATATAAATTTAAAGAAATATTTCATCTCCTCGAGTGGGGATCGAACCCACAGCCAGTCGGTTTTACAGTCACACTTCGTGCCACTGCGCCACGGCCGGCCTCTAGTAAGTACCTTATACTTACCGCAAATCGCTATCTTTGGTAAGTCTCATTGTCACGTTTTGGAACACAGCACTCATTACATAATAATTATCGTTGGACCTCACAAGCACATCTGTCAAACCAATGACATATTCACAAACAAAATAATCACAAAAATCATTTTATTTTCTTCTTTTTAAATATCACATACACATAAAAAACATAACGTCAATTTATTTAAAGAAAACGATCAAAATAAGTAATTTCATTCAAAACTTACAGCATATATATGTTGTTGACAATCGCGTTGTTTATATAAGTTACCAGACGCGTCCGTATTCCATCATAGAATGGCGACGAGCGAGTCGCGCTTCCCGTTGTGGGCCCTTTTCTTGTCTGAATGTTCTTGGCTTCCCACCAAGCGATGGGACAATGTCATGCGCAGTGGTATCTCTTCGGGGGTCTTCAAATTTTTAAATCTTGACAATTAATAAAACGAGATCCATTTTGCAATAAGTTAAAACTCCTAAGTGTAAAGTTTCAAATAAAATCATTACAGTTAATTATTGCTATTACAATAATATATTAGTGAATAGAGAATATTAATTAATTGCGGAGTAATGGTTGCGTCTGGTGGCTGATGAAGCTAACAGATAAATAGGCGTCTTGTCGGAAGGCTAGCAGTGAGACATTCAGTAAATACACTTTAAACTAACGAGAAAAATAAATGTGGAGAACGTAGTGTCTTAACACTAGGTTTCTCCTGCCTATCCAGCTGTGTGCGGGATACAGCGTGAAGCTGATTAAAAGTTTATTCAGTTGAACGTGTTTATTACTGCGACTACTTGTTCTTCTGCATCTTTTTTTGTATTAGATATTCCATTGATTAAAGAATTCTATAGGCTATAAAATACATTATATTTTTTTGTGTAACCCACAGTGGATTACATCAAAACAATTAACTCTAGTCAGAATCATCTCAAGCACTAGAATGTATCTCTCAATACGATAGACCACGCGGTGGAAGCCCCAATTATAATTAGTGTTATATGATATCATATATTTATAATTATTTTAAATAAACGTTCATTGTTTTACAAAGTTTTAACACATCTGAATATAAATAGAAATGCATACCATTTAATTTAGTCGGTTCATTTATAATTTTTACATTTTTACTCATTAGAATGGGTGGTAAAGGTCTCTATGAATCTTATAGCATTGTTACAACCTGCAGAACTTTTGTATTTCTTTGTGTCCATACCAGCTAGCGAGGCCTTCATTTTGCAATTATATTTAACACAAGATTCGTACAAAGAACTTCGTGCAAAATCCTCTATTACATTATACTTCATTAATGACAAAGGAACAGTCTGTAGTATTATTTCTATTTTGGATTGCTTCTCTAGTTCAATATAATGCCTCGAATTCAGACGGAAAGCGGTGAACGTAGTATTTTGATTTTAGATTTTATTTGCTCACTTTGGTTAATGCGAAACAAAATTATATCAAATTCAATGATTATTTATTTGATCAGAAGAATGAATTGTATCTGAAAATAAATAAATGTAAAGCCCGAATCTTAGTAATAATAATTGGTTTTAAGTTAAAAAGTTAACTAGAATCATCTATTTAAAAGAAAAGTAAAGCAATATAAGCGGTCGCCAATATTAACGTGATGTTACAGTTACAGTTATAGTTGTACAATTAGAGTAAAATTATTTTATATAGTTAACAGCTCATGTTGATGTATGAGTGGCAGAACTTGGCCCTTCGTGTTCTCACTGGAGCGAGGAAATGTAAATACGTGAAGTATTTTGCCATAATGGGAGTCAAAATCATAACCGTCTCCGCATGTGCACGTTGTGGGTTCAATTCCCAATCAAGGAAATTGGGGAACGGAAGTGTCACTCCCAGCCAATCCTGCTATATGCGGGGCACAGTGTAAAGCTAAAAAATATATTATTCTAATATAAATTTATCTATAATATAATTTCAAAATAACAATCATTTCCCTGAGCTACTTTTTCATACTTGCATAAAACATCCATATTAGATTTGTTAAAAAGGAAAGAATACGGTTTTACATAAAATCTAAATCTTCTTTTATCCCACATTGAACCGAGACAAAAGGAAATATTTCGCCATGCTTGCGGTCGATGAGGAAAATTTCACATACGGAAAGGAGCTTGCCAGACATGAAATTACAACATTTCGGATTATGCGTTTGCTTGAGAATGTTATAATGTATAATATTGTCGATTTTACTTTGTTAGTGGAACACGACGAAACTTAACAGCTATATTTTTTTTGTTTATAATTGTTTCGCGTGTATAATTGCTAAACTCTTCACCTTTTTTTTAATTCGTGACATCGCGTGTTTATTGGATAAACTTAACGTCAAAGAGCTGAGATATAAAATAGCCGTTCCCCTGAGTGAAGATATAAACCACAATCATCGCGTTCTATTTTAAATATATTGAGTATATTGTATAACAAGTAACCCTCGATCATTTTAACTGGAAAATGAAATATGTACGAGTGTAATTCTTAAAGTAAAATAATTCCTTTCTATTATTGAAATTACGAACGAAAAGCCTCCTCCAGTTACACAATGAAGTTTATTTAGTCCTATATATATTTTTAGTTAAATATATTGGGCTTATTTCTTTCTTGTTAGTACTTAAGCATTCAGATTTTTAATTGTTATAATTTGCATTCATTTGCAAATATTGTAATCAAATGAAAGCCTGTCGTGGCGCAGGGTTACAAAGTGTGACTGTGAAACCGACTGGTTGTGGGTTCGATCCCCACTCGAGGACATGAAATATTTACTTAAATTTATATTTCCATTTCTTCGCTCTGGTGTCGAGGGCAAAGCGCGGCGTTGAGATCTGCCACTCAACACGCAATGCCTCAAAAATTCGGCAGAAAGTGGGGAACGGAGTGTCTAAAACACTCGGTTCCCTCTGCCTACCCTGCTGTGTGCGGGATACAGCGTGAAGCTGATATGATTTTTTTATTTATCGTATATTATAAATAGTGGATAGTCGTATATTAAGGCCCTCAAAAAAGATACACATATCAAAATTCAGGTTTAAATAAGTTCTCATAGTACAGCTTTGTAAAATCTATTTGAACGTTTCAAGGTTCTGTACGTGGTAAGCTTCTGTACGTACTTCGATAGACCTGAGCTAATTAAGTTACTTTCAGAAAGAATTCACGGTTTAATTAGCAAGTCTAGTATCATTTTCACAACGGTGTAAAAATTAATAATAAATTAACTTTAAGTAGTGAATCCAGCTATATTTAGCTTCACGCTTAGAACTAGATTCGAGACACTGTTCTCCATAATTTGAAACATTGAGTTCAGTGGCAAGAGAAGTTCTTGTCGCGGTTTCTCCTGAAATTATTTTTGTTCCCCATAAAAAAATCATAATCAGACTACCGCGTTTACCGTCAGACGTTGTCATTTTGCGCTACGATGGCCGCTTTTTTTTTATGGAAAAGACACGGAAAATGAGCGTGCGGGTCACCTGATGGTAAGTGATTACCGCCGCCCACGACCCCGTGCAACCCCAGAGGAGTTACAGGTGCGTCGCCGGCCTTTAAGGTGGGTTGGGCGCCGGGGCCCGGCATTACCTGATGCGAAACGCAGTGGCATAAAGCCACTACTTCACACCGGTTTTAAATGCTGGGGGCGGTAATGATCCAGTCGAGTCTGCCCATGCGTGTTGCATTGCTGGCGACGTGACTCTATCACACGTACTTTAGTCGCCTCTTACGACACTACCAGTACCGGGATGATCCTATTCTAGGCCAGGATCACACGTCACAAAATAATTCCGCTATATGGGAAACCTGATCTATATTAAGAAATATGTATATGTATTTACTAAAATGTATTAATGAGGTACCACGTAAGTATCAACTTAATTTGACACAGACATTTTGTTATGAACAATTAATGGCCATATTGAAACAATAGTGTTGAGTGACTAAATCAAATCACATTGCTCAATTCTATAGATTTGTTTTTAAATAACTTACAAAGTCATAATTACAATTTTGCCTTAGGTGCTAATTACACATAACATTTGAAAATGTAATAAAGTTGTATGAGTAATTCGAGTCTAAAACAATAATTTATGAAAGTCGTTAATTAGGTGGATAACCCTTTTGGGGATTGCCGAATACCGTTCGATTATTAGTAGGTTCCTCTTTTGGTAGCTCTGTCAATCACATGCAATTTGCAAAACTGTTTCTATGCGACTGAAAGTTTGAACTATTTAATATAAGTTCTGTACGCTACGTTACATTCAGTGCGGTTTAATATTATAGACATAAGTATACTAAGACATAAACATAATCTATTAAAAATACATCATAATTTAGATATAGTATTTACATACTGAATTAGTTTAGATTTCAAAGACAATCACGTCCTACGAACAAAATCAAAAATATTTAAGAGATGATGTTTTACTTGCTACAAAGTTCCTATAAAAGTACAGCTGAAAACGATGCCTTTTTACAACATTACTGTAAAATTGATTGGAACCTAAAACACTGATTGTAAGACAATTTGCACAGATTGTGTGTACATTGTGTTGTAGTCGATGTAGTAAATACTTGTCGCGGTTTGTTGACGTCCGAGACAAATGACAAAGCATTCATTGCAGTGTCTCTAAGACTGTAAAGACAAATTTACGGTCGTCTGAATCTGAATCTGTTAATTAATCTCTATATATAATAAGACAGTAAAAATATTTTGTCTGTAAATTTAGTAATTTTGACTGAAATGGATAGAAAGCAAAAATTTTTTTTTTAGATTCTTATTTGTCTGTATGTATGATCACGGTAATCTCCGAAAATATTGTACCGTATTATATAGCAATCGATAGATATCGACACTATTCCAAGTATATATCAGCTTCACGCTGTATCACGCACACAGCAGGGTAAGAAGAGGGAACCTAATGTTAAAATACTCCGTTCCACACTTTCTGCTGTATTCTAGTGGCATTGCGTGTTGAGTGGCAGAACTCTACGCCGCGCTTAGCCTCGACACCACAGCGAAGGAATGGAAACATAAATTTAAATAAATATTTCATCTCCTCGATTGGGGATCGAACCCACAACCAGTCGGTTTTACAGTCACACTTCATGCCGCTGCGCCACGACTGGCCTCACTATTCTAATACTAAGTAATTTATATTTTAAACCACTAATACTTATAATAAATCTATTTTTTTTGTAATAAATCTGTATTTTTAACTTTATAATATGTATTTAGTAAAACGTCGTTTTAGAATAATGTAATCATATAACATAATAGCTATAATTTAACTTTAAGCTCAATAGATGGCGCTGTGCATAAAACATCATTTTGTCAATCGTGCTGTTAAGATTTGTGGCCAAAGAATGATATTCGAAACGTCTAGGTTATACGACTGTTGATAAAAATTTATATTTTAAAGCACTATTGTACAAACAATAAAGTAAATAAAATTTACCAAAAGATTACCCTCATTAATTAAAACAGTTAATTTTAAGTCTAAAATTAATTCAACACAGAGATAAAGAACGATTTGATCTTCAAAGAAGTATCAAGTAAATACATAAACTCTTCATTCGTTCGTTTGGAATAAATCTATATACAAATGTTTAAAAATGTCCTTTCTATCTATACTCTGTAGTAACTACATATTTTAAATTATTTTAAAACTGTAAACACTGTAGTTAATATGCAATCATTTTACAAAGAATAAATTCTTACCTAAATCAATAATTTAACATTTAAGGCCGTTTCTGAAGAAGTAATTTAAAATATTAACTGACATCAGCACATATAACAGAGTTTTAAAATTATCATAAGACGTACATAACATAGGTAAAAAGAACATAATGTTACAAACATAAACACATGTAATAAATAATTAGCTTTATGTGTCAATTAAATTTAAAATAAGAAAAAAAAGTAGTTACGGTACTGTCGTAAAAAAGCATATTTGAAGATTACAGATTAAAGTAATAAAAATCATATCATATTAGACGTCATTATAGTTGTCAGTCAATTCTGTTTATTAAATAAATAATTATGTAGTTCAAGCGGGCGAAGCCGCGGGCCGTTAGTTATGAATAAAACAGTACAATAAGTAACAGTTGTTGTCACTGTAGCGATGTCTGAGCGCTAGCTTACAACTGTTATACAATTGATATTATTAATTTAAACATGAACAATGAATACCATATTAAAAAATCTTTTTGTTTTTGTCATTTGACCATAAAATGTTTTATATAGTTAAAAGCTTTGATATACGAGTATATAATTAAGTTGATATGTAACCTCTACATATATATAAGTAAGGTAACTCATATAAAAATTACAGATACAAGATTTTTCCGAAATATATATTCACTTCCTACAAATAATGTCTTGTCTCAGATGTGGTTTTATAGCAATAATTATTATCACATTTGTAAACTCAAACGCCGTAGTATTTTTTTCTTATTTTATAGGTTGAGGCTGAGATCAAAATTTCCGTTCTGTAGATTTATTTCAAGGCTGGTCCTGAGAGGGCAAAGAAAATCATTCTAAGACGTGTCTACAGTTTTTATAGCCGTAGTGAATTATGAGATAAAACATTTATAAACGTTTTTTAGAATGTTTACGTTTGCTGAATTTACATAATTTTGACTATTTCAACTATATACTCTTACATATAGATACAGACTACACTCACTAGAGATAACACTCTCGATTTTCAGCTATCCTCTATTAGGAGTATACACAATGTGAAGGGTTTACGACTTACAACATAAATTACAAGTAAAATTCTACCGTCTTTATCAATTAGCAACTATATTAAACACAATCTATACTAAAAAGTTTCAGAACACAATCGCTTCATAAAATTATTGTATGTTATTTTATTTTTATTTTTTATACGAGTAATAGCATAAAATTATGAAATCCAATTTTATCTAAATAATAGAATAGATAAAGAAATGAAGTAGTAGATGTGAATTATAATATACATACATACGTATGGTAAATGGATTCAGTCATACTGACACCTGGTTCTCGATCGTAGTTCAAACAAAGGCTTAATGTAATAGCTTGACTTGAGTAATAATAGCTTGACTTAGTAACTGGGCCTAGGAGTTTCAGTATTTATTATGTAGCATGTACTCGATGAATACAATTTAGTACATTAATGTATATAGTTGAGCTTAAATATACTTTAATGTTGTAAGAGTGATAATTGTTAAATTTGGGAATTATAATATATCTATAATGACGACACCATCCTGAATCAGTGGTAAATACTTGACTAACCATAATGATGGTGGATTAAAATTTTAATCATTAGAATACTTATAATTCTTAAATATTTATGGGTTTAAAATAATAAAAGAAAAATTAAATATTTAGATTCGACGCCCTTTAATTTTTCAATTTTTTTCTAAATAGGTAGCAAATGTATTGAAATAAAACACAACTTAACTTCAAAATACATGAGAAATCATTGTAAAAGTAACTTTCATGTTGCGTACTTACACTTCGTTTACATAATCAACGAGCGTATCGATCTCTAGGTATCGTGACGAAAATATAAAGAGCTCAATAGTACTAAAACAACAAAAGTTGTGGTTAATTTACACGAATCTCACCAATCAGTGCACGGTGTATTAAATATGTGTAAAATTTAACATGATGGCTTGGAAGGTCAACAGTATTCATGAAACGGCAGGCATATTCTCATAATGTCATTAACATTACGAAAATATGTTTTCGTATGCGATAAAAGAAATGCTGTATATTATTATAATTATTTTAATTGCAGGCTGCTTTTAAAATATATTTGATTATGGAAGAGTTTTAACGAATTTTGATTACGAATAATAGCCATGTATTTTTTTGGTATTGGCAGAGAATAATAAAGAACTCGTTTCTATACTTTTGTTTCGTCCCCTAGACGACGTTTTCATATTTCCATTTTCAAAATATTTTTTGTAATAAAATAATGTAAGTAAAAATATGTATTCAAATAATATTACCACTACAACTGTAAAATTCTCAATATTAAAAGAAAGATATTTCTTCGAATAAGATGATTAATTTATAAAATAAACAGTATTTTCATTGAAAAGATCATTATACTTTAAAACCGCTTAAAACCGCTTTTGAAAATAGTAATATTTATCACAATGGTGACACATCCCCCAGTATTACGGGAGTGTCACAATCAATGTAATTCAAATTGATTGTGACACTCCGGTAATACTTTAACGGAATGTAGTATAGTTAAATTTCAATTTGAAGTTTTACGCGCCAGCGCGATATAAGGATTTTACGAACACTGACACGTGTGTTTACGGATACGTAAAAAAATTTCACGCTCGTGAGGATTACGACATCAATATAAACAAGATCAATGCGTATATTTTTCACACGACCTACAAATGTAAACGGTAGTCGCTCCATCATTTACCTCATCTTCGCATTGCATGGTAACATTTATTTCATTTCGTTATTTTGATGCTACTTACATGAGAAATTCGTGTTTGTATTGTGTTTAAGCAAGCGTGCTACATTTTTGTTAAATTTTTGTGCTTGTTATACATATTTGAAATAATGATATGCTTATCTCGCTGTGTAAATATTCTTATTTTCTATATTTTAACTGATAAATACAATAAATACAATAAGAACGTTTTGTTATAGCCAAATGTAATAAACATTTGGCTATAACAAAACGTTCTTTATTTTCTCATATGTTAAGAATTAAACTTACTTAATTACTACTCTATAATCACTTAAACTACTTACACTATATAAGCAATATAACGTTAATTGTCTTCCGATATTTTTCAACTACAAGATAGTAGTGAAGAAATGTAACACAAATTTAGCGTCTAATCAGTAGCTTTCATTTAACCCACCGCTTACTGGTTACTTGTTTTTTTTTATTATTAGTTAAGGAAATTAACAAATGGTGGTTCCTTAATTAGAAAACATACAATTATCCAGCTTATTTAACATTGCGGCGATGATCTCTTAATTGAAGCAATTTTGTGCCGTGTGATCCCGGCCTAGAATAGGATCATCCAGGTGCTGGTGGTGTCGTAAAAGGCGACTAAAGTACGTGTGGTAGAGTCACGTCGCCAGCAATGGCAACACGCATGGGCAAACTCGACCGGATCATTACCACCCCCGGCATTTAAAACCGGCGTGAAGTAGTAGTTTCGCATCAGGTAATGCCGGGCTCCGGCGCCCAACCCATCTTAAAAGCCGGCAACGCACCTGTAGCTCCTCTGGGGTTGCATGAGGTCGTAAGCGGCGGTAATCACTTACCATCAGGTGACTCGCACGCTCGTTTGCCATATCTCTTCCATAAAAAAAAAATGATTACAGCACCTAATCAACATGCCATATCTACTACTACTATACATATATACGCCTCTTATTTTAATTGCCATAGTTTCGTGTACTTATTTTATCATATATAGAACAACAAAGATCGATTTACTTAATGTGTTTAAAGTCTCTGAAACGTCTTTATTGTAGAAACTAATATTAAATTTATATACCTACTTATATATGTTTTTAAAATTGTTCGTCTATCCACAATCATATGGAAGTCAATCATTATTTTATACCTATTACAATTATAATTTGTGTTATATGACAAGTAAACTGTCACGTAAACGCGTTATTTAAGTGTCCCTCTATGCATTTCAGTCAAAATTACTAAATGTACAGACAAAATAATTTTACTGTCTTATTATATATAGAGATACGGCACAGCATAACCAAATAATATATATAAAGCTTTATATATTAGATTGTTTTTCTTATTCCTTACTTCAAAAGATGATAGGATAGTATTTGTTGGTAATATGAACATAACATACATATTTTACATTTTTTCATATTGAACGTCTTATATTATGTAGAAATTGTTTAAGGAACAAAGAAAAAATATTGGCATAACGCAAAACGCAGTACGTTTCTAGAGACCATTCAATATAAGCTAGCGAAATGATTGACCTACTGTACTGAAAGGATTTATTGAAAGCACACGAGCTACGGTATTTATGATGAGAACTGTGGTTGAACTTTAACGTTTGGTTTGTATCTTGATGGCATTTACTCAAAATTATGAATCATCTCTGTTAAAATAAATAAGCAGGATTTGAAAGGGCCCTAGTAGTTTTATTTAGGCATACTTTTCAAATACGCACCATCACCTTTTTTCACTCTCTTGTCTCTAAGTGAACTCCTCGCACTAATGATATATAGGCAGGTAGAAAGAACACAGTATTTCTTTTATATTATTATTTCTTACACTACATATTTACTGTCCATACCTTTTATTGTGGAACACATTTATTTTAATTATTTATTCATAATCTTTACACTAGGCTCCCATCATATGCGGAAAAAAGCGTAAAGCTGCTCTATCTGGATATATACTTCACTAAGGAGATACAATTTACTTAAATATATTTTCTCTCAGAATATTATCTATATAGTTCCAATCTCTTAATATTATAAGTGTGAATACATTATACTCACCGCGTAAAGTAATCTAGTCCGCCGTGATAATGCTATTTTTATATTTAACATCGTATAGAAAAGAGAAGATTTACTACTGAATAACAAGATATTTTAGAAGGGTCGTCGAGAAGACGTAGTAGAGATTCTCCTCTTATTGTAAGCTCTCATACCTGATAGGAATTAATCAGGTTCACCCTCACCTTTATCACTAAATCCTTGTAAGGATATATGTATGTACGTATGTATGTTTTGCATGATAATATATTATTACGTTTCAAGGTATTAATTTGATTTGAAATGAACAAAAAAGTAAGTTATATATGTGTGCTCCTGTATATATATATATATATATATATATATATATATATATATATATATATATATATATATATATATATATATATATATATATATATATATATATATATATATATATACATACAGGAGCGCAAGCGTGACTCTACTCTACTTAACTTATTATAACGAATAAGTATAAAACACATTTTCAAGTAAACAAAGTTATTAGTGTAAAAGTTACATTCTTCTAATTTAAAAAGAAGACTGAGCAATCCAGTGTTTTTCATACGAATAAGGAGCGAAGTATCGGCAAATTAGATCAGTCGACCCCCTTAGAGGAGCTAGAGCCGCAGTAATGTCTCGTTAAACCCGTTACGCTTATTTCTATCTCTACTGTAAGACCATAATTGCCAACTTCCCGATAGCAATATGTTTGTAATGCCTATATTATTTTCATATAGAAAAGGAATTTGTCAGCGTAAACGAGTTTTAACTCGTTTTATTGGTATTTTTTTTCTATTTATAATTTATAATGAAAAATGCTTGGAAGTATACAATCTCACATATTTTAAATTAGTGTAACTAATACGTATACAGTAAATATGATATTCTTATTTTTAAATAACCGTTGCTATAAAATAAATAAAACCCTATATACTATTAAACAAAATTAACTGTAAAGCTATTTTTATTTGGTTTTGGCATTTTACCCCTTAGGGTCACGGTCACTAAAAATTGTCACATTACCATTTATTTTAGAAACATACTTATTACTTAGCGTAGATATTATATTTGATGAAGACTCGTGTGAGGGGCAGAGTAGAGAGGTCGGAATTATTAGGGAATTATAAAGGAATACTATATTACCTCTTTACATTACTGAGACGACCGCGAATTAATCGAGAGATTTAGACCCCGCACTATGTCGTGTCGTCACGACACGCGATTTATTTCATGTAGAAGTTTCAGCAAAAAAAATAATATATTTTGTTATTTCAAAAACTTTTATAAAAACGATAATATTATATAGAAATAATGTTAACGTGTATTAAAATATATGTAAAACTAAATGTGGACTACATATACATTAATAAAACAATAATGATTCTTTTTTTTACAATGAACCATTAGTAGCGCAACTTGCGCTTGCACAAGCGTATGACTGTGAGCGCTACAGGTTGTGTGTTCCCAGCCTGGTGACGCTGTCAAGACTATACCAGGCCAACAGCATTAAGTCCCTCAGAAAAAAAAGGTTGTTTGTCCGATTCCCACTCGAAGAAATTAAATACTTAAAATTTTTATTTCTTCGCTCTAATGTCAAGGAAAAACGCGGCGTTGAGTTCCGCCATTCGACAAGCAATGCCTCGAGAATTCAATGGAAAATGGGAAACGGAGTGTCTTATCTTGTTGGAGTCTTTCCTCTGACCACCCTACTACTGTGTGCAGGATCTGTATCTATACTTGCACACAGTATAGTGATGCTAAAAAAATATTGAACAGCATATTAAACGTAAGTATGAAACACTAAAGTCATCTTTGTGTGATGTGACAGCGATTGTAAACGTTGTGGTTGTGGATTTGATCCTCGCTAAGGGTAATGCATTTTTATATCCCCGCTCTGCTTGTGACACAGACAGTGTGCAACGTTGAGTTATGTTACTCTCTCTATCTGCATGGTATCAAATATAAGTAGGACGCGGAGATCAGAGTGTCTGTACACATTACATTAGATGCAATCTATCCAGCTGTGCGCGATAAAATGTGAGACTAAAGCAAATATTCAAGGTTTAATTATTTAATAAAATATTTATTATTTATTTTTAAAGTTAAATAGATTTATTTAATATACCAATTATTAAATTTTGTAATTCATATATTTATAAATAAGCAAAAAATATATTTCCAATACTTTCGCCCGCAGTATCACTGTGAAGAGTCGGCCTTAGTGTTACATTTGTCACCAGCGAGGGCGAAATAGTACTCATATTGTAAAGGATAATCCTCTAGAAGAATTCATCAGGTTTAACTAAAGATGTCAACGCGAGCCTTGCCTCCTATTTATCACTATTATGTTTTTGTATACCTGGAGTAAATATATATTTTTTATTTTGACTTATATTTATGTTATTTTTATCTTGTATTTAGCATGTTTTTTTAGGTGTTAGTGGTAAGTCGGAGTGGTTTACCTTGTGCATGTAAATTAGGTATGTATTTTCTGTTCATATTCATGTCAGCTTGTTTGATAATTATTTGTTTAGTTTAATAATTAACTTTTATGAATGTTTTATTTCAAAAGTCTTGTTTTGAGTACAAATTTAAAAATAATAAGTGATTTTGACTTGTAATTTCATCAAAGACTTAATATTATTACGTATCAAATATCATCTTTGTATTGAAAAAAATATGAAAGATTCAATTTAAGCCCCAGTAATATTTACATTTTCCGCAAGCTTCTGAATATATTTCAAAAGGAACGCTTACTTGCGAGTTAATGAGCTGACATTGTGGTGATAATGTCTCTAGCACTTAACGCTTAATTACTACGTGGCGAAGAAATAATGTGGTAGGCAGGATAGTGGGGAGTTCGTGGACAAGTTTTGAATTGTTACTGAGGCTGATGAAAAGAAAATCACTTTGAGTTAATTAAGGACACTGAAATATTATCACGCAATTATTTTTTCGCTTTTACTACTCGCATTGTATTGTAACAATTTTTTTTTTTCAAGAAAATAATTTCAAACAATGAAACCAAAACATTTTAAGCAAGAAATGCTTGCTTCAAAGCATGGACTGAAACGGTCATAAGTACAAGAAAGATGAAGCTTTTGCTTAAAATTTTACACAATATACAATTTGTTTACAACTACATAGATTTTCATATAGTTTCACCAGTTACAATACACATATGACTTATTTGAAAAAAAAAATTAAAGATTATTTAGCTTCTAATAACTGTTAAACTTGTTCAATGGCTTAGATATAAACAGTAAAAGGATAAAAAAAACTAATACCTATCGGTAGAAAGGTTAATACGCGTTTAAGAGTCCAGGTACAAGAAAGAGGAGGAGCGGCTGACCATTACTTATCCACTATTCAGTTTGACCCATTTAAACTAAAAGTGCAACGTCAACAAGATGGAAAGTTAAATTGTATTGGAATCGATCCTACAGATGAAAGAAGGTTTTCAGGTTTTAATTGTATATACATTTGATATAATTAAATGAATTAAATAATGGAAATAAAGAAATATATTTAGATTACAAACATAAATGGATTTCTTTCTTTAATTGCACTATGAGTAAGAATGAAATGCTAAAAATTTACCGTGTGATCTCGGCCTAGAATAGCATCACCCTGGTACTGGTGGTGTCGTAAGAGGTGACTATAGTACGTGTGGTAGAGTCACGTCGCCAGCAATGGCAACACGCATGGGGAGACTCGACCGGATCATTACCACCCCCGGTATTTAAAACCGGCGTGAAGTAGTGGCTTTATGCCACTGCGTTTCGCATCAGGTAATGCCGGGCCCCGGCGCCCAACCCAGCTTAAGACCGGCAACGCACCTGTAGCTCTTCTGGGGTTGCACGGGGTCGTGGGCGGCGGTAATCACTTACCATCAGGTGACCCGCACGCTCGTTTGCCGTGTCTTTTCCATAAAAAAAAAGAATTCAATAGCTATTTACTCGGCGGGATATTTTTCATTTATAAAAAAACCCATTTAGCGCGAGTCGCACACGCACACTGAGGCTTTCATACCAATTTCAGGATTCTAGGTCAACTGGGAAAAGGAAGTAAAACCTCCGTAAATTCAACCAACATTTATTTAATTACATAAATTCAATTTAATTCAACTATGTATGACATATGTACTCACTTCTACCTCCACAGGTTCCTGAGAGAAATATTCTTGACAAGATCAACAAATAACAAAACGATCCTGCAAGAATTCCGTTCTTTCTTTTCAAGGTACGGTACCCTAAAAATAGTGACTTTTTGTTTTCAAATTTTAATATTTATATAATTTAATTCAGCGTTCAATTTCAGCGTTCATTTAGTAAGAATAGAATATGAATAATGGAATGCTACCTTACTAGTTTTTCATTGCTGTCTCTAAAAATGTATTCAAAAGGGCATATCTAGTATTTTGTTGGTTCATTATGCTATAAGCATTGCTAAATATTAGATTAGATGTGAGGACATACATATCCGAATGAAGTTTTAATAAGCAGGCACTCTGCTTTCAGACTTCGAACTACAACCAACCATTCCGAAGTTAAGGCTCAATGTTCTGATCATTAAGTCAATAATCTTAAACAGCTGCTAGATAATCTCCATTTTAAAGAAGGTTAATTGTGTAAAGGGATACTTAGTTGAAAGCTTAAATATATATGGCAAGTACAGTATTTCATACTGCTAAGTTTTTCAATAAGTTTTAAAATATACATAATTTAGCAGTATTTAAGTTCAGTAGTTATACCACATAATTTTTTCTATATGATTAATATAAAAAAATCATTCACATCTTGTTTACATCTTTAAAAATAATTAAAAGTTATTAAACATTTAAATGCTAAATATATATTCACTAAGTAATAGATATTTCGAAAGTACTTTTCAGCAACATCGACCTGTCTGCCTCTCACGGTAACCGTTCCTTTGCCACTCATGTCTTTAGTACGTGACTTTAGTTTACTTTAGCACTGTAGCAGCACTTGAGGAAAATTTGCTAGGAAAAATCGCAAATTTTGCAACAGCTAAAAGATGAAATGATTCGCCAGGGCGATAAGCGATTACCAATAAAAAATTATATATACGCTCTAAAATTAAAGAAAATTATTAATGAAAACTAGAGTGCTTAAGTATATACACAGAAAAAATGGGCTTAGGGAATTTAAGTCCAATGATTGCCTTAATATTTAGAACTGTCTTTGTCCTCTTATACTTTGACTTGTGCATGAATATTGCTTATCTCAAGAGATTTTATACAAAGACCACTCTATATGAAAAACTTTTTCGGGCCATATTTCGCAGAGTTGCTGAATTATATCGATTCACATCACTGAAAAATGTATAACTATGATTAAAAAATCAATTTTTACAAGAAAAAATATTTTGAAGCTTTTTTTTTTAAAAGGTAATACTGGAAGAGAGTAAAATTCTTATCAAAGCCCACTTTCAATCACTAAATGAATTTACTAAAAAAAACGCGTATATTTAGTATTTTTATACATTTTTGGAAACCCGACGTTTCGAACACTTTGCAGTAGTCCGTGGTCACGAGTATCTCAAAAGTGTATAAAAATACAAAATATACGCTATTAATCCGGTTAAAATAGTTTCATTTAAAATGTGTAATCAAAGAACTTATTACTTAAGCATTATCTAAGAAAGTAACTTCCAATAACTCAATCACACCACCGCGTTTCCATGAAGTATGAGTATTTTAAACTGCATGCAGCATTTCGTGTTTATTTTCATTTATTACTTTATCTATATTTTTATTTTATTATCACTACAGTCAGCGAAAAATAAAACAGAGTAACTGAATTTAGATATAAATACATATATATGTATATGATTTTAAATATTAAATTTAAAGATCAATTTGATGCTTAAAATGTTTTTTATTTAATCAAATAAAGTATAAGCCTTTTTTCCAGTAGATAGTAAATATCATCGTCTACGTTCAAGTGGTTTATTTGTGAATCATCAAGTGCATCTTCAGCGACCGTTCCTTTTGTCCGAGTGCAGCAACACACACACAATCAACATATTGGTTGTGTGTCCACAATTCTTCACATACAGAAATAATAACACCGTTATTTTCCGTTTCCAGGAGGTGCGGGTTCAAGTCCCGCTACGTTTTATCTTTACTTGGGTGCCACAACCATTTAAAGTAACTTTACCTTGCAAGTAAAATATTGATATTAGTTATGAATTAAACATTAAGTAACAAACTGAGAGCTTTTTTTGAGTAAATGTGAAATTGGAATCTAAGTATACATCTCGTTTCATTACAGCATTTGTTATCGCTATAAGTAAGTATCGCTAATTTGATTAAGAATATCAAATAAAAGTTTTATTCTATTTCACTTCCGCCTTACATATATACAGTAAATGGCATTTTAATTTAATTTTCTTCACCTTATTCTAAGTAAAGTTTTATATTATCTTTCTCAATAATCTAGTGAATTACCCACAATATGTTTTCGAGAACTACATTAGCGATCGTTTGCAACGGTTTTAAACTGTTGCAAACAATCGCTAATGTAATGTAAATGCAATTTACAGGCTTTCAGGCCTAACGAAAAGGCGTGGTTCAGCTCTGCGGGCCAATCACGACCTCCATATATCACGTTGAATATCACAGATTTGTAAGCATATCATTTTGTTTATATGCATTTCACATACTGATAAACGAAATGAATTATTCAAATGTTTGTGTATTTCTTTATCAAATCGCAATTTGACATTCACTATGTCACGTCAACGTAATAATTGTTAGCAAGTCAAAGTTGCAGTTGTAAAATTTAAATTTTCGAGTAAAGCCTGAAAATTGTAGGTGTTAAGATTAAGCTTAAAAAATCTCTGCATTTTGAAAATGCCCATACCATATTGTTACAAGCGTATAAATATATTAATCTCAAGAGATACATATATCTGAAACTGCCCAAAGCTGTGATACCGAAGTTTGGTAAAATTAAGTCTTCTGGAGTCTCGTTACGGGTGTCAGTGGATTTAACTTTCTTGAAATTTTTGAATTCCCACAATAAAATGAAAGTTAAGTTAAAACGCTTAATTTTTTTATGTTATAAGTTAGTTAATACAAGAAAAGTTTTGGTTGGTATTTAGAAATATTCATAATATGAAATAATGAAGCTGCCGTGCAGTAGTCAATGTCTGACTGTAAACATGATAGCTGTAAGGTCGGGGAGGCATTATATTTAAACGGACTTCGTCGTATTTTATCCACACCCTGGTTGATAAAATACGACGTTGAGTACCTATAGGTAATAATTATCATAGTGATATATAAGCCGATAGATGTATATATATAGATATATATAGTGGTAGAAATAATCGAAATGCAAATTCAAAATGTCCCTTTTTTATATATTTGTGACATTAAGTTCTCCATCAGTACTGCATCGTTACCATAAGCTTAAAAATGATGAAAAAAAACAAAAAAAAAGTTCACCTCCAATCACGCAATATTACGCGACGCAAAAATATAGGCAAAAAGTAGATCGCAATGTTTTGAGCCTAGACTTTTTCTGCGTACTAAATTTAAGTGACTTAGCTTATTTAATAAAGCGTCACAAAACTAAATATTTAATATATTTACAATTTTCAACTGCTCATTTTCACTTTGTGTATGTTATTAATTTTAATTTCCAATACGCCTGTAGCATTGATTGTAACAGATATTGGCAACGGTACATCAATATTGTATACTCTAACAGGGCGAAATGAAAATTATAACATGAAATACTGTCAGGTACAGAAGTGACGTACTTCATTTATCTGAACGCCGCGTCGATGAACATATTTTATCAGTGTATAAAATGTTGATTTATAATGAATGTAAATATTTAAAATGTTACAGGAATTAAAGGCTTTCTATCTCATTATTTATTATATTTTTTCTAAGGAGAAAAATTTTAGAAACTATATTTGATGTTACTAATGTTATGTAAAGTAAATTAGTCTTAGTTTACTTTTACCATAGCTTATATTCTGTTTCTTTGCTCGGAAAAAACGAAATAACCTCATCGCTTCACAGACATTTCTTTAGGAAAACAACATACAAATAGTGGTTGCTTTACAAAATAAATCCGAAATAGTAATAGGGCTGAGAAATGGGGCTCGTGAGATACACTTGATTTCGATTTCGACCGGTTGTCCGGTTCAGTCCCTCTCTCTGTACATGAAAAGGGATGGGATTACTGACCATTACGAGCCGTGTAGGTTTTTGTAGATTTTTGGTATTATTTACCTTTTATATATACAATATGTTTTATATTTAATATTCTTTACAATTTTTGTCATTTTAGATATTATTTTAAAGTATACGCTCCGATTTTGATATCATTAGTTTTTTTAGATTGCCCCCGATAGTAAGCAAATTTATAGACGTATTCACGTCAAAAATAGAACCGATTACAAAATTATACTTGTATGAAAGTTCGAGATGTTGAGTGTTCGAGATATTGGAACTTAGCGCTGAGCTTTGTCTTAACAGGGCTGAGTAACAATAATAATATATTCCCAAAAATTGTAATCGGCTCCATAAAAATCGCGCACACCCAGTGCGCCCCGATGGCCTCTACAATTATATAATGTGTTTTCGTTTTCTTACATTGGACATCAAAGTGACTCATCACCACGTTTTCAGTAATAGATATATATTTGTTCAAATATTAATTCATAATTACACTATACAATACAATACAAATGGCATCTCTCCCTTAGTGCTCCGTTCTTGTGCTCCTGAGCTGACACCGGTACTAAAGCGTTCGTTTCGGCACTCTTACTCAGTCGGCGTAGTCCCAGACTCATGGAAGAGCGCTCTTATCCACCCAGTCCCAAAGAAAGGCGAGAGGTCCGATCCATCTAACTATAGGCCTATTGCTATCACCTCCCTTCTCTCAAAAGTCATGGAGAGAAAGAATTCTTGAAAAATATTTCAAAAATTAGATTAGAACAATTGACTATTTCTTTATTATAATAAGAACCTGACTTAAGTGTGTAACTTGCTCTTTAAATAAATATCTATAAAGAGCGCAATAAATTGAAAAACAAAAACAGATAAAAAATGGAAATAAAAGAACGCAGAACGCATATTACAAATACGACAACAAGTATATGTACAACATAAACATGTGATTACAAAAAATAGTTATCTAATATTATATGAGCTGCTCAGGAGAGACCTGAAAACATTAATCCTAGGAAAAATAAATATGTGCTCATTTTCGTATTCTTGTGAGTAGTAAATACGTAGTAAATGACGTTGAAATATGATCTCTATAGTTCACCAAAAATAATTTTGGTGTTATTAGCGTAAACCTCCACGAGTAAAAACTGAATTATTTGATATTTTAATTTCTGTAAGAAGACAAAGCGCGGTGTTAAGTTCCGCCATCAATATCGAAAAAATTGTGTACAATTGTCGGAAAGGAGGGAACGGAGTGTTTTAGCACTCTCTCTCTCTGCCCCTACACTGCCGCTCGGGATACAAGAATAAGCTACAACAAAATAATAATATGTAACTATCTTACTTCTAAAAAGATAAGACCAATCTATTTTTCTTTGACCAAACCAACAATCTCTTTGGTCTATTAGATACTGTTTTACTGCTCTTTGACTTTATGATCACACTTCGACGATAATGTAATAAAAGTGGCCACAAAATATCGCTGTTGGATCCGATAAAATGGTTTTAGGTTAATATAACTTTTAATTCGCTTAAGTTTTTTATCAAGATTAATAATTTTCACTTCCTCCTGTTAGAATTAGGGCAGAAGGTACACGATTATGGCTCACCAAGAAGACATATTAAATTCTGGTTCTGAGAAATGCCATTTGAGAATATTTTCTTGTTTCATATTTTTTTAGAGTGATTATCAGTAGTTGGGTTTTAATTTTTCAAATTATTATTTTACGTTAAATAAATATAATTTATAACTCATCATACCACATATTTTCACATGTAATGAGGTGGAGCTTTAATATAAAACGACGATAAACGATTTTTATATAAAAAAAACTGTGTCAATAAACAATCGCAAAACATAAGCAAGCTCAACTCAGTCATCTTACATGTATATCTCGGTCTGTAGTTCTGAACATAAAGCCCACAGCCCTGTTCAATTAAATTATCTTTCAGTCCAATACTAAACATCTTACAGAGATAACGAGAAGTTAGTAACTGAATTTCAGCCTTTACAATAGAACGCTATTGTTATTATACGAGTATCTACTAATAAATAGTTTTACGATTTGAAATTTATTATTTTGTTTTTATTAGCTTATTCTGTACTTGGTAGGGTAGACGGAAAGAACCTACTGTCAAGTCATTCCGTTCTCTGCGTACTAAAAATATTTAAGACATTGAGACACAGAATGTCTTAAATTAGACATTTGAAAACTGATTTGGACTTATAATACCAAAGCGAGCAAATTAAATTTATTTTCTTTACTGAAGCAGTGTTACTACGCCACAATGTCCTTAATAGATATTTTGTTAACTATATTGAGTGTATAAGTTTGTTTATTTAAACTTTAAAAATACTCATTTACGGAAATGTAAAGGATTTAGTAAAAAACAAATCTTGCTGCATATATACTAATAACTAATTCCAAGCGAAAAGTACATCATTTCTAGACGTTCGTGTGAACATCCTTTTGTAGCTCAAGTGAGTTATAACAAAATATTTATGCCTTTAAGGTTATATGTAACACATATAGCATATAGCATCTTTTGGATGACAAAAATATACTAAATATACTCACTATATGTGAGATGCGTTCGTGTGAATGCACCCATTTCTAATTTACTTATAGTGACTCTTACAAAATAATTATTTGGGTATTTCAGCATAAATAAAATATTGAGCCCAGTCGTGGCGCAGTGGCACAAAGTGTGACTGTAAAACAGACTGGTTGTGAGTTCTATCCCCATTCGAGAAAGTGAAATATTTATTTATATTTATATTTCCATTTCTTCGCTCTGGTGTCGAGGCAAAAGTGCGGCATTGAGTTCTGCCACTCAACACGCAATGCCTCCAGAATTCAGCAACGAAGTGGGGAACGGAGTGTCCTAACACTAGGTTCCCTCTGCCTATTCTTTTGTCTGCGGGATACAGCGTGAAGCTGATTTTAAATAAAACATTTTACATACCGTGTGATATGTTCTATTATTTTGTTTATTATTAATAATAGTACCGACATTCAAATCGTATTCACGACCTTCTATCCTATGCGCTCCAAGTGCGCTGCAATGATATTGTAAATACGTACGTATACATACGTACGTATTTACAATATCATTGCGGGTAGGGGCGAGACTTACTGTATCCACAAGTCTCGAATTAATTCACCATTATAATATTACCTACATAACTGAATAAAAGCGTCTCTTCTAGTCGTCACGTCTCGACAAAACCAAATAGTGATTACAGGTACGTTCAAGTCAACCTAATATCGCACACAATGAGTTAGAGATGTAGATATTAAGCATTATTGTATTAGTTAACGAAGTTATTTTAATTACAACGACGTATTCAATTGTTGTAGTTGCTACTTGTGATGTGTTGCAAAGCAAAGAGACTATTTAGATTGTTTATTGTACTATTTGCACCTACTCGTATGTATATATGTAGTAAATTGAACCCATTTACAAACTTCCAATATCATAAGGTGGTGAGTACCGAAACCCAGTCGCAAAACACATCTCAATAGCAGCACCTCGCATGCAAAAGGCATAAGTTTATATTTAATAATTTGTGATGATTTTACATAACATAACAATTGATATTATTTATTGTGTTTTGTGAAATCATCTTAAATTCATTATACAGGTAACGTCAGTTAAACAATAATAAAATTTACCAAAATATTATTCAATAATAACAATTTAAAGCCGCATTTATTATTTTAAGTATCGTTTTACAGAAATAATATTAAGCTCTTATTGTTATTACGTAGCGTAGCTGTCAGTGGAATGGATGAATTATTTACTTAACAATGGTGCTTAAAACGGTAATAATTTAATTTCACTAAAGGATTCATTGTGCGATAGGAAAGCTTTACGTAAACAACTCTTATTTACTTTCAATGAGATGTATTTATCTTCATTATTTAATAAATTGGTCCAATCCAAGGTCCTACAATTTTATACTTAATAAAAAAAAGGAAAATACATGCAATTATAATATCCTTTTCAGTGTACTTATATTTTTCTATAGACTTAGAATATCATTTTTTTTTAATGTTGAATGGATTTTTTTTAAAATGTTGAATGTATGAAATTATTAAAATAAATGATTACTTGATAAAATCAGATTCACGCTGTATACCGCACACAGCACGGTAGGCAGAGGGAACCTTGTGTTAAGACACTCCGGGGGACGGAGGGACTTTCTGCCGAATTCTGGTGGCATTGCGTGTTGAGTGGCAGAACTCAATGCCGCGCTTAGCCTCGACACCAGAGCGAAGAAATGGAAATATAAAGTCGTGGCGCGGGGACTCAAGTGTGGGACGGTAAACTCGACAGGTTGAGAGTACAATTCCAGCTCGAGGAAATTAAATATTTAATATTTTCATTTTCTCGCTCTAGAGTTACGAGGCAAAGCGCGGAGTTGAGTCCTGCCGTGACCATGCAAACAAAACACAAGATTTGTTTCTTGTGTTATTAAAGTACAATGTATAATACCATTCTTGTCCAAAACGCGACGCAACAGCGCAGATAACCTTTTGGAGGCGTTATCGCGTATTTAACAGCGGGCGCTTGGAAATCATCTCGCGCCTTGTTTGCAGTTACCCTTCTATAGATGCCCGTTTCAGGTAGTCTTGGTTACAGATAAGCCAAAGCAAAGTCGGGTCTCGTAAAATAATACAACAGCTTTGTAAGTACGTGCGTACAGTAAGAAACTGATAAACTTTTGTTGTATTGTTATCTCGTGTCGCTATTGGGCTTTTTCGTTGGCACTAAAACAAAGAAAGTATTTTGTAATTTTAGATATGTCCGCCGTTTCTTTTGTTGCCCACAACTACGTCAAGTCAATTTAATATTAAAGGTAATATTATTTTGACCTGACATAATTAAATAAAAGAACCTCCTTTTACAACTCAAACTGTTCTAGTGATTGGGCTCATAAAATACAAACATAATATCCATTATTAAAACACTTTGAGTCTATTAAAAAAGAAATATCTTTGATTAATATTAATCTAGCAGACTATTTATAGTATTTTTTTGCTACACGCTTTATCCCGTATGTAGCAGGGTAGGTAGAGGTGATGACGGAATTCAACGCCGTGCTTACTTAATATAAAATGTTTCATTTCCCAAGTGGGAAATCGAACTCACAACTGTCACGTTTACAGTTGCAGGCTTGTGCGCCTACGCCACGACAGACCTAAATATTAAGTTTTTTTCTCGACTCAATTTCGTTTCGTTGAAGCCATTGAGTCATGGCTATTTATTTTCTTTGATTTCCTTTGCCAATATAGGAAACAGAAAAAAAATCTTCCTTTTCTTAACGCAGTTAACTCGAATAGAAACCACAAACAAATAATACAAAAAACAATGCATTTCCGAACGTCTCACCGAGAGTAAATATGGCGATCAATATTCTTTTATTTTCATTTATAAGCTACTTACTGTTCCAGCAACCATCATTATTTCTCAATATTGTTTTCTTTTATTTTGGTATTCATTTTAACTTCTAACATTTAAAATAATATATACGAGTTCTTTTTTTTTTTCAATGAATAAAAATTAACAAACCTTTTTCCTGTTCTCTTACAAGTAAAATGGAAACAAAAGGCTTAGAAGCAACATACTCATTACTGTGTTATTCTACTTACACAAGAATAGACCGGTAAAGAATAATGGATTTTGTTATATGTAAATGAAATAGCCAATAAGCGAAAAACATTAGAAAATGCACGGCTTTAATATGCGCGATTTAAGGTTTTTGCACAGAGTTGTTTACGTTTTGTCGGAAAAGGGTCGACAAGGCGGGGGATAATGAATTACATTAGGACCCACTGATAACCTCTCGCTAACTCAGGACTAAATTTAGAGCTTTCAAAGATTTAAAAATTACCTAAAAAGGATTATGAGCTACGGCTTATTTTTAAAATGGTAGTATTTTTTAAAAATCAGGTTGTTCAGTATTTTTTAATTCAGATTTTCTTGCTTTACATGCGTTATACAAGGGATTAATAATTAGAAGGATTTTTATTTAGGTATATTAACATAATTATCTTCAAATTCTTATTATTCTTCGAGAATATTATTTATTAGTACCAGAATTTCTAGCAGTCAATAAAAACTATTAAGTAGTAGGACTAAATATCGTAGAACTACGTAGCGTACTGCATTTGATGGTGTTGATTTTGATTAAGCTTGTATGGTTTAAAAATATAAGTGTCGTAATATATTTAAATAATTGATAATGTAGTATTGTATGAACGAACCTGTATTATAGCTGTAATTAAAAATGAGCAACATTATTATTAGAAATTTTCCATAATAATGATTGTTTCGAGACCAGTCGTGGCGCAGTGGCACTAAGTGTAACTGTAAAACCGACGGTTGTGGGCTCGATCACCATTCGAGGAGATGAAATATTTACTTAAATTTATATTTCCATTTCTTCGCTCAGGTGTCGAGGCTAAGCGCGGCGTTGAGTACTGCCACTCAACACGCAATGCCTTCAGAATTCGGCAGAAAATGACACGGAGTGTCTTAACACTAGGTTCCCTCTGCCAACCTGCTGTGTGCGGGATACAGCGTGAAGCTGAACCATTGTTTCCTACAATAGGACATTCTATCAAATTACAACCGCGTGCTGTATAGACAAGTACTTAGGACACAGCTACGTCATTTTCTGTTGATTTGCTTAGCAAAAAAAAAGTTAATAATTATTGACATTCTATAAAAATAATACATATTTCTATTCCAGTATTCAATGTTTCATGCTAAGGGACAAACCCTCGCTAACGTCAAGTGGTCCGAAGCCGAAAAGTTATGTGCATAACGCCTGCTCTGTGATTTATTCCGTTTCAGATTCTGACCACATTCATATCGTATTGCTAGCGGAGCGTATAAATTTTAACTAACGGTTTTTGACATTGCCATTGAAAATAATTTATTTATTTTCATAATTCATTAACAAAATTTCTGATTCTTCTTCTTGTTTCAGCGCAATGAGGCGAACGCCTGAATCTGCTGAATTTCAGAATATAATAACTAAGCAAATACTTCTGTCAACATTATTTATTTGAATTTAAAGTTTTTATGAAGTTAATATAATTTTTATATTATACTACTATGACTATTTATTTATTATACATTTCATTTATTTTTAAAAAAATAAAAGCTTAAAATAACAGTTTTAATTATCTCTTCTCTATATATAAGACATTAAAAATATTTTGCCTGTACAGGGACTATCTACTGCCTGATAGAGGGACACTTAAAAAGAATAATAGAAAGCTAAAAATATATATTTTTTAATTTCTTGTCTGTCTGTCTGTCGATATGTATGTCATCATTTTACTCTGAAAGTACTGAACCAATATACTTGAAAATTTCACCAATTGCTTTGTTTTAAGACAATTTAACTCAATTTGGTTCATCAAAATCGGTTCTTTAAAAAAATGTTATCGTCATTTGAATGAACTCAAGGCATTAGTTTACCTGCGAATGTTATATAGCAATCGCGCTGGTAAGATTCCTGGCTAAAGAATGACATTCAAAACGTCTTGGTTATATGACTGTCGATAAAAATATATATTTTTGAATTAATTCAACACAGAGATAAAGAACGATCTTAAAAGAAATATCAAGTAAATACAGAGATTTTTTGCTTGGTTCGTTCATATAACATATGTAACTAATTCAAAAACTGTACAGGAGTTAATATGCAATTATTGCATTTTACAAAAAATATTATGAATCATTACCCAAATCAATAATTTAACATTAAAGGCTGTTTCTGAAGCAGTAAATTAAATTATTAACTGACATCAGCACATTTAACAGAGTTTTAAAAAACATAACATAGGTAAAAAAGAACGTAATGTTACAAAAATATACGTATAATATACGTATAATATACGTATAATAAATAATTAGCTATTTTATAAATCAAATATCAACATTGGTCATATTTTTTAGTCCGATAAACAAAAATTCTTATAGAAATTACGATAATGTCGTAAAAAAATCATATTAGAATATTACAGATTAAAGTAATAAAATAATCATATTAGAAGTCATTTTATTTGTCAATCAATTCTGCTTATTAAATCAATAATCGTACGTAAACGTAGCTTAGGCGGGCGAAGCCGCTGGCGAGCCGCTAGTAAAGAAATAAAAGTGACAATATCATCAAAATGTAGGCAAAGTTATTTCGAAGAGACAGCGCGAGTAATGGCTATTGTGACAGATGTTTGTTAGTTGGTGATCTCACACAGTGAACTGACCGCGCAGTACGGCAGCAACTGTCTTCACATAACGGCTAACATTTATATTATGCTCTAAATGTAACTCAGTTAATTTTCGCTATCACGAAGCGCACTGCATATGTATGTACAAATGACCTAAACGCGGACTCATCCGCTTAAACTTATTGTTATATTATAACCAAATTATATAAAATGTTCAGATAAATTAAACAATATCTATCTCCGCAAACTTTCTCAGTTACCATATTAATATTATTAATTACAGACATTAATGAAATATTAAAAACTGTATGCACTCATTCCGTTGAAGCAAAGCTTTGTCGAATGAAAGACCTCAATTCTACACGAGGTTATGAGCTTAAATGTTAAGTTTTAGGGAATAAAATAGTTACAGTTTATGACGCAGATTTTTTATTTACTGACTTTTAATACAAAAGTCAGAAAATAAGAAATCGTTATTTTAGTTACCTTTAAATTAAATTGAATTTAACAAACAAAAGTTGTTAATGGAATAAGTTCTTTGATTTTCGAGATTATTACACATTTTAAATGAAACTATTTTAACCGGATTAATCGTTGGTATATAAGGTTTTACATTTTGGAACCACTTTGCAGTAGTCAATGGCAACCACTTTGCAGTAGTCTAACCGTGACCGCGGACTATTGCTTACTTAGGAAAAAAATATTGGTTATTGTGGTATGGTTGTCTGTTATGTATACATTGAATAAATCGTTTAATTTGCTCCCGAAAATTGTTGTATTAAATAGAAAAAAAAAATGTTAATTCCAAGTATGGTTACTTGGTATTAATCTTGAACATTAATAATTATCATCTATCATTGAAGGCTTAAATTCAATATTTTAATATTTACGACACGTTGCTTAACTTAATTTGATTATAATGTATGACTATAAAGCAACTTTGAATTATAGGCTACTTTTTGAGAATTAAGGCTCATGACTGCTGTCTTAAACAGGCTGACTGTACGTCAGTGAAGGTATACGGTGAGCTGAGATTAGTGGTGAGGTATTCCATATGAGAGTGAAGGACGAGAATTAATTAGCGAATAACTGCTGTCTAAGTTGTCGAGGCATCTTATCTCGGCTTCCGCAGTGAAGTTATATTATACCTAACAATGGGTGGGTACGTAGGGCAATTGCTGTCAGAGAGTTACCCAGTTTTACGAGTAGTTACATGGGAAGCTCTACAAAAGTTATTTAGTTTTACTGTCTATTTACATTCGTAAACGCCGTAATAAACCATCATGGAAATATTGCACCAGCGCAATATGTTGGTTTTTGAATAGAATGAACAAGTTTTCAAAGTTTTATATATATGTACAAAGTATTTGTATAATGCCATAGCTAAAATTCGTCTTAAATGACAGATGTTAATCATTATATTTTCAATCTTGATTGTTTACATTTTTAACTTAAATCGCTTATTCATAATTAAGATTGATTCGTAACGGAGCCTGTTATTAATTTTGCTGTTCCTTTGATGCTCAGGGCAGCGTTCTCCGATAGCGTTGACGGATCGAGGAGGGCGAGGGAGGGACTCAATTGATGATCACAGTACGTGCTGAGCAGTCCGACGTGAGTATGATGAATAGGTGACTTGTAATCGGTGGACTAATACACATATCGTCATTTACGCAACATAAGCTAGTATAAGGTCATTTCACCATTATAATGGTCTCAATACCTATACCTAAGGTAGTCTAAAATTAATTTACTTTATAAGCCCATACTGTAATGCAACGATTGTGGATTCGATCACTACTCAGATGAATGAATTAATAAATAAAAAAAAAACAGTTTCACGCTGTATCCCGCACACAGCAGGGTAGGCAGAGGGAACCTAGTTAGTATTAAGACACTTCGTTCCCTACTTTCTGGCGAATTTTGGAGGCATTGCGTATTGAGTGGCAGAACTCAACACCGCGCTTTGCCTCGACACTAGAGCGAAGAAATATAAATTTAAGTAAATATTTCATCTCCACGAGTGGGGATCGAACTCTCAACCAGTCGATTTTACAGTCAGACTTTCTTCCCCAGCACCACGAATGGCCAGGTAATGTATTATTTAGTAATTACTATTCAAGATCGACTTTATATCTTGCATTGTTCTGAATTGTTATTTAATATTTTTTGTCAAAAATGCCCTTGGCCAAAAATGCACAGAAAAAAAATTGTTGACTTTTGTTAGCACTGATCATTAATTGTGCTACTATCATTATTATTTTAATTCTTAAACACTATTCCACATTTGTAGAACTTAAAATATAAAAACCTTCAAGGGAAGAATTTTGTCGATATTAATGAGTTATACGTGTCGAGTTTGCTCTTGGCGCGTAATAAATTACAGCCTCGTAATCTATGAACGATCAGAGCAATTTGTTGAACAACAAATATTTTTTGTTCCAACGTTATTTGTTACTACAGAATATTACAAAGATATTTATATTGTAACCTGTCACCGTATTTTTTTTTATTTTTCACTATTTTGTTATGTACAAGGGTTTAACTATTTGCTTACTGTAAGTTCCTCGCTAAGCTACACGCTATATCCCGCACACAGTGGGTAGGCAGAGAGAATTTAGTGTTAAAACACTCCGTTCCCCACATTCCACCGAATTCTGGAAGCATTTCGTGTTAAGTGGCAGAACTTAACGACGCGCTTTGTCTTGACACCAGAGCGAAGAAATGTAAATATTTTATCTCTTCGAGTGGGGATCGAACCCACAACAGTCGGTTTTGCAGTCACACTTTGTGCTCCTGCGCCATGACTGGTGGCTGGCTGGCCGACTGGGTTATGCTAAGACCTTCAAAAAATAAATGACGGTACAAACGTCGGTCAGTTATTTTTTAAAGATCTTAGGATACCTATGGATATAATATACTTATGGATATAATATGTATGACATATCATATCATATTCGTTAGTCTATTACTTCGTTTCAGTATGGCCTCTATTGCTCAGTCATGAGTTGTCTTGTGTACTTTAATATTTGGTTCGTGCTAGTACATAGCCAGGCTCGACTGCGCTGTTAGCACTCATGACGTATGAGCAAATGTATGTAGAGGCGGTACTGCGAATATGCAATTGTACTATGCCTCCTAACCGAAGTGGTTTAGTGGACTGTGGGAATATTACACTGAAGTTTGTTTATTCGTATGGATATATATGGCAGTGGCGTACGCGTAGCTAGGGTATTTGCTGTCTGGTGCAGCTTAGGACTTGATGCCCATTAAAATGGTCAAAATAATTTCAGATTTCAATATACATTTTTATTGTTTTAAAACTATAATAACTATATAAAAGTTATAAAATTATACATTTTCGTAGAAATTATTGGAAAAATTTAAAAACGGACATTACGCGCTTTTTCCCGACTACTAAGGAAGGGTTATGTTTTTCGCGCGTATCTTGTATGTATGTAATATTCTTTATTACCTCATATCTCCAGAACCGCTGAACGGATTTACATATTTGAGGTAGCGTTAGATTTGTATTAGCAGCCCAAGTGTTCTTATGTAGGTGACGTTAAAAAAAGATAATCATGGCGGCTGTGGAACGCCATTGGTCTTAGTGAAAAAAATATTTTTCGTTTCAAATACCACAATATGGGTATATTCAAATTCAAGAGCTCAATACGAGGATTTCAAAAAGGTTACAGGATTATCATTACCATAATAAATTATATCTGTTATAGTATATATATATATATATATAGTTATATATATATATATATATATATATATATATATATATATATATATATACATAGTTATATATATATATATATATATATATATATATATATATATATATATATATATATGTCTTAGTAAAAAAAATATTTTTCGTTTCAAATACCACAATATGGGTATATTCAAATTCAAGAGCTCAATACGAGGATTTCAAAAAGGTTACAGGATTATCATTACCATAATAAATTATATCTGTTATAGTATATATATATACATATATATATATATATATATATATATATATATATATATATATATATATATATATATATATATATATATATATCCATACGAATAAACAAACTTCAGTGTAATATTCCCACAGTCCACTAAACCACTTCGGTTAGGAGGCATAGTAGTAGTATAGTATAGTATATATATATATACATATATATATATATATATATATATATATATATATATATATATATGTATATATATATATACTATACTATACTACTACTATGCCTCCTAACCGAAGTGGTTTAGTGGACTGTGGGAATATTACACTGAAGTTTGTTTATTCGTATGGATATATATGGCAGTGGCGTACGCGTAGCTAGGGTATTTGCTGTCTGGTGCAGCTTAGGACTTGATGCCCATTAAAATGGTCAAAATAATTTCAGATTTCAATATACATTTTATTGTTTTAAAACTATAATAACTATATAAAAGTTATAAAATTATACATTTTCGTAGAAATTATTGGAAAAATTTAAAAACGGACATTACGCGCTTTTTCCCGACTACTAAGGAAGGGTTATGTTTTTCGCGCGTATCTTGTATGTATGTAATATTCTTTATTACCTCATATCTCCAGAACCGCTGAACGGATTTACATATTTGAGGTAGCGTTAGATTTGTATTAGCAGCCCAAGTGTTCTTATGTAGGTGACGTTAAAAAAAGATAATCATGGCGGCTGTGGAACGCCATTGGTCTTAGTGAAAAAAATATTTTTCGTTTCAAATACCACAATATGGGTATATTCAAATTCAAGAGCTCAATACGAGGATTTCAAAAAGGTTACAGGATTATCATTACCATAATAAATTATATCTGTTATAGTATATATATATATATATATATATATATATATATATATATATATATATATATATATATAATATATATATATATATATATATATATATATATATATATATATATATATATATATATATATATATATATATAAGTCTTAGTAAAAAAAATATTTTTCGTTTCAAATACCACAATATGGGTATATTCAAATTCAAGAGCTCAATACGAGGATTTCAAAAAGGTTACAGGATTATCATTACCATAATAAATTATATCTGTTATAGTATATATATACATATATATATATATATATATATATATATATATATATATATATATATATATATATATATATATATATATATATATATATATATGTATATATATATATACTATACTATACTACTACTATGCCTCCTAACCGAAGTGGTTTAGTGGACTGTGGGAATATTACACTGAAGTTTGTTTATTCGTATGGATATATATGGCAGTGGCGTACGCGTAGCTAGGGTATTTGCTGTCTGGTGCAGCTTAGGACTTGATGCCCATTAAAATGGTCAAAATAATTTCAGATTTCAATATACATTTTTATTGTTTTAAAACTATAATAACTATATAAAAGTTATAAAATTATACATTTTCGTAGAAATTATTGGAAAAATTTAAAAACGGACATTACGCGCTTTTTCCCGACTACTAAGGAAGGGTTATGTTTTTCGCGCGTATCTTGTATGTATGTAATATTCTTTATTACCTCATATCTCCAGAACCGCTGAACGGATTTACATATTTGAGGTAGCGTTAGATTTGTATTAGCAGCCCAAGTGTTCTTATGTAGGTGACGTTAAAAAAAGATAATCATGGCGGCTGTGGAACGCCATTGGTCTTAGTGAAAAAAATATTTTCGTTTCAAATACCACAATATGGGGTATATTCAAATTCAAGAGCTCAATACGAGGATTTCAAAAAGGTTACAGGATTATCATTACCATAATAAATTATATCTGTTATAGTATATATATATATATATATATATATATATATATATATATAAATATATATATATATATATATATATATATAGTATATATATATATATATATATATATATATATATATATATATATAAGTCTTAGTAAAAAAAATATTTTTCGTTTCAAATACCACAATATGGGTATATTCAAATTCAAGAGCTCAATACGAGGATTTCAAAAAAGGTTACAGGATTATCATTACCATAATAAATTATATCTGTATAGTATATATATATATACATATATATATATATATATATATATATATATATATATAGATATATATATATATATATATATATATATATATATATATATATATGTATACTATTCATATATTAATACATACATACATCCATAGATATCATATATACACAAAACAGATACAATGACTATAGCGATAGGTTTAATAATACTCTTTAAGACGCTTAAAGATATTACGTGATGTCGACTGGCTGATGAACCGGGGTAGCTCGTTCCATAATTTCAGCGTTTTTAGGGACGACTGTTGGTTTTTATAAGATCGTGATACGAAAAAGCTTCAACTCCTAGTTGCCCCTGCGTTAGAACTCTATCAGTAGACCATCAGTTCACCAAGTAAATATATATTTTTTTAATTCTGAGTATAGGGAAATGATAGCCCATGCATATTTATAAAGGCAGCTCCACGCCGCCATACCACAAACAAATATCCACATTTGTTACATTGATAACACAGAATCCTGAATTATTATCTAAAGCAAATTTTGCGCTTGCAAATGTAGACTACATTTAGGGTTGTGACATAATTTTCATTATATAGTAAAATTTAGTATTAGCAGTAATATTAGATCTATTATTTGAAAAAAATTTTTTTAGCTTCACGCTTAAGTCATAGAAATTATGTTTCCGAGGTGAGGAAATGAAAATATGAAATAGATCATTCTCCCGGTTAGGAAACGAACCCACTTTGCATATACATAAAATGAAAAAATATTTAGTAGCTATATTTTTATATTGTAAATTATATTTGCGAATGTTAAGAAGAATGTTCTAATATATTTATTAGTATTGACGACAGCCCTACAAGTCAGTACAGCTGTCACAGATTGCCATACAATGAACTAAATATTCTAGCGAGTGTAAGAGCGCGCGTACAATGTTATTATAAGTTCATATTTGATACGTAAATTTCGAATTAAGTTGTATATGTAACATTTAAATGCTTAAACCCACTTAAGCATTTAATTTTAATTTACTGTGGTACAGAATGTACTGTGGCGCAGTGGCACAATGTGTAACTGTAAAACTGACTGGTTGTGGGTTCGATCCCCACTCGATGAGATGAAATATTTACTTAAAATTATATTTCCATTTCCTCGCTCTGATGTCGAGGCAAAGCGCGGCGTTGAGTTCTGCCACTCAACACACAATGTCTCTAAAATTCGGCAGAAAGTGGGGAACGGAGTGTCTTAACACTAGGTTCCCTCTTTATACCTTGCTGTGTGCGGGATACAGCGTAAAGCTGATTTAATTTAAATTTTATTTAAATTATTGTATATAAAATAAAGTACTCTACTAAGTCTCCAAGGAGTGAAACAAAGTGATATAGGAGTGAAAGTAGGTGACCTGAATGTGAATTGCCTGCTGTACGCAGATGATGCAGTGCTTATTGCATCATCAGAGTGCGAGTTGCAGGCATTGGTCACCACTCTGAAAGAAGAGTGTGAATATAATGGTCTAAGCCTCAATGCGAATAAGACAAAGGTTCTGATTTTTGAACGAGATGAAGAAAGGACGGAATGCAAGATCAGTGTAAATGATAAGATATTAGAACAGGTGAATGAAGTGGTACATTTGGGAAGTATGTTCAGTAGAGATGGAAGATACGAGATGGATGTGGAAAGGCGTATTGCTGCCGGTAACAAGGTTAACGGAGCCTTGGCTGCATTGATGAGACGGCGAAACGTCAGCACAGCTGCGCGATTGGCCGTACACAATGCAGTTTTGGTACCGACCCTGTTATACGGCAGCGAAACGTGGGTATTACAGAAGAAGAATGAAAGAAAGATGAATGCTGTGGAGATGCGATCTCTTCGTAGGATATGCGGAGTCAGCCTAGCTGATCGAATCCACAATGAAGAGGTACACAGAATGGCAGGTACCAGCGAGGATGTCACGGTTAGAATGAAGAAGAACGTGCTCAGCTGGTTTGGGCACGTCGAACGAATGAGCGAGGAAAGAATGGCAAAAAAGATTTATGATGGAAAAGTGAGTGGTAAGAGAGGTAGGGGGAGACCTCGGTTGACCTTCGAAAACACAGTATCAAAGATACTGGAGGAAGGTCACGTAAAGAGCATGAGGATCCCGCGGAGGGCATGTATGAAGAGGTTGATGACAGTGGACGAGGCGAAAGAGGTATGTAGAGACTGTAGCGTTTGGCGCTCCGTTCTTTCTGACTACCCCGCTAGGGATAAAGCGTGAAGTTAAGTTAAGTTAAGTTAAAAAAAAGTATTTTTCTCTAGAGGAATTGTAGGATCTTTAACATTCTTAAAAGTGTTATTCCACATTTGGAAAAGAACATAAACTTATTTAGAAAATATTTAAAATTGGAACGTAGCGGAATTTCAATTCTCTTTTTAAATAATATTTTGTTTTAAAATATAAACCAAATAATAGCTAGCTTTGAAAATATTTTATTCGCCTTTTATAATAACAGTGTTTTTGTTATAAATTTAATATTGATTTTGATAAAATGTCTATTTGTTTGTTATGTATTCGTAGTATAAAGCTAACTAAGATCCTTCGACGTGTAGCTCAATCATCACATAGGTCGAGATCCCATTGCTTAAATCTGTAGGGATCTGTTTTTCTAATGAAACTTATATTTAAAAGTAATACATGATAGCAGAATAAATGACACAAGGGTTGTCTAGAAGAATCATGCCGCAATCACCTTCAATTACATTTTTTCGTAATGCATTTTTGGAGAAATTTGCACTCATGTGTTTTCTATATAAATTTCATATCATTTGAAAGAGAGATAAGATTAGATATTGTTTTTAAGATTTACCTTCTCATATATACTTAAATATAATATTCTTTAGAAAAACAGATTCCTATAGATTTAAGCAATGAGATCTTAGGCCGTCAGCTCCCACAATGTTTACAAAAGCAAATGTTTTAGATACTATATAGGTATTAGGCAGTAGCATATGCGTGTAACTATAAGCTTTTTTTTTATGGAAGATTTTTTTTTTTTATGGAAGAGACACGGCAAACGAGCGAGCGGATCACCTGATGGTAAGTGATTACCGCCACCCACGGCACGGTGCAACCCCAGAGGAGCTACAGGTGCGTTGCCGGCCTATTAAGGTGGGTTGGGCGCCGGGGCCCGGCATTACCTGATGCGAAACGCAGTGGCATAAAGCCACTACTTCACGCCGGTTTTAAATGCCGGGGGTGGTAATGATGCGGTCGAGTCTGCCCATGCGTGTTGCCATTGCTGGCAACGTGACTCTACCACATGTACTTTAGTCGCCTCTTCCGACACCACCAGTACCAGGATGATCCTATTCTAGGCCGGGATCACACGACCAATATGGTTACGCTTTATGGTTGTGGATTCGATTCTCGCTCGTGGGAATGAAATATGTACAATCGTATTTTTTTTGCACTGGAAAATGCGTAATGTTGAGTTCCGTTATTCAACACGCACTTCGAGAATCAGACAGGAAAAGGGAAACAGAGTGCCTACGTGTGTTAATAAATTTAATTATGAATAATAATCCTATAAGCTTTACTCAATTCCCTCATATAGCCAACTAAAAAGGGATAATCTAATGTTAAGAGGCTCCAACCTAAAATTTCGAGACATTGCTTATCAAATAGCGCGTTTTTTACTTTTGACTTTTTACTTATTTAAAATCGTATAATATGTCTACATTTAAGTTTCGTTTAAGAAAAATAGCAACCAGATGTTAAAACATATTTGAGCAGAAAATTCAAGTGTGGTTGCAGTGCGCTGTCGCACTACTGTGCTATATTTGGTTCACATTCTTCGGAGTTCATACTTTTCTCGAAGCGCCAGAGTTAAGTGACGATACACTTTATAACAGTATTTTACAATGTTACGCACAAACAATAATTTAAAGTGTAACGCAAATTATTGAAACAAATTATTTAATTTTTTCTTATATTATGTTGAGCGATATTATTGAGGTTTTCTAATTACATATTTAATCTCATTATACATAATATAAAAAAACGAAATCATAATGATAAATAAATGTTTAAACAAATTCTTAAGAACCTTATAAAGGTACGTAACAGTAAAAAATAAATAAATCAGCTTCACGCTGCATTCCGCACTCAGCAGGGTGGGTAGAGGGAACCTAGTGGTAAGAAACTCTGTTCTTCATTTTCCGCCGAATTCTGTAGGTATTGCGTGTTGAGTGGCGGAACTCAACGCCACGCTTTACCTCGAGTCATCGAACCCACAACCAGTCGATTTTACAGTCACACTTTGTGCCCCTGCACCACGACTGGCTTCAGGTAGGCAGGGTAGGTTAACGGTAGGTAAAATATTTCTAAAATTTCACAATATCTTAATGATATTTATATAAATTCAAGCAAAAATAGTTCATATTGCATAAACATACTGTTGCTGAAAAAAAACTCTGCATATTGTGCCAAAGTTTGTGCAATATTTTTACAGCCAAATAACAATTTGTCGTAGTAATGTATGCGATGGATCTAATGCTGATATATTATACAAGAACTTGGTGCATTCTAAGGACACATTTATTCTTTTCGTGTTGTTCTGAAGAAATTTATTGTATTTTATTTTTATAAGTTTAAATTCAACTCTAAATAAATGCTACGTAAAAATATTCTAGTTTCAGAAAATATACTTTTATTTGATGTAGTTAGAACTATATGTATCGTTCTTACTACCTCAGTCTCCCAGTGACCACGGACTACTGCAAAGTGTTTGAATAGACTGGTTGCCAAAAATGTATAATTATATAATTTACTACATATAAAATCTTCTTTATTTTCACGTCTATCTTTAAGAAGAATATTAAAACAGCGGCTTTGATTTCTACTTCTTTTACCACCATATGCCTAAGCGCAATAACATTCTTAAGGATGTACTCATAAAAAATCATAAACTAATAAATATGAGATGCCAGTCGCGGCGCAGGGGCACAAAGTGTGACTGTAAAATCGACTGGTTGTGGATTCGATCCCCACTTGAGAAAGTGAAATATTTATTTAAATTTATATTTTAATTTCTTCACTCTGGTGAAGAGGTAAAGCGCGGCGTTGAGTTCCGCCACTTAACATGCAATACCTCTAGAGCTCGGCGGAAAGTGGAGAACGGCGTGTTTGAACACTACGTTCCTTCGGTTTGTGAGTGCGAGATACAGCGTGAAGCTGATTTGATTTGAATAATTATTAAACATTTACAATTGTCTTTACTCAAAGTATAGTAAAAATATGCTGTTAAATGGTGGTCACAGAGGTGATCCCATATTTCAGAGAACTCAAGAAATAGTAACAGCACTGGGCACTTGCAATGTGGATCGGCACTTTTTCCAACTCCTTTCCTGTAAACGGTTTATTTACTGGAAGCATTAATTTTGGATATCGTTTTTCATCTCATTTTGTTTTGTGTGTTGTTGACATATTCATAGGAATAACGTAAATGACTTTCTAGAATATTCTGCGTGACTATATTTGTATCATTTTCCATTTTAAAACCAGAACATAAATCTCAAAGTTATCAGAATAGTTTATGTCGCGTAAACTTTGGAATTTTTGATAGTTTGAAAGTACTTCGCTAGTTGCTTCAAGTTTTAAATCTAAATGTCTGTTATTTCAACAGAACTGCATTAGGACTCTGGCTTGATGCCACGAGCATTAAATTACTATGAGTTATACTTTATTGTGAATTCAACTGCTCTCATCAAATCCAAACAACTGTTTTATAATATTAGTGTCGATGTATACTTTGTATGCAAATAAATAGTTAATAAATGTTCATACAACTGCTCAAAACTCTGTATTATTGGGGATGAATTATGCGAGACATTATGGTTTTATTTATCTAGGTTCTCGTTAGTTATTATTTAAATAATATACTGAAATACTGCCAAAATTAAACAAATAAAATATTAAACATATATATTTTGTTATCATCATTTATTTATATTGATTTGAGAACTTTCTCTTCTGTACTGTGTGTTACACAACGAACGATTTCCTCCTTATTTAAAAGAGATGTTCGAATTTTTAGGAGCACACACAAAAAGCCTGAGATCTTCCGAGAACCTTGTTCTTAGAATTCCGAGACATTCCTCTAGATCTTATGAGCACTCCTTTGCTGTGAAAGCAACTAAGTTGTGGAACGATCTACCTCTAGATATTAGGCGTTCAAAATCTTTAAACATATTTAAAAAATTAGTTAAAAATTATTATTTGATGGATGATTCAGCTTGAAGTGACATCTATATACACAACTCACTATTATAAATTTTATTATTATATATATTAGTATATTATAATATTATATATTTTTTTCAAATATATATGTATTATGTTTATGTATTAGTATATAATATGATATGTAAGTTTATTTACACCACCCACTTTATTCTATCGCAAATATCCTAACCCAAAGGTTGTCTGGTAGAAATCGCTGATTAGCGATAAGACCGCCTTTTGTGTGTCAATTGTTCTATCTTTGTACTTTTTATATCATTTATTTCCTGAGGAGTAATTGTGCACAATAAAGTGTAAATAAATAAATAAAAGAAATAAACATTTTCCAAAAAGGAAAACATAAATAAAAGGACTTCCAAAGTATTAATACATTTTAACGAGTGTGCTCCTCACAATTTCGCTGGCGTATACAAATTGCTTCAAAACAAGAAAAACCAATTAAAATGTTTCGCCTACAATGGAAATATGTAAATCGATGTAAAAACATTCAACAACGCATAGACATCTCAAGTGCAATATTAAATTGTATTTATTCGTGTTTCAAAAGTGTAACAGTTCTTGTAGAAATACAAAGCAGCTTATTTAATTATTATAAGTTAGACGCAAGAAGACGTAGAAGTTCATACTTCTATATTTTTACAGTTTATTCTTTTCTTGTCTAACACAGAAAAGGTGTCAAAAGAGAAAGGAGGTTACAGAAAACTTCGTCTTATAGTAAGAGCTATATGATACATAAACGACTAGAGTACATTATAATGTTTCCCGAGTCGTTTAAAGTGCCAGAGATCACGTATTACACAACATTATAAACTAATGTTATATTACTTTTGTTAAAACAAAAATATTGTTAATTTAAAGACGTTTCAGCCGAACAAATACACTCTACACGAACTCTAGGAAACTACCTCAACAAATTTTGTAAATGTTCATTGTATAATTTCTTTAGTTAGTGATAAAACCTGTAAATAATTGTGGCCTTTGTGACATTTGCAGGAGAATAAATTCATATTAAATCAACGATGAACATTTATACTCTCATAGCGATATCGTTTTCATTTTATTAATTGCAATCTTCAATGCTCCGATGTGGACTCACAACATGGTTTTGCATTAATAATAGCACATATAGCGAGGGTGAGGCTTCAGCCTCATGTTGCATGAGGCGTCGCCTGCGGTCTGCGTGACGCCTGTCATTGTGAACAAACTCCCGCTCTATCAGAGTGAATAGAAACACACGGACTATAACTTGCGTACGATTTATAACTGAGCTTGCGGTTACTATATGTATATACAAGTACATATATAATCTTCAAAGCTCCAAAATTAGTTCAAAATAAACGTAAGCTATTTTTAAACATTTTTAAAGTGTTAATCCACACTTAGGAAATATAAATACTTAGTTATAAAACGTATAAAAATTGAACGTAGCGGGACTCGAACCCGCGCCTCCTGGAAACCGACCAGGCGCTCTGACCACTGAGCCATACGGTCGGTTTCCAGGAGGCGCGGGTTCGAGTCCCGCTACGTTCAAATTTTTATACGTTTTATAACTAAGTATTTAAACGTAAGCTATTATGGTACAATCATCTATACGTTACCTGCCTTTAGTAAGTTGAGACTATATCAAATTATATTTGGCGGATTAGATTTGTTTTTTTTTCATAACAAATGAAGACAATTTAATTTTCAAATGTAGGTTTACAAATTGTCCGCTGTAACAGAAAAATTTAACATTTTCCATGCGTCTAATGTGCACTTCATAAAAAAAAACGTATGCTTAAAGCGAGCTGTCATAATTTCCCCTTAATTTAAAAATATGGTCCATTTTAACAACATAACGAATTAAAAAATATTTTGTTTATATTGGATAAAATTCACTTTTTAAGTCAAATCAAGAATTTTTTTTATAATTATGTGCATCGATTGGCCTTGGCAAATGAGTTAAAAGTAAGAAGTTAACAAATTCTGTACTTTTAAAATAAATTATTTTTGTATTTGTACTTCAGGAAGTAGATATCAATTGTTACAGAAATAAATTAGTGTATAGTATAAGACGTATCTAGAGAGTATTTATCAACAGGAAAGGGACTATTACTTTATTAGTTAGTTTGACTACCTCATGAAAGGAATCCATTAATGTAGTCGTAAACGGTCCTCCGCTATTGTAACACCGGATTTCGTTACAAATACTCGATCTAGAAAACAGAACAGTTTTTTAGGCGCAGTCTACGTAATATACTAATTGGCGGAAATCGAAAGATTTCTTAAGAAGTTATGTATATATTTTGTTTTTCTTCTTTTACCCTGCTTTTATTATTTATTGCCTAGCAATGATGTAGAATTCGTATCATTCCTATAGGCACTATCGTATTAATATAGAATAGAAAATAATTAAACGCAAATTGCGGTCTAGACAGAAGGAACTTAAGGATCAACTATTAAGATACTCCCATTCCCCACTTTCTGCTGAATTCTGGAGGCATTACGTGTTAAGTATCGGAACTTAACACCGCACTTTGTCTAGTTACCAAAGCGAAGAAAATTAAATATTAAATATTTCATTTCCTCGAATGAAAATCGAACCTACAACCTGTCACGTTTACAGTCGTGCGGCTGCTTGTAGAAAAAAAATCCAACCAAAATCTGCAATATAATATATACACCTGATATACATGTACTTGAAAATAAAATATTTTTGTAATAAGATCAAGTAAGTAACAAAATATCCAATAAAATTGTATTTAGATGTACATACAGCGGGAAAATTGTTATTCCGGGAATACATCATACCGTACGAAACAATAAAGAATTACCTAGTCGTTTCCAGTTCACTTGTAAGCTGTCTTACGAGTTTTGCTCGGATATATTGTCTTACCCATTCCGGCGTTCGTAAAACTTATGCCACATCTGTCCGAATTCCAAACTCTATTAATACAGCACAAAAAAAGCCTTTATAAATGTGACCTAAATATAGCATACTTACTTTTTTTTGCTTCATCATTTTGATATTTGCGGTTCTTTCTGTTGTCGAAACGTGTGTTAAACGAGTTTTGTTTTTGAAATTTGCACATGTCCATTTATTGAAGGCAAAATTAGGACAACATATACATTAGCTTATATACTACCTATATGAAGGATGAATTTCGCTTAAGGATTTCCTAAAAACTCTTTCTCTTAACTAACTTATTTATGAATCTAAAAGCGGCTCTCTCTCGAGTCTCGGGAAATTAACAATTAAAACCATAGTACAATATAATAAAACAAAACACTTATACGAGCTTATATTTAGTCAATTAAAGTATTGTGTTATCATAAAAATATTTGTTTGGTCAATAAATTCCATTTCTTAAAATATACTCAATAACAAGGAGAATAAAGTTTGTTTAAAACGATCGCGGTTTGGACTTCAACATGCATTTGATTTGACGTCACGGTGGTGGTTCGTACTGATGCGGACATACGTGGCTATTACTGTAAAATATTACAATAGATATAAATTGATTCTACATTGCATATCATCATTTTGATATTATCTATACTAATATAATAAAGCAGAAGAGTCTGTTTGTTTGTTTGTTTGCTTAAACGCTAAGATCTCTGGATCTACTGGTCCGATTTACTTTGTTTTTGTTTTGTATGAAAGCTTTCTTCAGAAGTGCTATAGGCTATATAACATTACATTACACATAAATACTAATATATTAAAATATTTTCTACTTTCACATGCAATTTATTTAGCCACGTTAATAACAACCGTCGCTACGCGACCGTTGCTAAGCAACGGCTTGCAAATTATATTAATTGTTTTGAGAAAACGTCACCCAAAATGAACTTGCTTAACGCATACATGGCGTGCGCTGACTCAACCTTATGAGACGCATAAAAACAATGTTTAACAAAAATATTGTCTTTAATAAGTTCTTTGATTTTCACGATCATTACACATTTTAAATTAAACTATTTTAACCGGATTAATTGCGTATATTTTGTATTCTTATATATTTTTGGAAACCCGACGTTTCGAACACTTTGCAGTAGTCCGTGACCACGGAATCACTTTTAGATGCGTTATATCTGAGCCCATGTGCCACCGCGTACTCTTCACACTTGCGAATCAACTTAGTCAAAGCACCGATCGACGGGCTCAACAGCACCATATCTATACAGACGCATAACTGATATTGTTGATGCACGTCCCGCCTACATGACATCCAATATAGGTGCTGCTAAGCCCCTCGAACAGCAATAAAACAATTATAACTATTATACGAGCGAAGCCGCGAGTTTTTTCAAAGCCAGTAGTAAAATATTTGTTATGTGTACTTATTCGACAAAAACTCACTTTAATGATGTTCAATACAAGATTATAATAGAACATTGTTGGTTGAAGCATAAGTTTAAAGATTTGAGAAATCATAATGTAACAAGCACTTTTTTATTTGTAATTGTTTTTTTATTATAAAATTCGGTGCGATATATAATTAAAGAGGTAATTAACGTTGCTATTCAAACTATTATCGCTGTAATTAACAAGCTTTATTTGTTTTACGGTTGAAAGCTTATATAAGCTTAAAGCTAATAAAAATAGAATTAAAACAGTTGAGGTTTTGCTATCAATATGCATGTGACCCGTAGTTGCGGTCGCGGTCGTATTCAGCTGACGCGAACACAGGACTACATTATTATACTGTTTTCATACTAAATTATCTAATTCCGTGATATAAACTAATTATACTAAATTTCTTAAGTGTAAATCTATTCATATTTGATCTATTTAATTATGTATTGGTTTTGATCGCGCTCTGGTAGTTCGCAATCTATCTTTGTTTAATTCCTAATGTTTCTATTTTTACGTTTAAATGATTGCTGATTTATTAATTCTGTACTTTTTTTTAAAGTAAATATCTTAAGAATGTATAAAGTATAAAGGGTTGTGTTGTGGTAACATCGTACTTTTTAAGGAAAAAAAGGAACCCTTATAATATCACTTTGTTATCCGTCCGTCCGTCTGTCTAACTGTCTGCCAAGCCCCTTACTCAGTATAATCCTCGTATTCACAGAGAATATGTTTTAGTAAGCATTCAATAGGCAGGTAGCAGAAGGCAACGAATCGCGGGCTCTTTGACCTCGCCGCCTCGTTCGCGTTCCCTTTAGTTTATTTGAGAGTTGATTGAACGAAGCACTTTGTGCGCCATACGAGAACATCTGCACTGAACTCTTGGTCATTACCTTTATCACAGAAGGTCTACGCTTTAAGTTCCAACAAAAAAATGACGATTACATTATCTTTTTTTAATATTACAATTTTTTTAATCTGAAATCTGTAAGTCTTTAGTCTGAAATTATTCAGTTCATAACTGAATTATTTTGTTTATATTTTACATTTCAGAATAAGTAAAAAATAAATAAATAAATCAGCTTCACGCTGTATCCCGCACACTGCAGGGTAGGCAGAGGGAACGTAGTGAAAGACACTCCGTCCCCCACTTTCTGCCGAATTCCGGAGGCAATGCGTGTTAAGTGGCAGAACTCAACGCCGTGCTTTGCCTTGACACCAGAACGAAGAAATGGAAATATAAATTTAAGTAAATATTTCATCTCCTCGAGTGGGGAGCGAACCCACTACCAGTTGGTTTACAGTCACACTTTGTGCCGCTGCGCCACGATCGGCCTTTTTTTTTTTTATGGAAAAGGACAAGGCAAACGAGCGTTCGGGTCACCTGATGGTAAGTGATTACCGCCGCCCACGGCCCCGTGCAACACCAGAGGAGCTACAGGTGCGTTGCCGGCCTTTAAGGTGGAGATAGACGCGCTTTTTGAAGGTACCCATGTCATATCGACCTGGAAACACTGCCGCGGGTAGGCCATTCCACAGTTCCGTGGCGCGTGGAAGGAAGTTCCTACGAAACCGCACAGTAGTAGATTGCCACGTATCCAGGTGGTGTGAATGATATTTTAACTTGTGACGTACTGTGCGGTTAGAAAATTAGGCGGCAGGTAACACATCAAACAGTTCTTCAGAACACTCCCCAAAGGCCTCAAGAATAAGTAGTGAATACATATTAATTTATGAATTTTAAAGATTACTTCTTTTACTGGCCGTATAGTGACAGTGGCTTTGACCAGAAAACTCAATATAGTATTGGTTTGAACAACCGAAGGACCTAAAAAGAAAAAATAAAAATATCGGAAAATCACATGGAAATAGAATTGAAAATTAGCATTTAATAGATATTCTATTTGAGCAAGTCAAGTGAATAATACTTCAGATTTTTGGTTTAAATTAGTTTTTCAGTTAATCGTGACAAAGTTCAATTACAGACATTTCAATTATTTTGTCGCTATCGAAGATTGTTTTGTTGGTATTCTCGCAATTTAGATTTGAAATTGATTCACATTTCATACATATTATCAAGTTCTACGCTACGCTTATTGTGTAGCGTAGCAATAGTATGTTGTAATATGGTACGAATATTGCGAACAATAAGCTATTGAGATTTTATACAGAGATATATAATTGAAAAAGTAATTAACGTTGCTATTCAACTGATTGTGGGTGCGGTCCCCACTCGATAAAATGAAATATTTATTTACTTTTATATTTCCATTTCTTCGCTCTGGCTCCAGGACATGCTTCCGCATGCCTCTAGGTTCCCTCTGCCTACGCAGCAGCGTGCGGGATACATTGTAAAGCTGATTTAATTTGATTTTGTTATAAAAGCTATGTTTAGTGAACTCTTACTGCAGGTAATGGAAACACCTATTAAGCTAACGACTCCTTTATTCTACGGCTGTTTTATTCAGCTGTTTAAATATTACACGGTACCGCGCGCTGTCAGCGTGCGTTTCATATTTACATAAGCGATATAAAATTATTTAACTTGCGAAGTTGAAAATAAACTGAAATATATTTATCATTTGTCATAATCACCACAAACTGTTCTTTAATTGGTGACGATATTCTTTTCACTATTGATCTAATATTTTTACAAACAGTCAAATCAAAGATGCAAATAAGAAAATAAGCAAATATAAAATTTTATGAAATAAAAAAAATTAAAATACTATTGTGTGTATTTGTCGTTTGTTGTATTTGTGTCAATTCTAATACAAATAAACTAAATGGTAACTCAAACGTCCGATCACGACGCGGCGTTTAAATGGTTGTTAGCAATAAAATGCTACTTCATGTTTGGAATACACAACATGTCCGTCACGGCTTGTTTGTAAAAAAATGTATCATACAGCAAAAATTTACTCTAATAAAAAATATAACACTTAATTAATAATATAAATGTGTTACATTTTCATGGTATAATTAATAACATCCAGCATATCAATTTTTTGCATTATAATTCTTTAAATATTTTAGAACACAATCGTAAGTGCGTTTAAATAAATAATTGTGTAACTCAAGTAAGCTAAGCCGAGAGCAGGTCCTAGTAACTAATATAACATTGATGAAAGATCATGTCTGTTGGTTATCTGTGATAATAACTTAGTTGTGGTTAGAGCCAGTCTTTACAGTATATTACATTAAAGTTTAATTAGGTAGAGTATTCTATACAAGTATTCCCGCCGCAAAATCTAAAATGCCTATAAAATATTTAATATAGCTCTTTAGAAACTTTAGGCTTTAAAATAACGCAATATAAGTATAATATGCAATATACGGTTGCTATCTAAACGAAAAATAAATGTATAAAATTTCATAGGTATGAAAACTATGAAAAGAAGTACAGTACATTATACCTCTGGTTACATTGTAAATTAAATGGCAACCCGTTTTATCGAAGGCAAATAAGCATTTTCGAATGACGTTAAATGCCATTAACTATTCGCGCTTAAAATTTCTCTGAAATCAACTTTATTTATTAATTCCACGCTTTCGACAGTTTCGTGTTTTAAATTCCATCGCATGGCCCAGTCTGCTTAATATTATTTTAAAATATGTTTTCAAATTTGAAGCTGATGTTATGCAGCGGCACAGAACCTAACTGTTAACAAGATGCTAAATAAGTTTCTTCCCCACTCGGTCGAAGATTTGTTTTCGTTTTCAAAGGAAAAATATCAAAAAAATTAAATTCTTAACAATTTTACAAAAAAAATATTATATATAAATATTGCAAACCTATATTTGCACTTAATTCCATACAAAATACCCACAAAATTAAGTCCATCAACTTTTATAAGTTGTACTTCTCTTTGACCTATAATCCTGAATTTTTTTTTTTTTTATGGAAAAGACACGGCAAACGAGCGTGCGGGTCACCTGATGGTAAGTGATTACCGCCGCCCACGACCCCGTGCAACCCCAGAGGAGCTACAGGTGCGTTGCCGGCCTTTAAGATGGGTTGGGCGCCGGGGCCCGGCATTACCTGATGCGAAACGCAGTGGCATAAAGCCACTACTTCACGCCGGTTTTAAATGCCGGTTTTAATCCTGAAACTGTTACGGAAGCATCGTTGGCCGCGTCAGACTCGCAGTTAATAGGTTATTTTATTTCTTATCTGATGAAAATAAGTTTTCTTACACATATAAATACTCCACTCTAATGTGGAAATCAATTTACTTACTACTAATATAAATTATTTACATTTTATAGCAAATAATATTGAAATTTCAGTAAGCAATCTATTTTCAAAGACCAGTTAAGGAATGTCAGCGGAATCACGTGGTCGTACATAACCTGATTACCCCTATCGAGTGGCTTTGATGTGTAATCCCGATTGTAATGTCCTGAATTTATTGGAAATGTCGTTTATTAGAACTGTGAAATACGCACGAACAAATGAACTCACACGGATTGATCACACGAACTAACTGATGTATAACTATAGGAGCTAGTTCAAAAGGTTAAACTCTGCTCTGCTCTAATGGAATTAATAGCTGATTTATGTACAAGAGATGATTATTTATTTTTATTTTTTATTATAAATGTATGCAAATACAACTTTATACTATAGATATATATTAGTATCATCGTAGATGAACGCAATGTTTGTAATTATCTTAATCTATTTTATAAATGCACATCACTTAATATAGGAAACAGTATATACACTAGGAAACAGTATATTCTTTCCTAACAATATAATCACGATTTTGAAAAATGTAGAATAAACTAAAATAAATAAAGAATAAAAGCGGCCGTTACTTAAACGACGCAGTGGCATTTATTAATACAACGTCTACTCTTTTATAAGGAGACGTATCATTGAGAATAGTCGGGACTTATTAATTACATGATCAATTTTACAGTGGACTCAATATTCAATTTAATATATCATATGGGATAAGTCGTTAGTCATTTATAAGGTAAATTCAATTAATCTGATCCAATTGCAGTTTGCTGATTAAATGAATTAGTAAACATTCAATGGACAGGTAATGGAAGATATCGAGTCGCTAGCTCTTTGATCTCGCCTTATTTAGTTTCTTTGAGAGCAGATTGAGCACAGCACTTTGTGTGCATACGAAAACGTCTGCAACGAACTCCTAGGAATTTAATTCAGCTTTAGATTTTAGGCAACTTTTGAGCATATTTTTTAAGACTTACGTTATCTTTTTTTAAGATTATTTTTTTGTTTGTTATTTACAGTTATTATCAAATTATGTTGTTTTTTACTTTGCATTTCAGAATAGTTAGTATTTAAGACATTTTAAATTTGCTTAAGCTTCTCGCTGTATTTCGCACATATTAGGGTAAAGGAAGACCAGGAACCGCCAAATCGTTGAGGCATTTCGTGCTGAGTGGTAGAAATCAACGCCGTCCTTTTCCTTGTTACCAGAGCGAAAGGAATAGGCAATAAAAACATTAAATATTTCATTTCCCTGATTGGGAATCAAATCCACAACATTTATAGTTGCTCGTTTTTGCTCCTGCGCCACGCCGTCACCTTAAAATTAGTACCTTGAATACTTAGGGTAAAAAGTTAAAGTTAAATTTGTTACATTAATTATAAGCGTACGTATCTCGGACAACTTGGGCCCAGTTTATCCCAAACTATTAGTGTACGCGCCAAGACTACTGGCGCCAGAGTGCGCTTTCGCCGTACTAAAAATGCACTGACACGCATGGATTTGGAACTCTTTCACACCATGCAGTTCTAGCGAGTTCTTATAGCTGAGGGTGTATGAGAGACGTATGTTTATGAAACTAGGATTAGGCAGACGAAGTGACTAATATTTCAGTTTCCTGTTTAAAATTAATTTTTCGATAAAATTAAAATTTCAAATGTTTTAATTGTTTTGTTGGTATTGAATATTGTTCTGTTGGCTGTATCGCAATAAATTAGATTTTAAATAAATTCAAACACCACACGTATTACGTTCTAAGTGCGCTACGTTTATTACGCAGCGGTACAATAATATGTAACAATGTGGTTGGAATGTTGTTAGCAATAAACTATAGAGATTTTGTTGAATAGAGTTTCTAATAACTATAACTATATTAAAGCCTCATGAAGTTATTTACTTAATGCATCAATTAATGTATATGTAATTGTTGATTTGATTGATTATCGATTACTTGATAGAGTATTTTTTTCCTGATTGCGAAGGAAGGTAATGTGTTCACCAGTCTATGTGTGTTTGTACGAGTATAAACCAAACGTTGACGGACTTTGATGATCCTTACGACAATCGATTCGTCTGTACCTTGCGGATGTTAGTTAAAAACTTGACAATATTCAAAATTATTTAGTATTTTAACACAATTTAAAAAGAAATAGAATGAAAGTTACATACAATAAATGCAACTTTTACTCTTTTATACCAAAACGTTATGCTCCACATCTCTCAAGACTCATTTGTCCATGGTCACACGCCACATCCGTACGAATATACCATCAGATTTCGTTTGTATAAAAGGAGCATTAATCACTTACCTATCGACGCTTATATACGTATGTAGATACATACATACGTACATATGAATCGGTAGGTGAATCTTCAGGAAAACTGATTTCCTCGTAGTAAAAGCGCATCAGTGGAGTGACTTTGATAAATTATTCACTTTGCGAACGATTTTTCGTCCTTTTGCACTAAATAATTATTTATATTTGTTGTTTTTCGGTAATTACTAATTACATATGACGAATGTGATCTGCGTTGTAATGTTCACATTTTTATGATATCGCATTATGCACTTGCTACTGACGTAGCCATGAGTGCAATTTTCTCATTGTAAAATATTAATAATTATTTTTGATTAGATTTTACATAAAAGCAACCAATATATGTTGGTTGCTTTTATTTTAAGAATTTTTTATGATACAGTCGATATATTTTCTTACAACAATAAAAAAATATTTTTCAAAACAAAAAAAAAATATCAAATTCAAGTGGTAAAAAAATTAATAAGTTTAGGATAAAGATGTATGGAATTAATGTCTTTTGAATGTGATGCAGGATAGCTGCCAGCTTATGTCATAATTAAATTATACCATTGACATTGAAAAGAGCTATTGTTCAGTTTCTTGCCTAACCCAATCGGTGGTAGCTCTTTTTTATATGTTCATTTGACATTTCAAAAGAAGTGCTTATAAAAAAAATCTAAAAGTCAGCTTCACGCTGTATCCCGCACACAATAAGATAGGCAAAGGGAATCTAGTGTTAAGACACTCCTTTCCCCGCTTACCGCCGAAATTGGGAGTCATTGCGAGTTGAGTCGAAATCTACGTCGCGCTGCGAAGAAATAGAAACAAATATTTCATTTCCTCGAGTGAGGATCGAATCCATAACCAGTCACGTTTACAGTCACAGCTTGTGGCCCTGCATCACTGGCCTCTTATAATAGTCTAAGGTTGTTGAATTAAAGTTCAATAAAAGTTTAGCGAACAAAAATTGGAGCGCAACCTAGATGCATAGCAAGCATGTACAAACTGACTGTGCAAAGGTAGTTTGCATTTTTAAGTTTTTATTTTCTAGAAAAGCTTTTATAGGAACGCGAGTTCAATTAAAACTTTTCTTTTTGGTACGTGTTTCTTAAAAAAAAGAAGTTGATTGGTCAATTTTCATATTACAGTTTTACTGTAGACATTTTTCAGGTTTCGTTTCTTAAGCTGTTTTCTATATTAGCATTATATTAAACGTAAATCTATCTTTAAAATAAATTAAAGCTTTATATTTATGTAATACTTATTTATAATGTACGTGTTTTTTTAATTATTTTTATAGTTTTTGTATAATACACCCAATATTTTAAGTAATATACATAATTTTTGTTCTGTTATTGAAGTAAGAGAGTCACCATATATGACCGTATATTTTTGTTGAGGCGTTCGTTTGCTGGTGTGGGCGTCGACCAATATTTAAGCGAGATAGCTGTCACCATTCATAAAATATCGTAAAAATAATAATATTATTTGTATCGTTGTAATATTATTTACGTAACATGTTAATATTCTTCTTATTTCATCTTATTGTTTTTATTATTCCTCAGAAGTAAAATGAAATCCTTAACTCATCTTGGCGCTTTACTTTTATTTTAAGCTATTTTCCAAGTAGCAACCAATATCAAAAGCTATATCGACAATACAAGTATAAATATGAATGGAGAATGCAATGTAATATCCTCCATTCAAAGCAGATAAAATTGCGTTTCCGTTTTATATTACTTCAACAAACTGTAATATCAAAGTTATGCAAGAACAATAAACCACCAAGGACCAGCAATAAGCCTCGGGCAAACAGTGTCATACGTCATACTGCAGAGACAAGCACTATGCGATACATTATAGAATCAAATAAAAATAAATCAGCTTCACGCAGTATCCCGCACACAGCAGGGTAGGCAGAGGGAACCTAGAGTTAAGACACTCCATTCCCCACTTTCTGCCGTATTCTGGAGGCATTGCGTGTTGAATGGCAGAACTCAACGCCGCGCGTAGCCTCGACACCAGAGCGAAGAAATGGAAATATAAATTTAAGTAAATATTTCATCTCCTCGAGTGAGGATCGAAACCCATAACCAGTCGGTTTTACAGTCACACTTCATGCCGCTGTTATACAAGTTGGTAGTAATCAGTGGTAAAATTGTTAACAGTAATTTGAAAATAATATAATTTAAATATTAATCATAATGGTCAGTTGGTTTTTTTATTTATTTATTCGCTGAATTTTTAAGTGTGTCAATAAACTTAATATAATGAGAAAGAATACTTTTTGTATTCGACACCCAGGTTGAACATATTATGTACTGGAAAACATATGATTTAAAAAATTCTACATACATTAAAACTATAGTAATGAAGCTATATACCGTAAGCTACGTTTTAATATTTATACAAAATTTGAATATTTTTTACAATAGTCGTTTGATTCGCTACCTATCTCGATATGTCTGTAAATCGGTAAAAAATATTATAGTAACGCGGCAACTCATAAATAATAAAATTACAATAAAAATAAATAAACGGGGCCGCCATAGTACAGGATCACGAGGCAAGCGCGGCGTTGAGTTCCACCACTCAATCTCAGCCTTAAAAAAGTAGGTGGAAAGTTGGGAACGAAAATATCTTAACACTAGGTTCCCAGATTACCTCTGCCTACTGTGCTATGTGCGGGATACAGTGTGATACTAAAAAGAAAACTTCTTTATACGCTATTGTTTATAGGTAATCCGGGCAACACACACTTTTTATGTGACAAATTTGGTGAAAATGTATTCGAAAATACAAACAGAAACCTGAGACATTAAGTTGTTTTAATGTTATTAATATAAAAATTTTAAAAATATTTTTGGACGTTTCTATTCAAAGTTAAACGCAATTTATATGAATCACATGACAAGTACCTCCCTTCATTCAAACGACATCATACGCTCGATTACCGTCGCAGTTCTTACGATCCGTCAAGTTGAGTATGAGGGAGGCAACAACCATTGTACGCACTAACCCTCGAATGAAGACATATAAAATCATGAAGAGGTTGATAGAATCTATGTTGAGCTCTCTATACCTCTTACCACCATTTTGAGGCGTCATAAAGCAATAAATAAAATATGTAAATATTTGACATTTGTATCGGCATCGGCATCGAAATAATCGAGTTATTGTTGATTTCGAACAAATACACGTTTATTTTCATTTGTATACTTGCGTATACATATAACATTCCATTAATTTTAAGGTTTTTATTTTTAGTATTTAAGTATTTTTTTATTTATGCTATTCACTTTGTTGCTTAATTTTAATATATTTCCTAATTTAATATTAGTTTATTTAAATTATGTTCTGTTTATTTAATATAATGACTAATACTAAATGTAGTAGCAGTATTTTATATATAATATTCTATTTATAAACAAGAGTTGTCTTGTTCGCCAGAAAGTACTGGCCCATAATGGCGAACTATGAAAAATATATTATGTTTCACAAACTTTATTAAAGTCATTATATTATAAATCTAAAGTTCCAGTTCTTGTTGTCTATTCTATTTAAGATCACGTTAAGAGAGCATAAATAATCCAATCAAAAACCACTCACATCTGTTCGTGAACTCTACTTTGTCAGTTACCGTATGTTGTGCTTGCAGTTAGCAAGTTGGTGTATATCTGTAAAGTTTAATGGTTTGTAAAGTTTCAATAGAAGCATATTTTATAGTTTATAGCGTTTTTGTTTAATGCAGTTTCTATTTTCTCCAACATTGTGATTTGTTTAAGCCTAAAAAGCAGGTAAATAATAAAGGAATAGGCGTCACTAATAATCATAAAACAGAGATATAATTGTCCTATTAGTCTATTATACTGTGGTAGAAACTAAAGCCAAAAATGATGATTACTATTAATAAAGGCAATATGTATATCAACTTATGAACTTTATGTTGATTTATCTATATATATTTTTCAATATATACACATTATATATTAAATTATTATTTATGTACATTGCTTCAGTTCCAAAGGAGACTAATTCAGTTTTATAACATTCTTTCTAAAATGTCGTTATGTGAAACATAAAACTCTTCATTCTTTATTGGCTTTGTGATATTCAGCTCCTATCGCGCTTTTCAATTTAAGCTTTTAAAAATCCAAACGGCAGTTATACTACTATTTCTCGCTGAATGTGCGATATGGGGATATTTTACGCACGAGATATTTCAGCGTTGTTGGTAACACTATAAGCTACGACTCGGAAATATTAGTGCACTGTCGAGTATCAACTCGAAAATTTGTTTGCAAAAAATTCGTTAAGCACAATTGTGCTAGAAAAACACAAACATCACCCTATGATAGAAAATATTTTGTTATTTTCTTTTTACCTCCACGCTGTATCTTTCATGTAGTAACAGTAGACACTCCGTTATCTGTTTTCTATCGGAATTCGAAAATTTTGTGGTGAAAGACGCAACTTAACGTGATTAGTGAGATAGCGTGACCAAAATTTTAGCTCACAACAGAAAATGTAAGCCGCCTTATTTTCCTTTGAGTAGAAAGTAGTCACCGTCAATCTACGCAATACACACACAGCAAACGCCGAGAGCTCACGTGAAAGTGAATTCACTCGCACTTCAGTACCGTCCAAATACGTTAAGATCCTATTATATAATATGAAACGTCACATCATCAATATGATCAATGACGTCTCACACATTATTTGAAGTTGCGTCATATAATAGATCCAAAAAAATTTAGTAATTGTCCCCTAATTAAAATTTCTATCCAAATACCTACGGAGCGTTTTCTACCACCACTACCTATTCATTAAAGCTAGTTTTACCTCCGATTAATTAAGGCAGTACACGCTCTTCGGGCGCTCCGTCGTTATACGCACGGTTTGGGAACGAATGCCGCCGTCGATTTGTGTTGATTGTAGAGGACGGTTTGTAAAGGCTTTGAATTTTATTTTAGACGTAGTTCAGTGTTTAAATTAATGAGAATGGCAATTAGCTTTTTTTTATGGAAAAGACACGGCAAACGAGCGTGCGAGTCACCTGATGGTAAGTGATTACCGCCGCCCACGACCCCGTGCAACCCCAGAGGAGTTACAGGTGCGTTGCCGGCCTTTAAGATGGGTTGGGCGCCATAGCCCGCATTGCCTGATGCGAAACGCAGTGGCATAAAGCCACTACTTCACGCCGGTTTTAAATGCCGGGGGTGGTAATGATCCGGTCGAGTCTGCCCATGCGTGTTGCCATTGCTGGCAACGTGACTCTACCACACGTACTTTAGTCGCCTCTTACGACACCACCAGTACCAGGATGATCCTATTCTAGGCCGGGATCACACGGCACAAGATAGATTTTTATTTTTATTTTACTTATGAATCTTATTAAATTAAGAAAATATATTTTGTAGATGATTAACTTAAATCTTTTAATTTATGTAATAATTGAGGGACATTAAAATACTTTTAGTTAAGTATTAATTTTTTATTTCAAATTACCAAGGAACTTCGAATTTAACATTCAACATGTAACTCGCAAGTAGTATTTTGTAATCCAACGTTATTTAATTGTTTAATAAGATAGAAATACCATGACCGTAGCGTTTGGCGCTCCGTTCTCTCTGACTAACCCGCTAGGGATAAAGCATGAAGCTAAGTTAAGTTAAGTTAAGATAGAAATATGATTCAATAATCCCAAACAATACTGTAATATTTTTAGAAACGAAAAGCTCAAACAAATCCGCCCATGTTTTTCAGTTCGTTTTTAATCCGTCTATACCAATTATATTCCGTGTACCAAACACTATAGAAAAACGTCGATGCTGCAAACTTGATTGAGAACGGCTTCATTCATTCATACAGTTAGGGATTATTCCAAAAAGGCTTAGGAATTTACTTTTATCTTGTATAGCTTCTATTTAGATGTAGAATACATTTAGTATAACTTAATTGATTCTATAATTTTTACAGTTTTCTACAAAAGCGGATTCAAATGTTTCTGATTTCAGAATTTTAATACAATTCTAATTAAGTATTCGATTAACAATTTGAATTGTAATAAACTTCATATAAAATTTATTATAATCTCTAATAAATATATATATTACAATCTGCTCTGGTATTGAATGTTGCGATTTTAAATATTTACATCTTTTAGATAAAAGTTAATAATTAATTAGTTATGTATATGTAGTATGGAAACCAACTGTGACGGAAAGCATTCGAGAAAATTAAATATAATCCAGAGTTCGGTATTTGTTACATGCGAGTGTCCAAAAATAACGAATTATATCATTTTGGAAGATATTTCAAGCAAAATCTTAAACGTATAGCGCCGGAATTGAATTCGTGATCATGTTTCAATTTTCATCATCGCGAACCAATCGTCCTCTTTTTGGGCTATGCTTTCTACTTCTTTTTTGTGGAAATTTCACCGTATTCGATATATGCAAAACACGAAAGTAAGTACTCTTACGAAATATAGTTTAGATTTTTACATGAATGGCACAATATAAGAGAACAGCAGCATTATATATGTTACAATTTCAAAATAAACAAATATTTTGTGTATGATACATTTGAAAATTTGGAAAAAAATATTGAAAATTGGACCCACTATCCAATTGCACTCGAATTAATTGACTTTAGGATTCTTTCACGTACTAACAATAGTTTTTAAGTTTAAAATGTTACTAACAATTTATATGGATGTAAATCTGAAATAAACATTATTATTATCAATAAAAAAATTATTACAAGCTTTTTATAGTAGAAATCAAACTTACGATCGTCATGCATTTAATCATAAATTTACATACTGAACCATGCTACGGTTGCGAAGAAGCGCTGCAATAATGAAAACTGAAACTTTTAGCTTATTATAATTGACAGCAAAAGCCACAGTACATTCTAGAAAAGTCCAAAGAACAAAATCATAATTTAAAACAAAGTACGAAAATAATCTACTTTGCTTATATAGCAGAATTTGCTTTAACTTTAAATTAAGTTGGTAATTACGATGTACCTACATATAGTTATGAGTCTTAAATATAAATAATGAACATAAGCTTAATACCTTTACACCAAGAGTACTAAATTGACTAATAAAAGGAAGGAGAGTAGTGGGTTCCAACTCCTTTAGGGGCAATCAATTCTTTGACGCAACGTAAGAAAGCTGGAAGAAATTAGATTATATTGCCGCTGTCAGTCTCTATACGACTTTCTCTTTGAAGCTACCTTAGATTTTACTTATATAGAAAACAACATAAATAATCATGAAAACGTATGGCGCGGTGGTCAAAGCACCTGGTCGGTTTCCAGGACGTGGGTTCGATCTACGTTCAAATTTTTATACGTTTTCTAAATAAATATTTATCCATCCTAAGTGTGGAATAACACTTTAAAAATGTTAAAAAATACCTTATATTTTAATTTGTATTGAATATAAGTTTATTTATTCAAATTGTTTTAAGTGTGTATAATATTATTATTTAGCTAGTTTACGTTTTGTATGTTATGATTCTTATATTTAATATCTTTTTACTCAAGTATAAGTACATATGATACTAGTCGTAGTGCAGGGGCACAAAATGTCACTGTAAACGCGACTAGTTATGGATTCGATCCCCACTTGAGAAAATGAAATTAAAAATTATTTAATGTTTTATTTTTATTTCTCCGCTTTGATAAAGAAAGCGCGACGTTGAGTCCCGGCACTCAACACGCAATGCATCAAGAATTCCTTGGAAAGTGGGGAACGGAGTGTCAATAGTCCCTCTGCCTATTTTTTTTACTAGTACATTTATAAAATTATTATAACGTATATTATGGAAACTCATATTTTTTTTTAATTCTAAAATACATACATGACGTAAAATGAATAGCTATTATATCATCTGTATAATATAAGAGCAATTTCTAGTCAAGTTCTAAGTTTCTTACATCATCTAGAGCGCTCTATTTGCCCTCTGGCAGCAACTAAGTAATCCGTACATCCCCGTAGCTGTAATACTGACATGCAATCTCCGGTGCCATCAATCAGAGAAGCGAGACAGATATACTTAAAGCAGGGGCTCCCAACCTTTTCTGGATGAAGGACCACTTTTATATCATTTTTGGTAGCAGGGACCACTATGCAGGTACTACATCTCACCATCCTCAGTCATAAAATTACAATCGTTCGTGGACCAAATTTAGGCGTCTGTGGATCACTAGTTGTCCGCGGACTATTGGTAATGTTCATCAAGAAGTACACCACGATGGCCTCGAAGTTTAAATTTAAATGTAAATACGAATATATAAACTTTTAACAACATGTTAGGAAATATATTTTAACTCAAGAGTATAATTTAGAGCGCCATGCAAAAAATATTAATATATAAGCTTATGTATTTATGTAATCTAAATTTATATGTGAAATAGAGAATTCCTGATCATATTTTTTAATTATATAGCTGTTTTAATTAATATTTAATTAGATCAAAGCCTTGTTTACTGGCAGCGGCTATTGGAAAGATTAAGAGGATTTACAAGAGATTAACCAGATTCTAGCAAACTAAAACAGGCGAAAATATTTGCGGAGTAATTCGGAGCACTTTGCAGATAAAAGCTCTTAATCCGATAATAAAACGAAATGAAACAAAACAAAGGCTTAAAAGGTGGCCAATAAGATCTTTTCATTTTATAAATACTCCATTATCTCGATGTAGAGCAAATAGAGAATAAGAGATCATTTATTTAAAAGCCGCGTCTGTCGTTTGTTGGCGTTTGTTAGTTAAATTCAATAATTTCAGTACAATCGACTGAGGAGGACTGCTGTAAATTTTTCGATCTCCTGCCCAAGTTCTGACGGCTCTTAATCAACTTTCCCCCTTTCACTGTCGCTTTCAAGTGACTAGATTATCTTTGTGTCGAAATGATCAAAGTTAAAATTTTTATTCGCAACCAATTTTAATAGTCTATGAAATGATAATATTTGTTTACTTTTATTATGTATTTTATATAGTACTGATATTACGATAAGTAAATATTTATTAAATGAAACTAATTTAACCGGATTAATCGCGTATATTTAAGATTCTTACATTTTTGGAAACCCGACGTTTCGAACACATTACAGTACTCCGTGGTCACGGGTAGACTGAGGTGGCATTCGTCTGTCAGTTGATATAATTATCATATCAAACCTCACCTCAACCTCAGTCTACCCGTTACCACGGACTACTGTAAAGTGTTCGAAACGTCGGGTTTCCAAAAATGTAAAAATCTTAAATATACGCGATTAATCCGGTTAAATTAGTTTCATTTAATATGTGTAATAATCGTGAAAATCAAAGAACTTATTAAGTAAATATTTATATGTTTACGTTCATATATAAATTTTTTTGTGTCCATATAAAACATTTTTACGTACAAATCTACTAGGTTTAAGCTGATGATATTTTTATAATTTCATTTATTGTTACAATATAATAGGAATTAGAATTTTATAACCGATACATTTTCACTCAATATGCTTATGAAAAATGTGAAACGTCAATCTTGCTAAAGGTTATATAAAATGACTATGGAACATAATATTATTCACATAAAATCTGAAATTTCAACATAAATCTTCGTAATCTTACCTTTATTCTTTAATAAGAATTACCTCCATTATGATTGACGCTCAGAGATTTTCTTTAAAGAAAATTCTGTATGCTTGTTACTGTCAATTTTGTGTGATGAGTTTGCAAAATACCACAAGCGAGGTGATTATAGAATGTGATAACAGTTTCTTTATCAGTAATATTTTTAAAATATATGAGCCTGGCATATATAGGTGTATACAATGCTTCTGTTTTAATTAAAATAAAAAGGTTTTATTATAAATTTTCTTTGAATTTGTTTCTGTCTAATTTCATATTGGACGTACAAACAAAACTGTACATGTAAGTAACGAAGAATGTTTAATAGCCACAAAAAAATATATATTACATTACCAATGGTATTAAGATAAAGTGCTTATGTTTACAAGATCAACACCACAAAATAAAAAAACGTTATTTATATATTCCTTATTTCACATGTGAGTGAAGTTAATCGAAAATCAATATGATATGAACTCATGGGTGAAAGAATGGATGTATGCTTGATTGACATTTAATTAATGCTCCGATGCCCTGAACTGGTATTCTTCGTATCGTTAAACTTTGTATAAATTATCGAATCTAGTGTCTCCAATGGAGCTAAAATACAGATTCTCCATCATTTACATATTATTTGGGAATGTCAAGCTGTAATTAATATCAAATATTAAAGTCCCTTGATGCAAGCTTCTTAATTAAGGCCATCAAAGAATACGAGCATTTATTAATAGAATTTGCTGCATTTGTAAATTTTATTGGCTTTCAAATGACCGCTTACGCGGTTGAGATTTAGTACTCTATCAATATATATATATATATATATATATATATATATATATATATATATATATATATATATATATATATATACGGCGAAGGATGATTTTCTTATCGTGTATGTAAAGAGGAAAAATTAATACCAATATAAATTAATGAAAGAAAATATAATTAATAAAATGTGTTGTTGTTATTAGGTAACATTATTAAAGGGCCAAATAACTCTAAATTATAAGGAATAATTTATACGCTGAAAATTATTACATTTTTATACTTCAAAACCGCATATTCCGGACCTAGTATATGATTATTTAGAACAAGTAACGATAGCGCTGTCCGACCACTCAAACATAACATAAACACATTTATCGCAAGACAAAATTGAACAACCCCACAAATCTCGTAAATAATCATTTAAAAACATTTGGACGATTTTATTTCAAATTCAAAATATTCTTTATTCAAATAAACACTTATAAGCACTTTTGAATCATCAAATGGAAAATACACAAAAAAAGCTACCACCCGCTCGGAAAGCAGTTCTGCTGAGAAGAGCCGGCAAGAAACTCAACAGTTGCTCTTTTCAAAGTCAATGGTATAATATATAATTTAATTACATTATCTGGCAGCTATCCTGCATCACATTCAATAGACATTAATTCCATACATGTTTATCATCTAAATATTCTTGAACAGTGTAATAAGCTTTACTTGTTATTATTTTTTTAAAGTTACTTTACATTGTGGTAGTCATGTGGCGGCAAACTTAGAATACACTGCGAAAGTTTATTATATACACGTATACTCAGACCCATAAAAGATTTATTCACTTTTTGGAGGCGAAAACGTGGCGTAACAAGTTTATCTTTATTTCTCGTTCCTATCGTATGTATATCACTATTTTTACTATGACACTGTATATTTTGCCGGACAAACATATTATTATAATATAAAAATTATGAATCAACTGTAATAATACCAACATGTTAAAAACATCTCGCAGAGAATCTCGAGCTTTTAGATTATAAATATATCTCACGGCTCTTGTTTTGTGAACCTTTCATACTCCAGAATGTAAAGACAAATAGTAAAATCCTTTTGTCATAAAAAAGGGTAAAATATGGTCTCACGTTTACCTTAAAATAAAATAATATGGTAATGATTTAATTCCACACTTTATGTTTGTTAAATATAAATGTATTTTACTAAAAATAATATAAACAAGTAGGCCTAGAGAGTACCAGTACCTTTCTATTTTTTTGCATTTTATGCATAAGATGAATTATAGTTAAATATAATTCATTTATTAGCATTATGAATATACAAATAACACTGGCACTGAACATCATACATCAAAACGTTCATCTATCCATAAATAAAAATCACTCAAAGCTTTATTTTCCCGACAATTCGAAAAGATAAGACGAGTTCTGAAGAGAATTCCTATTCCTATTATTTGAAACGGGTCTGACAGGAAAAGTTTTAGTTGTTCAGCTTGGGAAGTTTTCTCAGATGGACACCGACTATTGATAGCGCTTTAGAGAACAATACGACCAATGACTAGCTATAAACTATATTATACAAGGCTTAATTTGATATTTATCGTTGTAAGTTTTCTTATAAAAATACATACTATGTACTGGTGAAAATTTCGCATGGTAATAATATATGGTAATATTATAGCTTATTTTTGGGATGATTGAATGATAATGACCATTTAATAAAATTGACCATTGACCATTTAATAAAATTATTTTATTTAAAATTTAGTAAATGGTTACATTTTGCTTTTTTTATTTTTGAAGTAATGTTAAATTATTAAAAGAATAAATAAATAATATAATACATACTCATATCTGTTACCTTCGGCTTATTATTATTATATGGCTATTTAAACTTTTGTTATTACAAAGACTCAGATGTATTTGAAATGTATATTTCTTTTAATCGATAACGATTCTTTAAGCCGTTTACCGAAATAATAAATATATTCAGGCTGGAAATCAATGTATTATAAGTGATATACTAATAAAAAATATATAAAACAAAAACTTTCAATCCAGTTACTGAGGTGCGATTTGAATTGGTATTAAGATTTTTGTGTTTTTTATTAGATCCGCTTTACTGTCGTCTTATAAAAAATATATTGCGCATATCTCCTCCTGGTACTCAAGTTTCTCTTCTTTAATAAAATACCCATGGAAAAAATAAGTGTTTTAATAGCTACATACATCAATTTAACTATAAACTGTTTTATTGAGAACACCCAAACTAACCTAATCGAGTCCGCAACTCGGCCACAGCTAACCGTTTTAAATACGTTTAATTATATCTGACCGAATGTGTTAATTGAGTGAAACGAGGACTAACATCTCATAACCAGCAACAGGCAAGCCGCTACATTGAAACTTACGTAGAATTGTAGAGCGCTTTTATTAAATTTTACTCTACTTAGTAATGTTGATCTATTACATCAGCTATATCGTTTCTTTCTTTAAGTACAGCATACCTTTTCTTTCTACAAGAGTTTACTTCTATTTGGGTAAAGTAATGAAATATTTATTTATCTTTTATTCTTATTTCTTTAGAGAATGAAATATAAAAGGGCAAATGTGGAACGGCCTACCTGTGGCATTGTTTCCAGGTCTAGATTTGGGTACTCTCAAAAAGCGTGTCTATATCCACCTTGAAGGCGAGCAACGCGCCTATAGCTCCTCTGGTTTTGCACGGGGTTGTGGGCGGCAGTGATCACTTACATCAGGTGACTCGTTTACCTTGCTCGTTTGTTTTGTATTTTTCCATAAAATGAAACCGGACAAGCGCGAGTCGGGATTACGCACTGATGGTTCCGTAAAAGATTGGAGGTCTTGAGCTTTTTCTGAAATTCATTCAGGCTTAGCTTAGCCACAGCGGTTTCATCTGATACCTCACTTGAACTAGCGGCTTTAATACCAAATTTTGCCCCCTTTATAAGGCCATTTTTTTTAAGAATTTAACCAGAAATGTATAGTTTTCAGATTTTTCCTGAACGCGTGGTACTTCTTGTAGATGCTAGCTGCCACATTTAATAATTCTTGGTCAACTTGAAGTACCACATTAACTTTGATTCCCTTAACAGTATCGAAATACGCGTTTTTTGCGACATAAACGATCATTTTTTTGTGTAAGTATATAATTAGGACTTATTGAGGAAATCATGGGAACATAGATCTGAGTATATGGTTTGAATTTCAACTCGATATCTCTAAGAGTTCCTGAGATAAGTGCTATTGACAGAGAGAAAGACGGACGGGCAACAAGGTGATCTTATAATGGTTCCTTTTTCCCCATCAAACGGAACCTTAACAAATAGAGAACTGAAAAGCAAGTGGTGAAGTAAAATATTCGTATCATAAATCATATCAAACAAAACAATAAAATATGAGACTGACGTTTACGGTTCGATGGTTAATTTCTTTACGCATCTTGTTCCGATATGTTTTCCTCTTTCAGTTTTTAATAGTGAGGGCTTTATTTATGATGGTTGTTATAATATTATGATATTTATTTATATTTTCATTTCATTGTTTTGCAAGAGGCCGGTCGTGGCGCAGCGGCACGAAGTGTGATTGTAAAACCGACTGGTTGTGGGTTCGATCCCCACTCGAGGAGAGGAAATATTTACTTAAATTTATATTTCCATTTCTTCGCTCTGGTGTCGAGGCTAAGCGCGGCGTTGAGTTCTGCCACTCAACACGCAATACCTCCAGTATTCGGCAGAAAGCGGGGAACGGAGTGTCTTAAAACAATGTTCCCTCTGCCTACCCTGCTGTGTGCGGGATACAGCGTGAAGCTGAATTAATTAATTTGAATTGTTTTGCAAGATTTGCAATAATAAATGACCAACGAGATATTAATATATATAGTAATTAAAATATTGCTATATTACATCTTCTAAATTATTTATTATAATATAATATTTTATAAATTTTTCTAAATCCCTAGTCTTAAAAATATAGAATAAAGAAAATAAATATTTATAAAGTACATTATCATACATTTCTAAGCTAACTCAGTGAAAGTGTCTTAGATCGAGTATTTTAATGTTCAACGTTCAATGCGATTTGGTCTTTATGCTCCTTTTAATATAAAAGTTCTAATAACGGAAAATAATCGTTAGTTGAGAACGCTTGAGTAGACTCACAAAGAACTAAATCTTGGAAAACATCAGTGATTCATTACTGAGCGCGCGACAGAAACGATTACGCTGTTGCAAGTTCGCCATTGCGGGCTTTAACTTTTTAGGGTTGCGTACCTTTTAAGGAAAAAAATGAACCCTTATAAGATCTCTTCGTTGTCCATCTGTCTGTCTTTCAAGAGCCTTTATCATAAAGAAGGTTTGGAGATATCAAGATGAATTTGAAACCATGTCAGCAAGCACTCAAGTCTACGGTCCAAATTGTATATTTACATTTATTTAAAAAAAGATATGGTCATTTAAATAGCGAAAAACACGTATTTCGACACTATAAATGAAATCAAAATTAACTGGATATGAAATTTGGCAGCTAGCATCTAGCTGTCTGTCTGGTAGTATTTGTTTAGGAAAAAATCCGAAAATTACACATTTGTGGTTAAATTCTAAAAAATAATTGCCTTAAAAGGGGGCAAAATTTGGTATTAAATTCGCTAGTTCAAGTGAGATATCAGATGAAAGAGATCTAGCTAAGCTAAGCTTGAATTTAGAAAAGACTCGAGTTGTCCAATTTTTGTACGAAATCCTCGTTTTTAATTAATTTCGATTATATCAATTTGCAAATTAAGCCCTGGAGAGCGTTTTTTTTCGTATTATATTTAAATTAATAAGCTACCATTGTGACGGCGATGCTTGCCTTAGCTTGGTAGTAGCTTATTTTATGGCCAACCCTATGTTTTATAAATTGTATTTTCTGTTGACCTATAGTACTGAAATTGATACGGAACAGTCAGCGGACAAGTCTAAAACGCGCTTCACGGATCTTTCAATACCAAAACAATAGTAAAATGGATATTCTATTATCCGTACTATACATACGTATAATACAGGTAATATATTAAGTGGCTGCTTGAACAAGCTGTGGTTAGACTCGGTCACGTATTAAGTGCGGTTGAGGAAGTGCAGATTTGCAAGGGGGTCTTTTCTGAATATATCTAAGATTTCATAGAAAACCTGCACCTGGATTACTATATTTTATTGTTTTTACTAATTTGAATATTATCAAAAAGATCTTGTACGAATTATGAAATAACTAATATATATTTAAAGGTACACATACACAAGTACTCAATTCTGTCCCCTTAATGTATGATTTAAACCTACGCAAGGGATTGTCAAACTAATTAAAAATGCATAAAAATGTACCTACTAGGACACTTCATCCCCCTGTTCCCTGCATTTGAGACATTGCATGTTAAATGGCAGAACAAAATATAAATTAATTTGTAACGTAATAAAACAATAAAAACGTAATTTGAATAATAATTGTCTGTTTAATAATGTCAAAGTTGTAGGGTCATTTACATGGAGTGTGGACTTACTGGTAAAACTGTTAAAAAGTATTTTATAGTTAGGAAATCGATATCGATATATGCAGCAAAGGCAAGCAGAGGTTATTACGGCGACGATGGCCAAGTTCAATTAATGACAAAATTATACTCGCCCTGATGACAGCCCGTTACATCTTCATTAGCTGAAATCGCTTTACTGTTAATAAAAAAAGGTATTATATAAAAGTAAATTTAACATACCTAATGTTCAATTTATGTTTTTATAAGTTAATATAAATAAAATTATAATAATACTAGTAGGTACATATATATAAGGCTTTTTATGTATATTTAATTTTGAATTTAGCTAATATTAGAACTTATTCTAAAATATTATTTTTTAACAACTATTTAGACTTAATTTTTCGACAATTTAGAAAAAAATATATAAAACAATATCTGATAATGAAATCTTTCTTTTACAAATTGGTCAAGATAGATGTTGTGATAGCAGACAAGTTAGTGGAGAGTGAAATTTTAAAAAGTCTATCTAAGGCGGCGTGTCAAATTAATAATGAAGACAACAATAATAATAAGCCACTCTGTTGAAAATGGTGAAGTGTATTGCTAGCAACTGATTTGTGGCGACCTCCTAAAGAAAGTTGAAGAAATAATTAAAAACTAATTTAGGACGAAAAGTTTATGCGAAAAGAACGTGATCAGTATCTTTAAGTGAAAAGATTCTGGATAAGAATCTGTGTTGAGTATCTATTTATATTATATTATCTTCAGACCGAATTTAACTTGACTTATATTACAATGTATAATAGTTTTTGATTTCAAAAATAATATAGGTATATTTACTTTATTCCTTGTTTTAACTCAAATAATATATTAAATTCGTTTGATTGCTTTAAATTACGAATTGTCTTATTTTATCATATTACCCACAGAAATTCGAAATTAAACATTAAATCATACCGTTATAGTAAAGTTAAGTTATATACACTTATATATATGTATGCAACATATATGTTTATTTCTTTTAACAGGTCATATACATAAATATAGAGTATTTTTAGAGAATTATCTACTGATGTAGCCGAAAAGTTATTTATTCACTTCGCCGTAAAGTACTGTATTACACATTATTTAGTTCCCATAACACCTAAAAACTTAACAAATTGTTATTTTATTGCTTCTTATTCAATGAAAAAAAATATCGAAGACTTTATTCCCTAACATTTGAAAAGGCATACAGGCTTACATCGATGCAATAGTTCGATGGTAAATTGAATGTCGAGCTGGAAGCTAGAATTGGCATGTTTGATCATCAAACGAAACCATTTTGGGGATTTGTAGGTACTCGTGAAACGGAAAATTAAAGATTTTATTAATTTATAAAATATACGGTGGCTGCGAATCTTAGGAATATAGGAAGTAAAAAATGTAAACAAAGCTATAAAATAAAATAACTTTTTTATTAACTTATTATTTTTCCAGTCTGTATACAGATAATCAATCAAATCAATTGAACATATTTTTTATCAATACTTCTAAACACTTGCAAAAAAAGGGAACCAAGCCGAATCCTATGGGCTTCCCGAGAATTTAAGTGGATCGCCGGTTATCTCACTGGGCGCAGCATCAAGGTTGCTGTTGACGGTTTTTGCTCTCAAAATATGCCCGTCAACGCTGGCATTCCTTTTGCATATCAATAACATGTTAGAGGATTGTAGCATTCAATGCTATGTAGATATTAGCACGGTGGACGCTGTTTACTGCGACCGAGCAAGTTTTTTCGGGAAAACACTGAACAGCGCCGAAATAAACTTGTGTCTTCTATTGAGGCATCCTTCGACAATGCCTCCTCATGGGGTGAAAGGAACTTAGTTCAGTTTAACCCCCTGAAGACACAACTTTGCGTATTAACCACTAAAAAAATCTCATTTATCGTATCACCAGTCTTTCAAAACACTCCCCTTACAGTCGCGCCCAGTAATAGTATATTGAGCCTTAATGTTTCGAGTGACTGCCAGTATCGCGATCATCTGGAAAGCAAGGCCAAGGTGGCCTCGAAAAAACTGGGGGTCATCAACAGAGCGAGAGGTACTTCACGCCAAAACAATGTTTGGTGTTAGATATGGGTATGAAATATTTCAATATATGAGGCAAGCCGTGGCGCAGTGCCACAAAGTGTGACTGTAAAACCGACTGGTTGTGGGTTCGACCCCCACCCGAGGAGATGAAATATTTACTTAAATTAATATTTCCATTTTCTTCGCTCTGGTGTCGAGGCAAAGCACGGCGTTAAGTTCTGCCACTTTACACGCAATGCCTCCAAAATTCTGCAGAAAGTGGAGAACGGAATGCCTTAACATTAGGTTCAACCAAAACTTGGTGTGTACTCACAGAAGTCCCATGGACGTCGCCTACGCCCTGCGACAGATATATCCTGGTATATACTCGTCTAAGAGTGTAGTGCGATCCCTTTCTATAAAGGATATCAAAATGACACCAGTACCGGGAGATCTAAAATACACACTGTATCTCACATTTACCCAGGAGGAGAAAGAATCTCTGATAGCGCAGGGGTGGGGAGGAGAAACAGGTTCGAAGGTGCTGACAATTCACGAGTCTCAGGGTCTGACCAGCGCGACTGTTATAGTGGTTAACACTAAACCTATTAGGCTACAGCTGCATGATAGCGTTTCGCACGCCGTCGTAGCAATATCTCGGCACACCGACACCTGCACGTACTATAGTGAAGGCAAAGATGACGCAGTAAATATGTTAATTCGGAACGCGACGAAGGCAACGACAAAAAGCATTGTGGAATATAATTTAAAGATGGCTTTGAAAGATAGGAACGCAGCAGTCACCTCTTCCACCATAGCGGTCATGCCCTTATCCTAGTGCAAAATTCCTCACATCCAAATCAATTACGATAAAAGTGTAGCATGTACTTATAATTATGTAATTAAATATATATTGTAATATGTAAAATTTTTAAATATATATATAAATATAAACACTCGCTTAACCTTAGATCTAAGTAAATTTTGTAAAATAATGTAAAGATAAAAATATAATTTGCTTATTATAGATATTGATTGTATGTAAACGACAATGTAATTAATATATATGATAAGGATATTAGATATAATAATAAATTTAAAAAGTGTACGGACCAAGTGTCTGTAGTGTTAAGAAATAAAATAAAAAAAATAAAAAAATAAAAAAAAAAAACATTAGGTTCCTCCTGCCTACCCTGCTCTATGCGGGATACAGCGTGAGGCTATTTTTTTTATAAATCAAGGTGGAACAAAGTGACGGTAGCCACTCGAAGAAATTAAATATTTAACATTTTCATTTCATAGGTGGTGTGGTAGGCAAAGCGTGGTTTTGAATTCCGCCACTAAACACACAACGCCTCCAGAATTTGGTGGAAAATGGAGAACAGAGTGTCTTAACACTAGGTTCCCTCTTCCTACCCTGCTATGTGCGGACGTAGTATAGCGTGACACTAATGAATAAAATTTTTGAAAAGGTACATTAAAGTTCAGCCTAAGTTTAACTTCCAATATTTATATTTTAGCGTATTCCTACTACAACTTCAATATTGTCTGTAGGAATAAAGAATTAATTTAAATTTCAGATTTTTCATTCCAGTCGGGTCGCAGGGGTACAGGGGTGCGACTATAATCGCGACAGATTGTAAGTTCAATTTCCACTCTAGGAAATCGAATATTTAATATTTTCATTTCCTCGCTTTGGTAACGGTCGGCGGAAAGAGAGGAACGGAAAAGAAATATATTTACTGCCGTGGAATCACTATAATTAAAATAGCGTATTTATTTTATTTTTTAACTTCTAGTCCTTACTAATTCATTAAATAACTTAAAAATATTAGTATGAGGATATTAGTGGGTTTGAATGTAAATAAAAATGGCATCAACAAAGTGACTAAAATATAATACACATAAAACTTAATATCCACAAAATAATGCAGATATTACTTTACAAAATGATTCATGACTCTACATTTAGTACGTGTCGTGTGTCAGTCACCATCTGGCTATTTGTTTGTCTGTGGACGTATTCACAATGTAACACGTCCCCTACCCTTTCAATTTTGGACATTGTTATCTTTTTTCACGTCATAGTCTTGTGTTTATTTAGAATTATTTTTGTCGACATTAATTTTGAAATGTTATAAAAGCTTAATATATGAATGAAAAAACACTATAATATATGAATCAAAACATTATATAAACAGAGTTAGACAGACATCATAGTTAGATGGCCTGTGTTTATAACCTGCAGACTGAGTGAGTGGCTAGGCACTAGAGGTATAAGAATTACATTGTGTTTGGTTGGAGGCGGCGCTTATTATACCTACTTGTACTCTTACGTAACATTGCTAGTGTGAACACGTGCGTATGTCTAAACGATCCCAATTTAATATCCAAAATATTTCACAGGGAACATTCTTGGAAATAAAAGGGATTTGGACGCCAGTTTGATAGGGTTACGTCCGGTTCTAATAGTTCTTTCGTTAGACAGTGTAACATATCATGTTCAACCATATTTCCTTATGCCAGCTTTAAGTTACTTATGAGTATAATTTTGAGTATATGAGTATATTTTTTGAGACTAATGCGATTTGGTTGCGTTGTCTGATCATCGTGATCGTTGCTAGTTCAATAAAGCAAATATATTTTTCGAATCGAGATTTTTTTATCATTTAATGGAGAATTGATTTTCGCTACATACATATGTCTCCCCACTATAAATCCCCAATAATAAATTTCTAAATAAGTATTTTTCTTTTCTAAGTGTGGATTAACACTTTAAAATTGTTTAAAAAATATTTAGTAAATAGCATTCGCTCACGATGATTCTTAGTAATCATCTTTGGGTAGCGGAAATTTGTAAAAAAATATCCCTAAATAGATGCTAACAACATAAATAAGTTGTAACAAGCGTATAAGAATTTAGACGTAGCTTGATGAGAACGTATGGCTCAGTGGTCAGAGCACCTGGTCGGTTTCCAGGAGGCGCAAGTTCGAGTCCCGCTATGCTCCAATTTTATACGTTTTCTAAATAACTCTTTTTCTTTCCTAAGTGTGGATTAATGAACACTATAAAATATAAAAAAAACTATTTCTTAATCTGTCCACAACATGAACTATATTTTAAAAATAAAAAATAAAATAAATCAGCTTCACGCTGTATCCCGCACACTGCAGGGTAGGCAGAGGGAACATAGTGAAATACACTCCGTTCCCCACTTTCTGCGGAATTCCGGAGGCATTGCGTGTTAAGTGGCAGAACTCAACGCCGCGCTTAGCCTCGACACCAGAGCGAAGAAATGGAAATATAAATTTAAGTAAATATTTCATCTCCTCGAGTGGGGATCGAATCCACAACCAGTCGGTTTACAGTCACACCTTGTGCCGCTGCGCCACGACCGGCCTATATTTTACTAATCAAAATTTACTTTACACCACTATCATAATTAAATCATAAAATATATTCATAGCACGACAATAACATATGCTAAAACCGTATATGCGTGTCATATATCGAGTCGAAATTGATTATCGCTTGGAGGCGCACAGTGGAATTTTAAACGCTTGCGGTCGTACGATTTGAGCTTCAAATTCGGTAAAGTGCTTTTCTACGCTGCCCATTCATTTGGCCTTTCCATTAAAAGGGCGCTTTTAACTCTAGCTAATTGACGCAACACACTAGCGAGGGCAGATCACAGAGCGGCTAGCTCATTTAGCATAGTTGGTGTCAAATCATAAAGGTAGTGTTTACATATGAAGCGGAAAATATTTAAAGATCCTGTAATTTCATAGAAACCAGCATTTTTGTTTGATAATTATATTGTTGTAATGGACAAATATAGCGCATCATATCCTGTCAATATTCCTCTTTTGAAGGTTACAGCAATATTTTAAGCATCAGAAGAAGTGTTTTTGCGTGAAGAAAAAAGGTTGTTTGAAATGTTTGAAATAGAATTGAGAATGAAATTTAGTCTCAGAACTCAGTTAGAGTTATTTAAAGACGTCATTTAATTGATTAGTAAAATATTAGTTTAGTTATACTATTTCCTATATATCATATATAAGGTACATAACATACTATATAAATGTTTGATTTTAGTACGCGAAATATATATATAGCTCAGAATATAGCATCAAAATGAATTATTAAATCACATTCAATCAATAATCATAACATAACGTCCATAAATGTCCAGAAAAATTAACTACATTAAGTTGTAATATATATATATATATATATATATATATATATATATATATATATATATATATATATATATATATATATATATATGTATATATATATATATACATACGTTTAGAATTATTACATTCCATTGCCGGTTTCTCCCCGGTGACGCCTTGCATGCGTGTTGTGAGGGGTTATGAGGGAAGCATTAGAGATAACAAATGAGACTTTTTATTACTTTAAAGCCGGTCTCACAATATAAATTGGACTAAACAATATAAATCGTGCGATATTTTCTCACCGTGATATTTATGCGAGTCTTAAAAGCTTGTGTTCATGCAAGCGCCCGTGAGCTTCAAGATCATTTCGTACTAATAAATCAACATCAGAATATCAAATTACGAAGATATTTCAAAGACATCTTAAGTAGATTTCATAATTTCGACATTTTTCTTAATTTTTTATGTATCTCGCCATGTTTTATGTTTTAGGAAAAAGGCACAATTATTTTCACCTGACTGGGGATCGATCATACGCGCGAATCTAGTTAAATATCGTATAGCTAAAAATCAACAAATTTTCCGAGCAAATTTCGACGGCCGCAAGCCAAAGCTCACGACTCGCAGAGGACGCCCTTACCTCCGTGGATATCCTCACAAGCAGCCACATAGTGATTGCAAATTTATCACGAACAGAGAACCCTCTTTCCTACCCACCCAGTGTCGCTGTAAAAGCCAGTAGGGCTAACAGCATTAACCTAAAGTTAAAAAAAACGAGCAAAACAAAATAAATGCCCAAAAGAGTTAAATTACTTAATGAGGCCGTCATCACACAATCTCACAAGCGTTTCGTTTCCTTCAGGAAATTCGGGGAAACAAATTATATTATTTATTAATATTTTCATTTCTTCCGTTTGCAACAAGGCAAAGCGTGGCGTTGAGTTCCGCCACTTAATACGCGATACCTTGAAAATTGAGTGATAATGTGAAATAACTAAACATTTTTATGTTCAATATTACAATTCTTGCAAGTAAAATTAAATCAATTTCAAAAAGATTTAATTTATGATTTATTTAGTACATAACAGTATAGATATTCACACTTTACAATAAACAAGAATAATCCCTTTTTAGCGTTCTGTATGTCAAAAAGAAAAAAAAACAAAACACCTAAGATCGCGTTGAGATATCAAGCTGAAATTAATATCAGATATTCAAGTTTACAGTTCCTTGGAGCCTAAAAATTTAACTTCTAATACAACGCAGCCAAAAACGTCTAATCTACTCGTGACAACGAACTACTTACTGTAAAGTGTTCGAAACATCGGGTGTCCAATAATGTATATTCTATACTAATGTAGTTTGTTTATTAAAACGCTAAACTGGACCGATTTACATATTTATGGTTAAGTATGAATAGCTTTAAGTGAAATATATGTTAGTAAATTGTATGCAAGAAATATTTATTGTTGAACGTTATATTATGTAATTTTGACTATAGGTTTACCCTTGTTTTGCGTGTTTGTAAATTAAATAAAACAATAAACAGCAAAATTATTATTTCTATTCTATTTCTTTCTCTTATTTCTATTGTTTTTTTTTTCAAAATATGTAACAAACGATTTTATACTATAATGTTATTCATTATATTTTTTTTAAGAAACTAAAGCATAGTTATACGTACCATACTTTGACGTCCATGCGCAGACTTGTTAATGATAAGGGTGCGTAAATATTCTCCATTCTGTTTCTACACTCTCCCCTCAAAAGGCCTATCATCTTCAAGCTTGAATAATAATAAAATTGTATAATAATGAAAGTCGGGAAAATATCTATCATCGACTAGAAAGTCGTAGCGCATCGGCACGAATTGTGACTGTAAAAGCGACTGGTTGCTTAAATGTATTTTCTTCGCTTTGGTGTCGAGGCTCAGTGCGGCGTTGAGTTCTGCCACTCATACGCAATGCCTCCAGAATTCGACAGAAAGTGGAGATTCGTAACACTAGATTCCCTCTGCCTACCCTGCTGTGTGCGGGATATAGCGTTAAGCTAATTTATTTATTTTTATCCACTAGAAAGGTTCAAAAAGTTTATATATACTAAGAATTAATTTATTTATTCAAAGTATTTTACAAAATATTTCAATATTTAACATTTTAATAGTATTCAAATTTAGTTTGTAAAATTTAATTATGACACTTAGAATCCTTGTCCTATTATTAAATTCCTCTAATCTAACAGAATTACTAAAACTGTTCGCAACTCTTCGAATTCAATGTTGTATTGAGAAATGTATTTTATAATAAATTGGATCTGTAGTACACAGATACAGAATACAGAATATTACATTTTTTTTAAGAGCAAGGTATATCAACTTAGTAGATTTCAGTGACATGAGTACACACATCATATAAATTTAAATATAAAATAGTTAAATATAAAAATTGAAAGTAAATGTTTCAAATACTGTTGAGTTAATTGTACAAAAAGCAAAGTAGGAATTATCTAATATTAACCGAATCACGACTTTTAAAACCACAATCCAAGCCACAATTTTCCACACTACTCAAAACTAAATAATATATGCTTATATTATATTATTGTTATGCTGCTGCATAACAACATATTGTGTAAATTATTTGTTAATGTTAAAAGTGATTCGACGAAATGATAAAAGATATAAACATTGCCTACACCTGCGTCTACGATCGCGCGTAGACGTAGGCCTACGTCATTGCTACGATCCTTACTATTACGCTTTGTCGTAGCGTTGAGTTTTCACTCCATGTATTGTTTCTGTAACGAAACTTACATTTAAAGGGAAAGTTACACGAGGGGCTTGAGTTTGTTAGTTTTATTAGATAAGTAAAACTTGCTATCGTGATATTATATAGAGCACGTAATTTTGATATACCAGTTTCAAAGTTTTCTTTGTACATATACAATGTACATGGATCAAAAGTATTAAGACTTAAGGTAAATTGAAAATATATAAAGTAATATAAACCTTATTTTTATTTCATTAGACGAACGAATGAAAATAAAGGGAAAACGTAAATATAATAAACGTAAATAACTTTCTTAAAATCCATCGAACAAATATTTTTCTTTGCAATAAAATCCATTGCGTTTAGCTTTTACATAGTCACTAACTGTCTCAGAGTTATAAGCCAGAAATTATTTGTAAAATATACCAATATAATTTTTATGTTACGGTACGGTTAGGTTATAAGATTCATTCTAAGGTTTATATACCGGATATTTATATACCGGATTGTACTCAGTACGATGTTCTAACTCATCCTGTATTTGGTTGCAATACGCGTGCTCACTTACAAATGTTATTGTTACTTTTTACTTTACTTAGAGTTACTTTGTTCCAATCGAGTTACCGAAAGAGAAAGAAAAGAAATTATATATTCTGAAGGAACTGATACTAACTTAGCTGAACTTTTAAATCATTAAGTATTATTTAGAATTGGGAACTGTGAAACAGTTTATATTCATTCACTGCCACCAATCAGTCTATGGTCGCGGCCTATGGCTATTATTTTGTACGGTAAAATGGGAAGCCCAATTTCAAATTAAAATAAAATAAAAATATCTGAATATAATATTTTTGCTTCATATATCAAAGGAGACAGAGAGAAATTTGCACGGCAATGCGAGTTAGATAGAGTAACTCAATGCCATGATGCGTCTTGTTATCAATATTGTAGGTGTAAGTGGAAATTGAAGCCACAACCGTCACGCTTACAGCCCGACATTGAGGCACTGCGACTGCCTCAAATTTATTTCTTATCGTACCTAAAAAATTTCATTCAATGTAATGTAATTTAAGAAAATTATATGAGCAAAAATATTGTCTAGCGATGGGCTATTTTTAGCAAGTCATTTTCATTTTTGACCACCGTATAAACTTTTAGGTAAATGATATCTGTACAAAATTAATATAAAACATACATAATATATATTCAATTAAATAAGTGAGGCAAGCGTGCACAATGAGTATCTCCGACCAAGTTTAAGTAAGTTCGCAGTTAATTTCGTATTCACATAATTCAATTTTGATAAGTTTAAGCTCCTAGAAATAGGACATAAATTATGCGATAATTAATTTATTACTAAATACATTAAAAATTATTCATACATTTAGGGCAAAAATTACCCTAAAATATCCCTTAAAACATTTAGCAATTAAAATAACACCTGTAGTTTATAGGGATTCGTATAAACGGTATGTAAGTAATAATTATATTAGTAAATTTAATCTTATGAACACAAAATATATTCACTTAGACATACATTATTTACTTTTAGACAGAGCACCAACCCTACAATAGACCGAGACGCGTCCAACAATGCACGCTCGCTCGTTAATTAGCCAGGAAATGCCGCTGGCAAATTTCTCCTTCAAAGTAGAAACTTTAAGTAAGCGAAAAGTGATAGATCGAAAGAGGTATGAGCAATTTTGTTTGTGGGGAATGAACGTGGAAGTAGATCGCGACGTTATAATACGATTTGATGGTTTTGGTTTTTTACATATTTTGACTCACTAGTGTTGTATGCATCTACTTAAATATTGTAGGATTGAAGATAACGGGGACAGATATTTCTTATATTGAACTTTACTACTGCGTATATTATAAATATATTTTTAAATAACTAAAGTCAAACTACCTACTAGAACTAGTTTGAATTTTGAAACCATTTTTTGCATCTGCATCACAATACTCTTTATATCGTTGAAGTTCTTCAATATTTATTTCTAGTTAATCTTACATTTCTTGTTTAACACACTTTTTTTAATATAAAAAACTTACAGTCAATTCTACGCAGAATAAACTGTTCAGAAAACAACAGTATATTATTCGATTTTATTTAAATATCTAAATGCAAAAAGATATACAAGCAAGAAGGCGTCCCAATTCAAAGTGAAATAACCGCAAAAGTCGTGGTAAGTTATAAAACGTGCCGTTGAATTCTCTCTCATATAAATTTTCTCTACTGTCAAGATGAGGTATGAATGTATTCACGAGCGTCGTATTTTATCGGCAAATATATATATTTTTTGACTTCATATTTGATTTATGAATATTTCGAATACCAATTCAATTCAACGCAGGTGTATCATACGATAAAGTTTATAAGAGTTTGGTTTTTCCTATGTATTTTCAGTATCTTAAGTTACAGCTAAATACATACCATTATTATTTCGAAGGAATTTTGCCGTATCCATATCTATTATTTTCCAATACAAAAAAGATATTTTACGTACGTAAGATTATACATAACTTTATTCAAATATACATCGTATAAATCAGATAAAGTTCATTATTCTTTATTCTAATTGAAACCGTTCAATTCACATAACATCGTCGGAATAATTTTCGTACCAATTATCTCTCTGTGCTTTACAATTTAAATACTTACTACTTATACAATGTACTTCTATGTTCTACGAAATGGTAATATGTTATACTTTATATAGTCAATTGGACAATACGCAAAGACAATACAACAATACATAAATGTAATCAATTTAATCTATATTGTTCATTAATATTATTCATTAATAATAGTAAAATTATTATAGATATTGTGATAAATACAATATCAGTTACATATCACTCCTCGCTTATTAATAATGTAATACGATATGGTTTTGAAATATAGCAATATAATTATATGATTTTAATATTTAAGGCCAGACATAGCGCAGGATTGTGGGTTCAATATCCATTCGAGAAAATTAAATATTTTATATTTCGATTTCCTCGCTCTGTTAATGAAGCAAAAGCGCAGCATTGAGTCCCGCTTCTCAATAAGCAGTGCTTCTAGAATTTAGCGGAAAGCGGGGAAACGTAATTGTCTTAATGAGAACAGATTATCTTAAGTCTAAGTTCCCAGGTTCCTTCTGCCTACCCTGTTACGTACGAGATACAGCGTGAACCTTAAGATAATTGAATAACAATAACATTTTTTTTAAAACACCCAGCCAGTAAAAAGCTGCTGTCACCACTTAAGCCAAAGGAAACAAACTTACTTACAAAGAGAAATATTTTACGACTCAAAACACAGAAATTCTTCAGTGATCTTCAATGTTTTTCTTCTTCTTAAGCCTCATGACAAATTAATATAATTAATACAAATTCACTAAAATTAAATGTAAACTAACAAAGAGAATAAGTCCCAACTAAATATATGGAAGCTTTTGATCCCTTTGCATTCTGACAACTCGCTTACCGAGCCTTTTAACGGGAATACGCCTCCTCTTATTTATTTATCATATACATATTATTCAACTGGTTAAATCTCAGGTAATATTTTAATGGATGGATATGCTTCACATTATTTGTGCTTTGAGCTTTTGAAAATTTAGCGCCAATTTTTCGTAAGTACGTGCAGCAGTTATAAGACGTTATCACGTTAACAAAATAAACTAAAATACATAACATTCATTTCATAGTATTAGGTGGTATCTGCTTTAGTATCACGGCAGAGATTTGCGGGTGGATCTAAGACCCTGGAGTTACCGCTGAGGTCACTTTATGAAGTTGCGACGCAACAAAGCTATAAAATGAAACTTAGCTCGTGATGATATGAAATATCTATATATGGAATAATATATGGATCTTTATTCGTTTAACTTTACGTTATTACTTATTATATTTTGACGACTATTAATAAAATACAATTCAACTAATACAAAGTATTCGTCAACTTATCATATGTATAATACTTACACATGTATAATATGATAAAATAAAGCTGTCAATTCACAATCAAATTCAAAAGATAAGTAACTGAGGCATAATATTAAAATTGTTGTGGTGGAAAAATGAATGCAAAAACAAAGGTAAGTTGTACGTACACTACTCCAGCTGCAATTTAAAATGTTAATTTTAGTGATGGCTCTATTTTACATTATAAACATAAAATGTAGCGTTTTTATAAAGTAAGTTGGTTGGTCTTGGTTTTATAGAATCAGGCATAATAAAAAAAGGACCATATTATGATGCTTATTAATTATTAATAAGCATCATTATGATACTTTTTCCTTAGTATCTTCAAAATGGACGCAAATCTGAAAGTGCAGTGTTTTGTCTCTAGGTTCTCTGTATTTAGAGATGTATAATGTGTGTAAAGACTATTGTAATTTTTCCCGATCTCGTGAGACACAACGAGTTGGAAATTCGATGAAATTTGCGCCCTTTTTTCCCCATTTTTTTTTGAAAATTGCCCGCTAAGTAAATAAAAATACGTGAAGCTAAAAAATATTATGATTACTATCTTCTTTAAGTTTTGTTTCCTTTGTTTCACTTAGTTAAACATATTTACAAAAATGCTATGGGGACATAGACGATTAAAGTAAACATTTAATTTAATTGGAATTTATTGTTTCACATCGACTATCTTATACATCACCTAGGAAAATAATAAATAGACCGACAGTATCAATTCTTAGAAAACATTTACAGTTCACCATTACTAAAAAAAGCTATGTTATTGAGTAGGATATAAATTATAAATAATCTTAATAATCATTCAAATTTTAAATTATAGCGTATACATTATTCTGGATGATTCTTAAAATATTATATAACCTATTGGTGTCTGTGTATAATATATATTACTTATACATTTTCCCAGAATACATTATAATCGTTTAATCTTTACTAAGCAAAATAACTTTTCTAACCAAAATATAAAAATATGTATGACAAATTAATTTTAACTTATAAAAATATATTATAAAAATCCGTTTCGATACGTTATTTTTACGTAAGACTGTCATCATATAAAAAAACATTGAGGAACGTACCTTTATAACATATTTATTTTTCGTTCTTATATTCTATTAACTATAGCAAACTGTTTCAACTGTTTGTATACCAAAATATTCATATATATTTAGTTGCGAGCGTCTCCTTTTAGGGCAATTCATTACTGAGCGTCACGGGAGGCGACAAATTGAATATAGTTTTAGGCGATGATTCATTCATTTGAATAATTTCATAATTTTGTCGTAGTAGTTTTTATTCTCCAATATATATTTATATAGACATTCTTGACATATATAATTTTAACTTGCAATGAACAGACGATGCAACTAACACCTTGATATTATATATGACATATAATAATATACTTATAGTGAATACTCTCATTATGATAGAAGCTAAAGGTGCATCCGAGTCGTTTAGCAGTATCATATTTTGTATACTGAAAATTATGAAAATATATTTTTAAAACTAAGTTATTCTTATTACATTATTATGTATTAAATCAGCTTCACGTTGGATCCCGCACACCGCAGGGTAGGCAGAAGGAACCTAGTGTTTTGACACTCCGTTCCCCACTTTCTGCTTAATTCTGGAGGCATTGCGTGTTAAGTGGCAGAACTCAGAGCCACGCTTTGCCTCGACGCCAGAGCGAAGAAATGGAAATATAAATATTTCATTTCCTCGAGTGGGGATCGAACCCACAACCAGTCGGTTTTACAGTCACACATCGTGCCACTGCGCCACGACTAGCCTCAATTATTATATATCAGTATTATAAAAGTTATTGCACGCAATTTACATAAAAATTGAGATGAGCTTTCATGTTGATCCGCCTAAATGAAGGCTTTTGAACTTTAATTTTTCATTTAATATTTGAAATATTATTTCCATTTATTTTTTTCTGAAAGTCGTATGATGATGAGTATTAAGTTTTTCTAACTAAACTTCTATTATATATATATATATATATATATATATATATATATATATATATATATATATATATATATATATATATATATATATATATATATATATATATATATATAATATTCTAAAGTATCCATTCTAATTTATATTATCACTATATAATAGTAAATTTGTGCCTTTAACATATAAGAACAGTTTACAGTAACTCACTCATCACATAGTAGGTGGAAGTATTTTCTTGTTCTATTTTCGTCGGTTGTACTTAAAAATATATAAATTCAACCTGTTTATATATTAAAAGAGTAACGAGCGCCCGCTCTTGAACTCTTAATCAGCTTTACATAATAAAAGTTGGGAAATAGCTGTTAGCATTTTCAATAGTGTCGTAAGTTCCCATCGTAGATATTGTTCGGTAACAATAAGAAGTTTTGTTTTCTTATCAAAAAGTGGGACAAGATCGCGGTATTGTTTTTAAAACATTTTATAGCAAATGCTTAGTTGACGCTAGATCCCGCATGAAGTGTAAGCAGAGAAAACGACGAATTCTGAAGGTGTATGGAGACCATAAATATTTCTATAGAATACCTACAACAATTGGAACGGAGCGAGACTAAGAATAATTAGATAAGACATTAAATAAATTATATCGAATAAATAATAGAAAATAGCTAAGTTTCAACATCGTACACCACATAATATATTTTAATTATGAATGTACTCTAAATTTAATCTGTTATCTTACTTGCCTCGGAGGTAAATCTCACAGCAATCTATTACCGAACGTCACCGAAGACGACAAAGCTCATTTGAATATGTATAGATGATGAATGAAAAATCGATTACTACAGATTATTCAACAGGGACTCATTAGACTATAGATTATAGCACTTATATGTATATCTAATATATATACATAGCGCTTTTATTAACTTCTCTCGAGAAAGCACAAAGCAAATCACAAGTGTCCAGTGCAGGTAGATTTAGATTGAGTAAGTAGTCTGATATAACACTAAAGTAAAACCAACAATTTATATATTATATATAAAATGGGCCACAAATCTTTCAACCTTCAATGTTCCAATCTAAAGATTAACGTATTCTCTGAAGCACCAGCCTCTGGTGCTCATATATTCGATGTCATTGCTTGTCATCATCATCCTGAGTTATTCTCTATACGAGGCTGTCGTGGCTCCCTGAATATTTTTTAGAAATTTTCCTTTTTTAATTATAAGTTTTAATATAAACATTTTCATATTTTAAGCCAAGGCTTAGTGGTCAAAGCGCCTGGTCGGTTCCCAGGAGGCGCGGGTTCGAGTTCCGCTACGTTCAAATTTTTATACGTTTTCTAAATAAGTATTTATCTTTCCTAAGTGTGGATTAACACTTAAAAATGTTTAAAAATATTAAAAAATAGTATTCTCTCTTGCCAAACGATAATTATCTTTGGGTAGCGGAAATTTGTAAAAATCTCCCTACAGAGATGCTAACAACATAAATAAGTTGTAATAAGCGTATAAGAATTTCGACGTAGCTTGGCGAGAACGTATGGCTTAGTGGTCAGAGCGCCTGGTTGGTTTCCAGGAGGCGCGGGTTCGAGTCCCGCTACGTTCAAATTTTTATACGTTTTCTAAATAAGTATAAACATTTTCAATTGATATTAAGCAGTTATTTAACTTTAACTATTTATTTAATGTGGAGTTTAAAGGCTTAAAATAAAATACAACACGTTTATATGATATTTTATTTACGCATCACATTTAATTATGAATAAAATAAAATAAAATATTTATTTACTGTACATAAAAGATATAAAGATGATTTCGTGCAAAGAATTGACATTATTTTAAGTGAAACACAGCCAGAGTAATCGCTATAATATAAATTTTATTTATGATTTCAAAGTAAAAATATATTTACATTTAAGTTTGTGTAATGTATTGAAGTGAACCTTCATAATTATTTTACTTGCTGTCAATTAATTAATTGAAATTTTATGAAAAAAATATATTCCCATTCTTTATAACAACTTAAAGTGCTTTCACTCATATCTATGTAGGTTAGTACATTCTTTAAATACTACAGTTAATTAAAATGCAGGACAACGCTAATAATTAGAGAGTAAGAGTTTATTCGTTTTATATTATCATTATATAATTTATATACAAATTATATCATTAATATTCATATTCATATTGAGCAACGTTTTGAAATGTAAAAATAATAATAACTTTATATAATATTTTTGATCTATTTATGTATCTATACACTGAATTAAATTCATTTTGATCGTAAATTTCATAGTTACGATATCTTACCATATAATTTATATTAAGGTGTTTTATACATCAAATTTGACTAAGATATCGATTATTTTTTTAGTTAACTATTTTGAGTTGAGGCCGTTCTTTTGTCTACACTTATTCTAATATCACTTGAAATGCATTCAAACCAAACCTCATAAGCTCACAGACTTTGATATTTGTGTAAAAGTCCAGATCAGAACCACCATTAAGCTTTTGCTCTCAGCAGATGTACCTTCAACAATACAAAATAAATATTATTTTTTTTCCAGTAGGAACTGTCGTGGTGAATAGCGTCTGAATATAAACACGACAGTTGTCGGTTTGTTACTCACTTGGGGGAATAATTTTCAATTCCTCGCTCTGGTAAGAATATAAAGCGCAGCGGTGAGTTACTGACTGACTCAATACATAATTGTAATTTAAATACATAATTAAATACATAATTGTATTGAGTGGCGCAATATTTTTCAATCTGAAAAAAGTTTTATCCTGAAAATGTATAGAAAGTGAGAAATAAAGTATTTTGATGCTTAAAAAAATAAAATATAAATTCAGCTTCACGCTGTATGTGTGTGAAACACAGCAGGATAGGCAAAGGGAACCTAGTGTTAACAGACTCTGTTCCCCACTTTCTGCCGAATTCTGGAGGCATTGCGTGTTGAATCAGTCACCACTAGTCAGTTTTACAATCACACTTCGTGCCGCTGCGCCACGACTGGCCTCAAATATAAAAAAACATATTTATTAAAAGATGCAAAAGAAAACATTTTTTAATATATGATGCATGTTTTACAATAAATATTATTTTTATTTCATCAATTTGATTATTCTTCTGAATGGAAACTAACCAACAACAAGCTATAACAAAAAGTGCCCTTAAAATTAACTCATTCTTAAATAATAATGAATGATCTACATGTAACATGATTGTTTACTTATTTGATTACAATTAATTTACAGAAGTTAAACTTTCATAAATCAAGGCCAAACAAGATATTGTATCAGAATATGCTATACGATAAGAAACAGTATTATTATTGTATATACTTTGTAAAATACAGAAGCTAGTTTCTTATTTCCAGGATCGCGCCCTGGGCGTTTATCTTTCTTTGAGAATTAAATATAACTTAATAAAATATTAATCAAGTTTCAAATTTAGTTTGAAAGCTTAAAGGAATATTTCAAGTTAATATTATTACATTTTATCTAATGAAAAAGAAAAAAGATTTTGTTGAAAAACAATTTTTTTATCATCTAAGATAAAATAATGTAGCGAAATAAGGACGTATTGTGACTAAATGAGATGGATATACATTCAAATCTCAACCTCAATTTTTCAGCTTCACGCTGTTTCCCGCACACAGCAGAGTAGACAGAGAGAACCTAGTGTTAAGATACTCCGTTCCTAATTTTTTAATTCCCCTTTTATGAATGGACTACACTTTTATGCGCCATCTTTAAATAATCATAAAGACCAATAACAATATTAGCTAAGTATTAAGTTTCTTTGTTGAACTTAAATGAGTTCACTTTCTTTGAAGAATCTTAGAATTCATGAAAAAACACGAAAGTTACTTTAAGTTAACATCGTCATGTTTTAAGAAGTAATTACTGCACGTTGTAACACTAATTCATATTAGTATCTATACAGTAAAGTTGTAACAAGCGTATAAGAATTTCAACGTAGCTCGATAAGAACGTATGGCTTAGTTGGTCAGAGCGCTTGGACGGTTTCCAAACTGGTGCGGGTTCAATCCACGCTACGCTTAAATTTCAACATATTTTCTAGTTTTTTAAAACATAAAATTTGTATGCAGTAAATATATCTTACTAAAGTTACACATCTCTGGAAGTATAAGTCACAATCAAAAAATGTATTGTTTCATGCAATCATTCATTGATAACATAACATTACAATTATCTTGATACAAACCTTAACTCTACAACAAGCTTAAAATATAAAGGGATGATTTTTATTTTTTAATTAACCCTTAAAGGCTATATGGGTGTAAAATCACCCAGGTAGATTTGGTTTTTAGTCTCTACACTTTTAATTTTTTTTTTGTCACAGCGCTTTACACTTTAATGCTTAGCCCTATGCTTAGGACGACTAACGTTCTAACGCGCAATTTTTACCTCACGCTTGCCTCCCGGGTGTATCGACACCCATAATAGTCATAGTGACATATTGATTAACAATGTAAGTGTTGAACTTTCTTATGATTTTTATTGAATTTCGAGTGTAATATCCAAATAAAGTGACGTAATTGATGATTAAGAATAACTTCGATATCATCTCTATGAAAATACTTTGTAAATGAAAGTAGCCAAAAAAAATAAAAATGACTGGGAAACTAAAAGTTTCCTTAAGAATATAAAGTTATTTTTTGCCCTAAAAAAAAATTATCTATATTTTTTTTAATTTATAATTTTTTTTTATGGAAATGACACGGCAAACGAGCGTTCGGGTTACTTGATGGTAAGTGACTACCGCCGCCCACGGTTCCGTGCAACATCAGAGGAGCTACAGATGCGTTGCCTGCCTTTAAGGTGGGTTGGGCGCCGAAGCCCGGCATTACCTGATGCGAAATACAGTGCAATAAAGCCACTACTTCACGCCAGTTTTAAATGCTGGGGGTGGTAATGATCCGGTGGAGTCTGCCCATGCGTGTCGCCATTACTGGCGACGTGACTCTACCACACGTACTTTAGTCGCCTCTTACGACACCACCAGTACCAGGAGGATCCTATTCTAGGCCGGGATCACACGGCAAAAAATTATTAAAATTATCTAGGTTAAGGGCAACATGCCGTACTTAAACTAAATAAGAACTTTAGTTTGCATTAGGATTTAGTCAGCTATTAAAGTCATATTTTCAAATTTTATTTTACAAAAGTATATACAAATAATTACATATATTTATTATCATAGATTCAAACTAACTGGTAAAAGTAAATTGTTCTCAGTGTCTTACAGTTAATTAATGATTTCATAACTTTTAATACTAAGGTGTTTACACGCATTAAAGTCTTAGTGGGTTATGTAATTAATTATAGCTCTTAAGGCCTAAATCATCCTATTATAATCAACAATAGCCAAAAAACAAAACAAACATAACAATACATACCTCCATTAGACACATACTTGGACAACAGCGTCCGCGCGTACACAGTGACCGTAACGGCCGCGTCTCTCAGCACCGGCGGCTCCACAGGCAGGCGCGCCTCGCACCGCACCCGCAGCGCCCCACTCGCCGCCGGCGGTACTGCCACTCGTAGCACGCGCCAGGACGCGCGCAGGCCGCCCGCTTGGGGCGCGCTTAGCTCGAGACGGTGCCAGGGCTCCGTCTGTTCAGTAATATAGTATAAGTACAAAAATATGTGAACGGTCGGTCATCAAGCTCTTCATACATCCAAGACCTTCCTCTCGGATCATCGATGTGACAGTCTTGAGTTTTAAGGACTCTCTAGGTAGTGTTAGAGGGAATGACAAATTGATATAATTTTTGGCTTAATTTACCAAAAAAAATCTCTTCATTTGCGACTTGGAAAAGGCGATTGATACAGTAGTAAGAGCAAAATTATATAAGATACCAGTCCGGTGCAATGTGAGCGGACCCTGACACTAAAAACTCCTACAGTTCACCTAATCGAGCTGAGGATAGCATAGGCCGCTAACAAGAAAGAAAGATTTTAAAAAGTATAAAATATATGTTGTAAAATATGTGTTGTGTGTACTTAGAAATTTCTTGTGGAAAATTATTTTAAAGGGGGCTTATCCAACGATAAGGCAAAAATTATAAAAAATACAGACAGTGTACGCAGTGGTAGCATTCAATACCAGACTATTTGTATCACAATACGGCGATGAGAATAATTAAATAAAATATAATCATTTATCCTAACAAGAATCAAAACCACTGTCATCCGTTTTTTCAGCCAGAGCCAGATCACTAAAACAACTATCACTGCTTCACAGTATGACTTAAGTACGGTAGGTACTATTAAATAATATTACGACATACCTACCTTTACAATCTTATCGTCTATGTACCAATTAATATCAGAGGGCGGCAGGGAGTAGTCGGAGGAGCAGTTGAGTAGTAGTTGCTCGCCGGGCCTCACTAGTTTAGGAGCACCAATTATTGTAGGGTCCTTGTCCGGCATAGCTGCAAGGAAGATGGACTTCAGTTCGAGGACTGATACAAATTAAATTTTGAGTAATAATGTCTGTAGTGTTGGTAGCATGTAAGATTGCTTTTGGGTGCTCGTGTACGAATGCACTTTGTGAATATTTCAATACCAACGTTCCACACGTGGTTTTGTAATGACATAATAGACAACGACGAAACTATACTAAAATTAGAAACTTGATATTTGAATGGGAAGGAAGCATTAAGAAGAGATTTCTATAAGTTCCTACGAGAACAGTTTTTATTTTCATTTTATATTTAAAGTCTACATAAATAAAATGCGTGCGACAATTACTACAATTATAATGTTTTAGTAAAATGATGTAAAAATGACTCACCAACTACAGTCATATGTTTCGTTTGTCTCGCTATCTGGAACTTGGGCCCCTCTGTGGACACCTCGCAAGTGTACGCAGCGCTCGTAGCCACGGGTGGAGGCATGACGCGCATTGTACACGAGTCCTCTTGGCACTCGCCGCTTTGTACCATTATTCCTGTTACATTGAACAGGTGGATTGGAATCTGTGGAGATATTAATTATTGAGTACAACATCTCCTATGAGTTATAATGCGAATATCAAAGTCTTAAGTGACTTTGTTAAATGTATTTTAACAATAATAAAATAAGGGTTCAGAGGCTTGCAAAATAGTATTACAATCTGTGATAACTGAAATTAGTACTTAAAAAATTACTATATAAGGATGGTAATCCTTGTATTTTCACTGCATAATTTCGCATAGAGCTGACCTCTATACTCCTAGATAAAATCAACCCCATCATACAAAATATTCGTTTTTTTTTTTAAACTTTTGACTGTGAAATGAATTTTTTTGTTTAATTATTAATTTATTTGTATTATACCTACAAAGTGGTCCATGCTAATAAGAATTCAATAAAAGTGGTCCCTGATCAAGAAAAGAATGGGAACCCCTGATTTAAATAAACAACATCATTATGAAATCCTGACAGACACTTCACATTTTAAAGTTTAGAAGAAGTCTTGATAAAAACTTGTATCTATATGTAAATGTCAGATTTAAGTAGCGAGATTTAGTAAGCAGTTTACAAATTACATTTAAGAAAAATACATATTAAGAAAAATACATAGAAAAATACATTTAAAAAAATACATACATGAAAAGAACGTTGATATTTTTCAAAGAAACCTTTTCATTATATAAACTTACTTTGTGCGTATAAATAAAATTTATCTAACGGTACATAGGTACTGTTATACAAGAAAAATAATGAATATATTTAAATATTAATTATTTTCCTTTATTTTTATTTTTTTTTCTTTTAAATTAATTTTCTTTGTCAAATATTAATATATCAACATGAATCTTGCTTTAACACATAAACGTCTATCAACGTCTTCAATCTTATCATATCAAAAATCGGGTTAGTTGAATATTACAGTCATTAAATAGATATCAAAGCCACCTTCTGTGAGGGTCTGTATCTGAATATCTCGTCCATGTCTCTGTACCATTTGACGGAGTGTAGTCTCTGGTCATCCATCTGGAAGTGACAGCTGAGCTCAGCCGCCCGCCGAGGATCTGCGTATAGCGGGACCTTCAGTTGAGTTATTTCATGAGCTGATGTCAATGCTGAAACAAATGGTTTAGAATTTTCTTAATATTTGTTTTATGTTTACTTGTGTAAAATAAATCTATTATTAATAAGTTTATAGTTTTTATTAAGTCTATTTCATATTTTACATGTAGGATGAAACAGGAAAATAATAGTATTTAGAATATTTACTTGAGATAACTGAACCCACTTTCATTGCATCTGAACACCATATTCAATGATAACCATGATAAAAATGTATCCGCTTAGTATTTATTAAAATCGTACGTACATCACAGTAGACAATCTTCTTTTCATCGATAATATTCAGTTTATAAAACATTGCGTATTTAGAGGCCATATTAAAAGTCTTTACTTCCCGAGGCTCAATTATAATAATATGATGTCACAAATTAAAGCCGTCCGCATTAACAAATGAAAGTATTTATAAGCACTATACTGTGTGAATATTCCTAAGTATAATACTTCATTAAGACTACAAGCATACCTACTATGGAAATGAATCGAACGAATTTATAGCAAATTCTTGTAAAAATAATCGCATAAAGCTTAAAATATGTGAATGTGAAATTTATTCTGCTTTCCGTGCCTTTTTACTTAAGTTTTCGATTATTCTCGTCTGTCAGTAAGTACTATTAAATGTGACGATCGAATTATATTAGGTACTGCAAAATGTAAATTAATAAAAAGTAAAATACGCACTTAGTTTTTTTAAGCTAACTTGCATTTTTATCATCAGTTTCTCAGCAAGGGAAATGGACTGAATATGTCAAGATGATTCTAACGAGTCCATTTTTTTAGCTTCACTATGCAGCCCGTATATAGCAGGGCCTACCTAGTGTTCATACACTTCGTTTTCTTCTTTCTATCGAATTGTGGTTGAGGAACGAAAATGAATAAGGAGCTTCATGTTGTTCATAAAGTGAGGAAATGAAATGAATTTCCTCTGGTCTGTATACTCGGGTAGAGTCGCTGTGTCTTTTTGATTTTTACGCATTTAATTCAACATGTGGGATATCCATTATACTATAGATTCTTAAAAGTAAGAAACGACAGTAAAATGTACTAAATACGTTACGTTCATTAAAAATGTAAGATTTTCCCAAAAATAATATCATAATCTCTTTATCTAATTGAAAATATGAAGTTGTTATAGCAAACTTGCTGGTTGTAATATAAAAATATTTTTCGTTGAGAAATGTTGTTAACACCAAAAAGGTGGAGTTATCTCCAACGCTGGCTGCACGCCAACGTCTCTTACTACCGTTAAATTTCTGATTATTTTTCACTCTCCATTGTTTAAGTCGTTCTTAAATATAATTTCAGTGCATTACTTTATTGTGAGTAATTATAATTTATTTCAGTACTTATTGATTGAAATATATATTTAGCATAGATTAATTTTAAATGAATAATTTAAAAATTACAATAATTTAGCTTTAGCTATCTAGTGATAACTAAGGTAGAAGGAGGCAAGGCAGCAATAAGGAATCTAGTGCTTATTTACTCCTACCTCGCACGTTGTGTGGTGTCCATATAGATAAAGAAAATCAAACAAACCAATTATTAAGATTCCGTTTTGTATACTAACTATATATATATAAAAATTAAAATAATGGTAATAAGATAACGTTGGTTTTTGATTTTTTAGTATAGGTTTGACGTACCAGTATAATAGCTAATTGTACTGGAATAAGTAACATACTAACACATATGAATGATGTACACTCGTCCATCGTTCTAGTTTCTATGGAATTGTATGTTTTCCCATATAGTTGGAACTACATCTTGTGATGAAAACGTAGAAATTTTTCTTTACCTACTATAAAACTACGGTTTTTAGTTAATTAGGAAAAAATTATAAATATTAAATACCATACAAACGTAGTTAAAACCGGCAACTACACTACATTCATACCGAATAACTAAACTTTAAGTATAATTTTTTTTGGTGCCATTCGCATAAATATCGCGAAACAAAACTAACTGAAAAAACGAATATATTAGAAAAACATCCACAAAGCACACGTCCGTAGCTGTATGTTGTTAATTACAACCGAGTGTAGTATTCCGGAATATTAAATAAACTACAAAATGTTAATGGGCGCAGTTAAATTACTGAAGCGTTTATAATAATATATCTATTCAAGTAGTTCCTAAGCTAATAAAATTATTTAGAATATGTAAAGTTTATAATTTTTTTTGCTTCAAATTGCCTGCTTTATTCTTATATTTAGACACAAATTTGATTAACATTCGTATAGTTCAAGCGGGCGAAGCCGCACGGGTCTGCTAGTATTAAATATAAAATTAAATATACAGGTATGAAAAAAAATATCTGTGATGGAAATTGATATAGTCAAAGTGGTCCTTCTCGATATGAAACGACGATTAGGATGATTAGGTTATAAAAGTTCGCCAATATTAGCTAAAAACAAGATCAACATTTTCAAAATGTTTGCTTTATAAAAATTCATAATGATATAATTTAGTACAATACACTAACGCAAAGACAATATCCATCAAGCCTTAATTTAGAAAGCGAGACAGAAAATAAAGTAATTCTAAAACCAAGTATTAGCGATGAAGAACGCAAATCCTAACGGAGATTACACTGACGGTCTCTACAAAGTATATTGTTACAAAAATAAACGTCTCTGGCAATTAACATTATTCAAATAATAAGAAATATGTACAGAGAAAATGTAATAAGCGGTAAGAAAAATTTGCAAAGATCACAAAGCTCGACACTAACATACAATTATTTGGGTTCACTAATACGAATATTTTGATATTTCGAATATTTTGATATTCGAATATTTTGATATTCAAGTATTTCAAAAGAATGAAATATTTTGATATATAAATGTATTTTGTCCAAGAAGTTTTTTATAAGGTAAATTTGAAATATTTGTGATAACTGCATGGCGATGTCATGCGGCTCTGATCACACAAGAGGGATCGAATACCTAGAGGGGTTACATATAAAAAATTGTCAAGAGTCAAAATTTATTTTTCAAATAAAAATAAAAAAAATATTTGAAAAAAACCATTCAGAATCATTCAGTAATTATAAAAATTTTCGTTACAAAATAATGAAATTATATTTTAATGTACTTTACTATCTCATCACTATTATAATAAAAAAATGCAAGAAACTACCTAAAACGTTAATTATTTTTAGGTAGTGATACTGAAGATTGAGTGAAAAAATAAAAAAAAACGTTCAAAATGACTGTTTTTTTACATAAAAGCAATATTGGTTTGTAAAGTTAAATAATATATAAATATTTCATTAATTACAGTAATATTATGATATAAGGCGCTACGCTTATTTCATATCTTAAATATTTTCTCATTTTAAATAGCATAATTAAGGGCTAGCATAATGTAACCGCACCACTATGGATGTACACGTGTAATCAAAACTAATGGATAATTCTTAACGATTGGGTTCCTTTAGAATTAGAATTCTAACATTTTCTTAACGTACCTCCATTATACTTTGATTTAAATGAGTGAATGCATTTCGTATTTACTACCACCACCTGGCTGGAAATGTTAAAACCTCATAAACCTAAAAGCAATTAGGGTTAGCACTAACATGTTAGCTCGTCTGAAATGAATAAAGTCAACCCTGCAGTAACGCACATTATGGAAAAGGGTGTGCGATCTCCCCAAAGACTGAGCCTTATTATAAATTACTGCTTACATGAATGTATATTACAATTAATGCCTTCGTTTGTTAAAAAGCTCAATTTTCTATCTTCTATTCAATTTTTTACGTATTTTTCAACTTTATAATTACAAAATTCTTAATTATATATAATAAACTATAATTACAAAATACTTAATTATATATAATAAACTTCAACTTTACTCAAATTTATTACTTATGAGGCCAGTCGTGGCGCAGCGGCAAGTATGACTGTAATACGGACTGGTTGTGGGTTCGATCCCCACTCGAGGAGATGAAATATTTACTTAAATTTATATTTCCATTTCTTCGCTCTGGTGTCGAGGAAAAGCGCGGCGTTTAGTTCTGCCATTCAACACGCAATGTCTCCAGAATTCGGCAGAAAGCAGGAACCGGAGTGTCTTAACACTAGGTTCCCTCTGCCAACCCTGCTGTGTGCGGGATACAGCCATAGTCTACATTTTTAAATCAAAATATATTTAAAAACAATAATAAATAATATTTTTGTGCAGTCAAACTACCGTAGAAGACCATTTACTTAAGTAATCCAAATATTTGTTAAATATATAAATTGTCAATAAATTATAATCGTCAAGCATGCAAACATTGATTTATTGAGTGGCTACCAATTTTTTTATACTGTCACAAAAATGGTTAACTAATTTCATTTGATCTGCGTCAATATTGATGGTATAAATGAATTTCAAATCATCAATCTATATTTTTTCGTTTTACAATATGTAAAGTTTTTCTTTACTTTTGAAGTCGTTTTTTTTTGTTAAAAAATAATTTATTACATAATCTCTTTACCAAATTGAAGATATTAAGTTGTAAGACACAAATTTGCTTTTTGTAATATAAAAAATATTTTTTGTTCAGAATTTTGGTCAAAAGCAAAAAGATGAAGTTGTCGCCAATATGCCACATGCCAACGTTTATTACTATTGTTAGCTTTCTATGTATTTTTCACTTCCCATCGTTTAAGACGGTTTTAAAAATGTAATGACTTATTTTATTGTGAGCAATTGTAATTTTTTTTTAATTTTTTTATTTAGCATTGATGAATAATTAAAAGATTACAATAATTAAGCATTTATTATCGCTTGTTTATCTAAACCTACTTCACTTGTTGTATGGTGTCGATAGAGAAAATCAAACAAATAGAATTAAGATTCCGTTTCGTATACTAATAATTTTTCAGTACTAAAATACAGTTATTTCTTAATACACGTTTGACAGTTATCATACTCGAATGGATCACATACTAACACATAAGAACGATGTACACTCAACCATCTTTCTAGTTTCTTTGGAACGGAAATGAAAGTACTGCTCCATATAGTTGGAGTTACCTCCTGTGATACAAACGCAGAAATTTTTCTTTAGCTACTAGACTATGGCGTTGTCTTTAATAACAACAGTTCTTATAAACGCGCACGAGCGAGCCACAAATCAGTGTAATATAAATGAAATTTTTAGAATCTTACATTTTTTTTATTTTACTTAATCTCATTATTGTACTGTGTATGAAACAATGAGGGAAAAAAGATAAATATAAAATATCATACAAACATATTAAAAACCGATAACTGTCACATACCTTGGAATAACTTAATTTTAAGTATAATAATGATTTGTGCCTATTACACATAAATATATATATATACATACATACATATATATAAATTATTTTTTTTGTACAACATTTTCTATTTTTTTTAAACATTTTAAAGTGTTATCCACATTTAGGAAAGATAACTACTTATTTAGAAAACGTATAAAAATTTGAACGTAGCGGGACTCGAACCCGCGCCTCCTGGAAACCGACCAGGCGCTCTGACCACTGAGCCATACGTTCTCGCCAAGCTACGTCGAAATTCTTATACGCTTGTTACAACTTATGTTGTTAGCATTCTTAGTAATTATCTTTGGGTAGCTAAAATTTGTAAAAATCTCCCTACAGAGATGCTAACAACATAAGTTGTAACAAGCGCATGCGTTTACGCACATTCAAAGTCAGACAATAAATGTGCTGGTTATTTTTTCCATTTTATTACTAGTATATTATAAATTAGAGGCCGGTCGTGGCGCAGTGGCACAAAGTGTGACTGTAAACCGACTGGTTGTGGGTTCGATCCCCACTCGAGGAGATGAAATATTTACTTAAATTTATATTTCCATTTCTTCGCTCTGGTGTCGAGGTGAAGTGCGGCGTTGAGTTCTGCCACTTAACACGCAATGCCTCCGTAATTCGGCAGAAAGTGGGGAACGGAGTGTCTTTCACTACGTTCCCTCTGCCTACCCTGCAGTGTGCGGGATACAGCGTGAAGCTGATTTTTATTTTGATTTTATATTATAAATTTAAATTTTCTTAATTATTCCTACTAAAGAGATTCCAACTCACTACTATCCCATCTAATCAACCAATTTCGTACTGCTGGTATATATTATTATACAATGAATTACTAATCTTTATACATATATAGAAGTGCATAATTATATTAAAAATCAAATAGTTAATTCATTACTTTAGAAGAAACCATGTAGAAAGAAGCACCACTTATCGTTCCATTACGAGTAATAGTCAATTCCTATGCGGCTTGGTGACCTCGATAGACGTTACATATATTCAAGCACACTGACTGTAAAGCGACCGATAGCGTGAAACTTAATTTAATGAATTTTACAATTTGTTAATATTGCTATTTTAACCTGAAAATGCTTTTCATTTAAGCATATTTTAAAAATATGATTTAAAATTAATTTATCTTAAGATTTATATAAACTATTGACATTTCCTCCCCATAATAATGAAAATAAGTCATATTATAACTTTATTTCGTAAATCAAAGGTATTATGTACCTATAAACAAGACGAAACCTAAACATCGTATTAAAATTATTGTAAAAAATATATATTTAAAAAGTAAAGTTATTATGAGATAGGACATTTTAACAGATGCTCATAAAGTCTAACAGCGCAGCGGCTATCGTTGCGGTATTAGTAGTCGCGCGACCCGAGTTCAAATCTATCTTTAAGCACATTGGTTTTTATTTTATTTTTGCATCAATTATAAGTATTTTATATCAATCATATGTGTAACGTGTGGGTAGTATGATCGCTTAAACAGAATTCAACGGAGATGGACGTGTGTCGGTTTTGTAACAATTGACCGCTCGTAACTGTTATAATTTTTTGGAAATTTAAGCAATATGCCTAGAACTTGCTAGAGTGGACATTCAAGTTACTGTGTTTGTGTTTCTCACTGCGATAGGGCCTATCGAAACGCCCTTTATACTCAGCTTATGGATTACTAAAAATCCACCGATTAAAATATAAAGCCCTGGAACAGTCGAGGCAGGTTTTGGCAGAGTTCCGTCAATAAGGAATAAAAAAACTCTCCTGGCGCCCTATTAGTTATCATAAGATTTAGTGTAGTAATTTAGTATTAGTTGAGTAGTACCTAGGCTTAGTTATATTTTATATCCATTGGAGGATTATATTAAGGTTGTTGATTTTTTATTACATCTTAACTATACATAACAAAGCAACATTCTTTTATTACCTAAGAACCTGTAACAAAATGGCGCCCAACGTTAAAATATCAGGGTTCTGCTTGCATATTTAGCTGGTTTTAAAAGATTATTTTTTCTTCTTTTCGTGTATTACGATAATCATCGTGCGGTTTGTCTTTGTATATTTACCTACCTACATTATTACTTAAAAAAAAAATCGTTTATATTTTTAATCTCTGCTTATATTTACGATTTCAATTGTTCTAATAAAAATAAGATATAAACTATATACATGTATTATTGTATATGGTTGTATTATATATATTATTAATGTTCGTCGATAATTTTGTGGACTTTATACTTTTAAGGTATATATGTAATTATCGATTTAGTATTTGTAATATCACATAGAAGCATAGTTATATTTGTAGTAAAGGTTTTCTTTTTTGTTTGTATTACATACGTATATATATTATTTTTTGGTTAAACGTAGACATCGTTTTGTTTTGTTAGCATAATATTATTTAGAATATGTGTTAATTGAAAATATATACTCATGTTTTTATTTGCTTTTATGATATCTGGATACTTTTAAAATTAGATTTTTGTATTGTGTTAATATTTATTTGCTGAATGTATTTATTAATAGTATATACATATACCTATTAAGATTGATAGATTTAATTTATTGTGATTTTTTTTTATTTATAGAAAATATTCTGTTTAAGTTTTTATTTGTTAATATACAAAAGTGAATATATAGGGTTCTCGGGTGGCTACATTTGTGAGGTAATTTGATTCTTTTAAGATCTTTATTATATATTGGTTGGTCAACTAAATGCAATTTTTGGCATATTGACATTATCATTATTTAATTATAATAAAAATATTTTTTTTTTTGTTGAAATGGATCCGAATTATTTATTAAAAGATGAGGTTGAATTTGAACTCGCAAGTCGGGGGTATACTAAAACCGGCGGCCTAGCTTCTGCTTTGAAAAAAATATTAAAAAAGATGCTGGAAGCTGAAAATTTACTGCAGGTATCTTATGAAATTAAACCTCCAGAACCATGCGTGGTTGCCCCTAGTGAGCAGTTGAATATTTGTTCAGATAAAATCAATAATATATTGTGCTATGTCTCTGAGCTGCAGGAAAAACCTGATAAACAACTATTTAAACGATTAGTCTCACGCTTAATTCATGTTATTAATCGATTAAAGTTAATAACGCCTTTAGAAGAAATGGATAAAGAAAAGAAGAATGTTCTGCTGGATAAAGCGATTATATTATTGAAGGATTTGGAGGAAAAGGATGAGATAGAAGATGATGATTATATAACCCAGGATATGAAAGATGCGTTACAGGATTCGTTGGGGGAAGATAGTAAGAAAATTTTAAAACAATTTGACAGAGATGATTATAGGTCCGAAGTCCATCCGTCCACCTCTAAAGCTTCCCCGAATGCAGTGACAGGGCAGAAAAGGGTTAGTTTTGCGCAAAATGATTTAGATATTCCACCTTTTCACAGTCCTAATACAATACATAAGTTTTTAAGCTCCACTTCGATAGATGATAATAATTCACGCAAATTAAAACTTGTACCGATAAGCCAGTGGGGTGTTCAGTTTTCCGGAGATAATAAATACAGTGTTAATGCATTTTTGGAACGGGTGGATGAACTAAAAGATGCTAGAAATGCCACTGATGATGATTTATGGCGGCATGCTATTGATTTTTTTCGGGGAGATGCGTTAATTTGGTTTCGTGCAAGCCGACAAAATGTGCATAATTGGGCAGAACTTGTTTTACTACTAAAACGTACTTTTCAATCACCCTATTATCAAGAGGAATTACTATCAGAGGCAAAATCAAGGACTCAGGGGAAAAATGAAGCAGTACTTATCTTCATTTCGGTAATGCAAAACTTATTTAATAGATTACCTCACAAAATTTCGGAAAAAGACCAAATTATGATAATTATAAAGAATCTTCAACCATATTATCAGAAAGCGTTATGCAGAGATGAGTTTACAGCGATAACGGACCTAACTAATGTGCTAAGAGTAGTGGAGAGAACTAGAATTAATTGTAGTAGATTTCAAGAACCGACAACATTGGTCAGTTCTTTGGAGCCGGATTTGGCATATCATGCTAAATCTGACACAAAAGAGGTGGTTGAAATTGAAGTTTCAGGAAATAAACCTATTATTAAAATGAGATGTTGGAATTGTCGGGAGATTGGTCACTTATTCAGATCATGTCCAATGCCTAAGCAACGTTTGTTTTGTTACAAGTGTGGTCGTTTTGGAGTAGCTTCTTCTAGTTGTATCTGCAAGGGAAACGCTACTGGGGAAGGTCAAAGAACTGCCAAGTAAGTCTTTCCCCTAAACAAAAAAATAAAGATTGGCAGGATTGGTTAGTATTCATAAGAAAATTTATGTCCCAAGGTAATATTTCGGAATTAATATTTAAAAAACAGCAAGACAATAGACCTTACGTTTCTGTTAACATTTTAGATTTAAAGTGTGATGGATTATTGGATTCCGGAGCCTCTAATACGGTAGTAAATGAGGAATTTGCTAACAAATTAAAAAGTTTAGGCGTGAATATTCAAAGAATAAAGACATTTTACGTGTCGACTGCTGACGGTACCAGCCATGGTATAAGAAAAACATTTGATGTTCCTGTACAGTTTAACAATCAATTTCATATAATGTCGATGCTACTTATGCCTAATCTCAATCAACCTTTAATTTTGGGTAAAGACTTCTTTGATCTATTTGGAATTTCTTTTAAATTTAAATCGGAAATCTTATCTAATAAACCTTCAATACATGCAATTTTGGAGCAACAGTCTGCGCTTATTAGTAAAGAAAATTTGAATGAGGATCAACAACATAAACTTATGGAGCTGATAAATGAAATACGTTGCAATATAGGTAATGGACTGGGTAGGACAAAAATAATAAAACACACAATTGATACCGGGGACAGTAAACCTATATATCAAAAACAATATAATTTTTCACCAATAATCAGAAAAGAAATAGAACGTGAACTTGACGACATGTTAGGTAAAGATGTAGTTGAACCTTCGCATAGTCCATGGTGTTCTCCAGTTGTGCTGGTAAAAAAGCAAGATGGCACAAATAGACTGTGCTTGGATAGTAGACAACTTAATAAAGTTACTAAAAGAGATACATACCCTTTACCAAGAGTAAGTTCTATATTGGACAATTTACGAAATGCTAAGTTTCTCAGCACAATTGATTTAAAGTCAGCCTTTTGGCAAATTGGACTGGAAGAAGCTAGCAAAGAGAAAACTGCATTTGCGGTACCGGGAAGGGGCTTATATCACTTCAAGGTGATGCCATTTGGCCTGATTAATGCGTCACAATCTCAACAGAGGTTGATGGATATGTTATTTTATGAATTAGATGGGAAAGTTTGGGCATATTTAGATGATATTGCAATTTCTTCTGAAACATTTGATGAGCATTTAAATACTTTGAGGCGGGTTATGAACATTTTGAAAGAAGCGGGGTTGACAGTTAATGTAGACAAATGCAAATTTGCTCGGTCCAGTTTACGATTTTTGGGCTACATTATTGATGAAGAGGGCTTACGTACAGACCCTAACAAGGTTTCCGCTATACTTAATTTTCCGAGGCCTAAAACTTATACGGAACTAAAAAGGTTTATTGGAATTGCTAGTTGGTATAGAAGATTTGTTAAGAATTTCTCTGTTATTGCGGCCCCTCTCCATAATCTAACAAAAGGGAAAAAGAGGAAGACGTTGATTTGGAATAAAGAAGCTGAAAAAGCATTTTTAACACTCAAAACATTGCTTACTTCAACACCTGTTATTTCTTGCCCAGACTTTACGAAGCCTTTTATAATACAATGTGATGCTTCAAGTAAAGGAATTGGAGCTGTTTTGTGCCAGAATATTGATAATATGGAGCGTCCGATAGCATATCTAAGCCGAAAATTAAATGAGAGAGAACAGAAATATTCTACGTCTGAACGGGAGCTGTTAAGTATAGTTTATGCAATCGAGAAATTTAGGCCATATGTAGAAGGAGTTAAGTTCACTGTAGTTACTGACCATAGTGCACTTAAAATGTTACATAAAATGAAAGATCCACATGGTAGGCTTGCTAGATGGGCAATGAAGTTACAACAGTTTAGTTTTGATATAATTCATAGGCCAGGTAAGTCAAATACAGTTCCAGATGCTTTGTCAAGATCAATTGGACCAACAGTAAATGGCAATATTTATGGCATTGAAATATCAGATAAAGATAAAGATGATTGGTATAAAAATAAGGTTACCGACGTATTAAATAAAAATAAAATAAGTTCCGATTGGCTAGTAAAAAATGGTTTACTTTATAAGAAAATACGTTTAAAGCAATTTCCAGACCCAAACAGTGACTGGAAATTATATGTTCCAGCGATGTTACGAACTAAAGCGCTGAAATTTTGTCACGATGACTCAACAGCAGGCCATCTGGGAATACGTAAAACATTATTTAGAGTTAAGCAACAGTATTACTGGCCTAATATGTTGAACGATATTAAAAATTATGTAGGGAATTGTGAAATTTGTGCAAAAATGAAGGTGTCTCAAGAATTGCCTATAGGACACATGGGAAAGCACAGATCCGTAACAAGGCCATGGCAAATAATTTCCTTAGACCTAATGGGGCCATTTCCTAAAAGCAAAATTGGAAATACGATGTTATTAGTCATAACGTGTCTTTTTAGTAAATTTGTATTATTATTTCCGTTGAAGTCTGGTAAAACTGAAAAAATTTGCGAAATTTTAGAGAACCAGTTTCTACTTTTTGGAATACCTGAAACGTTAGTTTGTGATAATGGCAAACAATTTGTATCGCAATGCTTTAAGGAATTATTACATCAATATCATGTCCGGATTTGTTTTACACCAAACTATCACCCTCAAAGCAATCCTACAGAAAGGGTCAACAGAGTGGTAGGTACGATGATATCGTCATACATAGATGCAAAAAATCATAATGATTGGGATCGTAATTTACAAAAATTTGCACATGCCATCAGAACAGCTGTTCATGAAACAACTGAATACACTCCGTCGTTTTTATTCTTTGGGAGGGAAACCTCCATTCCTACAGGTAATGCTTCGGATTGCTCTTCATTGTCTCCTTGTCATTGCCAACAGTTTGATATTAATACGGAATATTTTTTATTAACTTTGCGTAATCGACATAATATATTTAAAAAAGTTAAAAAGAATCTTGAACTGTCGCACCAAAGAAGTGTAAGATACTACAACAAAAATCGCAGGAAGGTATGTTTTCAAGTTGGCGATGTAGTATGGAAGAAAACTAAATTCTTATCCAAAGCAAGCCATAAATTTATGGCTAAGCTTGCACCGAAATTTGAAAAGGCTATTGTAACAGAAAAACTATCAGAAAATACTTACCGTTTAAGTAATATGCAAGGAAAATCTCTTGGTGTATGGCATGCAAAAGATTTAAAACCTTTTTGGCGAGGAGCGAATGTATATTAAAAAAAAAAAAAAAAAAATTTTTTTTTTTTTTTTGCTAGGTTGAGGGAATATTATGAGATAGGACATTTTAACAGATGCTCATAAAGTCTAACAGCGCAGCGGCTATCGTTGCGGATTTAGTAGTCGCGCGACCCGAGTTCAAATCTATCTTTAAGCACATTGGTTTTTATTTTATTTTTGCATCAATTATAAGTATTTTATATCAATCATATGTGTAACGTGTGGGTAGTATGATCGCTTAAACAGAATTCAACGGAGATGGACGTGTGTCGGTTTTGTAACAATTGACCGCTCGTAACTGTTATAATTTTTTGGAAATTTAAGCAATATGCCTAGAACTTGCTAGAGTGGACATTCAAGTTACTGTGTTTGTGTTTCTCACTGCGATAGGGCCTATCGAAACGCCCTTTATACTCAGCTTATGGATTACTAAAAATCCACCGATTAAAATATAAAGCCCTGGAACAGTCGAGGCAGGTTTTGGCAGAGTTCCGTCAATAAGGAATAAAAAAACTCTCCTGGCGCCCTATTAGTTATCATAAGATTTAGTGTAGTAATTTAGTATTAGTTGAGTAGTACCTAGGCTTAGTTATATTTTATATCCATTGGAGGATTATATTAAGGTTGTTGATTTTTTATTACATCTTAACTATACATAACAAAGCAACATTCTTTTATTACCTAAGAACCCGTAACAAAGTAACTAAAAAAAACTATTTACTTCATTGAAAGGCTAACGTTATGTACGTATTTGCCAGTCGTGGCGCAGGGGCACACACATTTGATGGTAAACGCCACAGATTGTGGGTTCCATTTCCACTCAAATTAATTTTCATTTTTTGGCTCTGATATCGACGTAAAAGACGACGACAACTTCCACCACTCAACACGCAACGACCCCAAAATTCGGCGGATAATGGAGAGCAGAGTATCGTAATATTAGGCTCAGTCTATCTCTCGTGCTACTTGCCATAACTTGCATTGTTAAACAAAATGTGACGTTAAACTCCGTAATTCAATATACTATGTTTTGTTTCATATCTTACTATCTCATTGTCTTACTAGTATTAACACTGCTGTCCCACTGCGTACTAAAATTGTAATGATATCCGAGCAGGGCCTTGTCGTTCCATACTAGCGTATTCTCTAGGTAGGTAACCCAAGTTGAAAAAGGTATGCTTTTCAGACACTTATGTACATTCGTATACTCAATTTTTATAATAATTTAGTAAATGCGACATTAATTGATTTATTTAATTCTTGTTAAAATCCGTTTTATGTTTTGTTACGTTTATGTAATGTTTATATTTACTTTAAAAATTATAATCTTGTTCTTAGCTTATGTTACATTCTTGACCTCAATTTTTTTGACTTTATCTCATATTGTGGGACATGAAAGAGAATATCTCATAAAAGCTTAAATATCTCGCTAGCGTTGCGTAGCTCGCGGATTATTCAAGTCGAAGACGTAAGCTCAATTATTAACGTATGTTTGTCTAGTTGTACTAGACGCAGCATATCATACGAACACAGCGCGGTTATTGAGTCCCATTACGACGTAGAGCGAGTTAATTGGATATTAATGTAGGTGTCACATTTGCTTGAAAGTTGTGAGTGTCATTTCAACTTAAATAACTTAGTTTTATATTATAGGCTCCCAAACTCGGGAACAACGATAATCTAATTTGTTTTGTAAGGTAGATAGTGGGTATGATGAAGTTAATAATTGAGTTCACTCGTTATGTTTGAGTTGTGAACTAGAGATATCAATATTGGCCTCCAAGTAAGCTGCGCCTTATTGTAAGATACATAATTTACGATATGCTTCTGATTTCAATTTTTCTGATTTAATTATTTCTTGTACGCTATTTAAAGTATTGAATAAAATTTATTCAATACTTTAAATAGCGTATTTGTAGCTCGTACAGACATTTCACAATGATATCAACTTTTAAATACCATTGTGTCATTTCAACTTGTTAAAGAATGTATGTAGATTGGATTTTCAATATTCAATATGTAGAAAATCATTCACTATTCTCATTTTTTGTCGAGATAAAACGAATCTAAAGACGAAGGAGCTAAAAATTTTACTTCTTTTATATCTATAGGTGCATAATGTAACAACATTCATCTTTAGGTAAGACACCTTACACCCTACTTAAGATACATTTTAGGATACCGTACACCCTACTTAAGATATAGTATATATCTACTCTTTTAAAATATGTCTGGAAACATACATCTATCTAAATATCTAAATTTCTATATTTACATTTAAAAAAATTAAAAAAACAAGGTCGGCGTGGCGCAACAACACAGTGTTAATTCCTACTCGGAGGAATGAATTATTTAATATTTTGTTTTTTTCGCTCTGGTAAAAAGACAAATCGTGAAAGAATTTCGCCACTCAACACGGATCATCTTGATATTCGGGATATAAAATAGGGAACGGAGTGTCTTAGCACTAGGTTTGCTCTATATACTCTATTACATGTGGGATATAGCGTGAAACTAAAAAAATAATAATATTACGTATACATAGTCTAAAGCCACGTAATTTTACCTTTTCTTTCCAAAAAGTAAACGGCCATTCTAGTCGCCTTACAACAAATCTTTCATTTCTATCTAGACATTGAATTCTTTAGGAGTTCGAAATGCACAGTGAAACTAATTACAGCAGTAAAGTACGATCTTCGACTGGCCGAGTGCCAGTAGCGAAGACGCGATGCGGTAGGTTACAGCGACATAAAATTAACAAAGTTAATAAATAATTAATATAATAATTAATTATTATTATATTAATTAATTCTCATCAAGCAGATAGCAATATTATATAGTACATAATATCATAAATGAATAAATTAATAGTGCAGTCTACATTGGAGTTATATAGTTATAAAAGTTATACATTACAATTATTGTGTACTTACTTAAAATGTAAATATTATAATATATCCCTACATAATGGCTATAAGAATAATAAAACAGTTATATTTTAAAAAGATTTTGTTTTATATATATATAAATTTTAAAAAGATAATACAGTGCATTGTGCCTTCATAATTTTTTTAAATTACAACAAATCAAATGCAGCAACGCAGAGTTCCGTTTTAATATTGTAAATAGTTTTTATAATGTAAAAATATAACATGCGTTTATATGTATTTGTGTGTATTATTATTATTATTAATTACTTTTATGTGTTCTAAAAGAGAATATAAAATATTCCCGACAACAGCAGGCGTCAAGCTACTAAAATGTGAGCAAACACCGACCGCCATCATTCAAAATGGCCTCATTTCCATGATGCACCTCAGTCCCCAACCGCTCTTAAGAGAAATTGCAATTTAGTTTGTTGTTGGCAATCTAATATGAAATATGTCGTAGAAGTTTTACTTAAGGAAATAGCTTTTTAGATTTAACTTTCTCTTGATTTGAGTTACATAAGTCAAAAACCAATATTATACATTTAAATAATATGAGTATATAATGTGTATACGTACATAGGAGTATGTAATACATGGTTATTAGTGTATATTTCTTCGCAGTCTGCATTCTGAAACATTATAAAAACCGTTTCTAGGAATAACTGGAAATTTTGGCAAAGTAACGTAGAATTAAAATTCCGCTGAGTGCAGCGAAATGAATTTAGTTAGCGTCGAGAGAATCGAACGAACGAATATTCTTTTAACTTTTCCGCTTCATTATATTAGTATAGATTAATATAGATAAATGTTTTACAACTCTCGGTCATGAGTAAAAATAAGTTAATTCTTAACTTAAACCTAAACTGAGATATTATATTCATTCGATTAGAAACTTGATTTTAAGTTATTTTATTATGATAAGATACATTTTGTAAATATAAATATTTAATGTAGATATTGATTATGTTGAAACAGAGGATCTCTTGTTCTCGTCTCGTTCCCGTTAACTTTGTGACCCAACAATTTCATGTTTGCTTCTGCAACTAAATCTACGAGCACTACTTCTTTAATATATTCACCGAATATTAATGTATCTACTACTGACTCTGTGATTTTGATTAAAATATTTGAAACTAAGCACGCTTAGTTCCATAAATTTGATGTATTTCTAAGAGTAATAAGATACAAATATACAAGAACAGTGGTGGATTATATGTAATTTTATATAATATGTTTGGTTTTTTTTCTAAATTTCATTTATTTTATCATTTTAAATAAAGTGACGAAGCTGAAATCAGCGCTTTTCCTTGTTAGAGCTCACAGTGAAAAGAGAAAAGAAAATAATATTGAGATTATATAAAATACGTAATAAAAATATATTAATTAAATACAACTACATAGCAATGATGCTTATTTTTGCTTAGATTGCCTGAAACAGTTGTTTTATACTACTATTATTATTTTATTATTCATTTAAATGGTTATAGTGTTAGTTTAAGTTATACAACATAGCTTTATTGGAAATACCACCAAGACTTTTTTTCTGCTACAACCGGTCGCGCGTCGCTTTCATAGCCACACGCTTGTGCCATTGATGTCTGTATTTAGTCAACCGAAGAGAAAAAATTAAATTCATATATACTAATCTTAAAAAATCAAAAATTAAGAAATAACTTTATACGACGAGACGTTTTAACTACCGTAGTGTAATAAATGTTTAATATTATCTTTTAACTAAATTAATGTGTTGATAACAAATTTATAATTTATTACAACTTGACAATTCTCAAGTTTTAAATGGACGCAGTCTACTTTAGAACTCTGGCACGAGAGTAAGGAGTGTTATTACATTACGTCTATATTTCACTATATCTCCTCTATCATTTGGCGCAAATATACCAAAAGTAGACAAACATCATGACTAAACAAAACATGGTAACGTGATTTTGAGCTTTCAATCTTAGAAATGGTTTCCTATTTTAAGGAAAAGTCAACGTTCAGGTTTAGCTTATATGACAAAGTAAATTTAATTTATAAATTTAAAAAGCTATATTTTTTCCAGCTTCACGGTCTGCCTGGCTAACACGTCGCTGAGTAGTTAGAACGAGACTAGGGCTACGGCAGTCTGCTTCCCACTTTCTACTTTGATAAATTTATCAATTTCAAAAAAATATATATCAAAAACAGATTACCATTTTTGTGAAAAATTGCCTGCGGTAAATATCAGTCGCGTCGCGGAAACACGTTTTATAAAAATGTGTAAACATTTTCCTCTCAAATATTAAATTTCAGTTTATAATAAAATTTACAACTATGATGATTGCAATGTTCCCGTGTAATTGTGATACATTATTCTGTCATAAAATTATTATTTAATTTAATATTATGAAACTAAAATAAAATCATATTTGATACTACCATATTTATATATTTCCTTCGTAAACAAAATTTTGAAAATCATTGTATGATTACAATTATGACTCTACTTTGTCGTCTCTAATGCAAGAGAAATATATTATTAAAAAAATCTATCAAGGTCGAGGTCTTACATGATACTTAACGTTAATAATATATTTATTTCTCAAATATAAAAATTGTCACTATGTTATATATTTTCAAATTTATTTCAGTTTCGTAACATTAACCTAACTTAAAGTATCCAAATAAATGATAAATAATGATTAATGTTGTTTCCGAAAACAGTTTCACGTAAAATATATATAAATAAAATATTTTTTTGTAATCTACATATCTTGATAAGATACTTACCGAAAAGCGCTACCAATGTTAAAATTTTCATTTTCACGTTTTGAAGCACTGTTCTCAATACATAATATCTATCGTTGCACCTCACTACCACTATCTGTCAAAGTAATTACATATTCACAAAAATAAAATTATCATAAAAAATCATTTTCTTCTCTTCATTTAAAACATCACTTACACATTAATTTTTAATGTGTAACGTCGTAATTCAATTAAATAAATCGTTCAAAATAATTATTTTCAATCAAAAACTTACAAAACAAATATAATATGTTGCTACAATCGCGTTGTTTACATGTTACCGGACGCGTCCGTATTCCGTTATAGCATTGCGGGGAGCGAGTCGTGGTTCCCGCTCTGGGCCCGTGTCCTTGGTTTTCCCGCTATGGTTATGTCATGCGCAGTGCGATCTCTTCAAAAGGATCCCTAACATTTAGACTTTAAGAATTGATAACATGAGATTTTTTTCTAAGTGCAAGAGGGTGAAATTCTTAATGAAAAGTTTTGAAAATAAACATTATTGTTAGTATTTACTAACCTTTGAAGCTTTACAAACTTTATAGAATATAGAACGCTATTACAATAACAGTTGATATGAATCGAGAACATTAACTAGTTTCCGGAGTAGCGGTTGCATCCGGTGACTGATAAAGCGACCCAACAAACAGGCATCTTGTCGGAAGGCTGGCAGTGACGCGGTTATTAAGTACACGTTTACATTATAAACTAACTATAAAGTTAAACGGCTGGAAGCCAATTCGCGAACCTCATTAGATAATGTGTTACGTAAACTATTAACGTAGGAGTCTATGGTTATAGTTTATGTAACACATCATCTAGATAATAGTCCACCCACCTCACAGTCCAGACCTGGCCTTGATAATTAATTTTGCAATTAGTAGATATATTTACAGGTCAAGATCCCATTGCTTAAATCTATAGGGATCTGTTTTTGTAATGAAAAAAATAATTACGAAAAAAATAATTAAGGATGATTGCGGCAAGATTCTTCTAGGTAACCCTAGTGTAATCTATTCTACTAACATGTATAATTCTTAAATATAATTTTCATTAGAAAAACTGCCCCCTACAGATTTAAGCAATGGGATTGTAGGCCATTAGCACTAAATTCACATAAAGAACTGGCTCGTACAAAAATATTTTTTACATTATACTTGACTAATGACAAAGACACAGTATGTAGTGTTATTATTATTTTTGTTTTGGGATGATTTTCATCTTCAACATATAAAACATAAAAACTCAGGCGGAAAACAGAGAACATAGTGATCTTGATCTTTAGCTTATCTGCTTACTCTAACTTACGCGGAACAGGTCGTGGTAATATATTAAACTCAAAATAAGAAAATATATACTACATTTTTTTTACAGCTACAGCTGTAGTTGTACCATTCTACCATTCTTGTACCATTCTTGTACCATTCTATTCTAGTATATTTTATCTAGTTAAGTTGTTTAGAGCTTAGTTGTTTAAATTAGGTTACATTTTGTTTAAAGTTAGACGTATTTTGCTCGTATTTGTGGGATAGAGAGGAGCAAAAGCTTCAGTGTCCTTCCAACGTTTTTGACAACCGTCTCGTATGCAGTCAGACGCTGTCTCATTGCGCCACCGCGACTATGACGCGACGGTGGCTGCTGAGCCATTTATTACTTATAGAGTATTTTTATAAGACGGAAATACTCATTTTAAAATTTAAATGAAAAATGTAATAATGTGATTAATGATTTATAAACGTGTAATAAAACATACACCAAAAATTACATTTGACATCATATAATAGCAGAGTATAATATAAGCGTATAAAATATACCTCAGACTATAATCACATTTTTAACAGCATTGGCTTACATTTTGGCATCTTTCCAAATGATCTTGTAACTTCGATATATTTGTTTCAACTTAAGCTTTCTATAGTTCTTGATATTCTTGAACATTTAATACAAATGTTTGTTCTAATATCTTTTAGTAGGATCACTTGGTTTACTCAACACTAGCTGATATTTGAATTCTAAAAGTGTTAAATTTTCGATTTTTTTTTTTTGCAAAAGATAAAGTAGGTACATCGCATTTAATGTTTCAGTGTTTTAACGATTTTTTTAATCACCTTCATTATGTTGTTGCCCACCTATAAAGTATTTAGACATCGTATCTTGTAATAGTTTGTTATGTTAAAACAGGGTTATAGGGGCACAGGCGTGCGACTGTAAATGGATGTGGGTTCGATTTCCATTTGGAAAAGTAAAATACTTACAATTTTAATTTACTCGCTCTGGTAACAAGGCAAAGGCGTGCGACATTTTTTTTCCAAACTCAACACACACAATGCCCTGTGAAAAGTAAGAAACGGAAGTGTCGTAATGAGAACGAAATGTCTTAACACTCGGTGCCCTGTGAACTAACATAAAAAAAATATTTTATTGTAAATCATTGAATTTTAAATAACTTTATAATGTAATTGCAAAACAACGTGATTTCGACACGCTAGCGGTACACGAGGATCAAATAAGGAAAGAAGCTTACCAGAAATGGAATTATAACCTTTGGGATTACGCGTTTGTTTGAAAACGATTTAAATTATATTATTTTTCGGTTTTGCTCTGCCGCTTTGCAGTAGAATGTGACGAAATTTTTTTTTCAGCATCACGTTTTTTTTAATTTGAAACATTGAATATTCGTATAAAAGCAACGACAGTATAACGGTTGACCTTTTATCATTTTGACAAAAAAATTAAATTTGTATAATATTAAACATGCATATATTTTTTTCTATCATAATAATTTAAATAATACACCGTACCAAATAGCCCAATTTTTTTTTTTACAATAACTTCAGATTAGCAATCCTTGGGTTCTGTATTAGACTCTATTCACACTTTTCCTACCCTCAAAAAATTACATAGTATACATTTAACGGAGTACCAACCTCATGCTAACTGACAACTTCTTTTGAAATTACATAGAGTTAACTAGCCTGCAAATAATTTACTCGCGGCATAAATATTCACAAGTTTCCGCGAGACTTCATGATCAAATTCAATTCCCCAATTTAACTTCAAAGAACTGCTAAGTTAACCTCTTGGCATGTTCGCTCACTGTCGACGAATAATTAATTAAAGAAAGTAACTAGACTACATAGAAAACTGTCATAAACTTAAAACTTAGCATCATTTTATCAAATAATGTAAAACTTGACATTGATTGCCATAGGTTGAAGTTCATTGGTTTTTTATATATTGATTTGTTTATAAAAAGAGACCTTGAGTTAGTAGTTTGTGAGTCCAGTCGTGGCGCAGCGGCACAAAGTGAGACTGTAAAACCTGGTTGTGGGTTCGATACCCACTCGAGGAGATGAAATATTTACTTAAATTTATATTTCCATTTTTGTCGCTCTGGTGTCGAGACAAAGCGCGGCATTGATTTATGCCATTTAACACGCAATGCAGAAAGGGGGGCAGAAAGTGTGGAACGGAGTGTCTTATACTAGGTTCCCTCTGCCTACCCTGCTGTGTGCGGGATACATCGTGAAGCTGATTTATTTATTTATTTTTACCTTGAGTTCGTTCGAATACAAAACTTTCATTCATAGGTCTTTTAAAATAAAATATAATATGATAACAAATCCTTTAACATGAATAATATTTCATATTTTTAAAATAAAAGGTCAATAATTAGATTTTTATTTTCATTATTCAGATGAAAATACATGAAAAAAGTTCAGTGTATTTAACGCGTTCAGTGTATTTAAAAACAATGTGTAATACACTACTCCATACTCTACTATTAATGCATATTATATAATAAATTAAAAAAATCCATTAAAATATATAAAAAATACAACCTCGATCTCGTGACATCGTTTAATAATTTTACGCGGCTACAAGTATTAGTTATATGTATGTTACCTTCATAATACGTGACTTTCAAAAGATGAAGCCTGCTTCGACACTTTCTGAGGAAATTGATTTTGTAAAGGTAATATTATAAATTTTCCAAACGGATAAGAGCATGTCAGCGAAGTATTAACAGTCGATATGTGCGATATTGCAGCAAGAACAATGAAAAATATGGATCTTATAAAATGTTCTGGCTCATATTGCACGCACATAAGAATACATTTAGGCGGGATACACCCGCATATAACAGGTTAGGCACAGGGAACCTAATGTTAAGACACTCCGTTGGCCACTTTCTTTTAGCTCTTGAAATAATAACTAATTTAAAGGTTTTCAATATAAAATATACTAAACTAAGTACGATGAGTACATATTACGTGCTTTATGCGTTCAATTTCCTTTGTCAAATTATAGCGATTTCAAACATCGTCAGAGGTCTTCTTTTGGTAATAAACGCTCTCGCAAATTGCCGACATTTATTTTATTCAGGAAATGTGTTCTGGGGGAACTTCTTTGTTAACATGAATTATAGGCACTTTCTAGTACTTAATGAATTTAAACATAAATATATAAAATATTAATAAATTCATACTCAGACACATATTATATTTGTGTTCTATAATATTTCCAATAACATCAGCTTATTACTGATTGACTAAGAATTTCATAGCAATCGTATTAAAATAACTACATAATTCCTTAAAAAAAATCATAGATTCCTATGGATACTTATTTAGAAAACGTATAAAAAGTTGAACGTAGCGGGACTCGTACCCGCGCCTCCTGGAAACCGACCAGGCGCTCTGAACACCAAGTCATATGTTCTCATCGAGCTACGTCGAAATTTTTATTACAATTTATTTATGTTGTTAGCATCTTTGTAGGGAGATTTTTACAAATTTCCGCTACCCACAGATAATTACTGAAAATTATCGTCTAGCAAGAGAGAATACTATTTATTTTATACATTTTTGTTAGTAAGTAGTCCTTATCTTCCAAATGCAGAAACACTTGCACTTACATAACAAATAAAGACGTAGAGTTTAAGCAACAGCTACATTTTAAAAGAAATTCTCAAAATTTTCCTTAAAAGGCACGGAAGCTGCAATGTTGTGTTGCATACACTTTAAATCAGCCCAAAAAAAATGAGAGTCGACATCTCGAACGTTAGCTGAGTCATTGCTTAAAACAAACATGGCCTAGACAAGCCCGAGATTTCTTTTACATGTATGGGAAAGAAAATATTGCCATTAAAAAATATATTGACTTTATGTATATAAAGTTGATCATTATAAAGAGGAGTTAATAAATAAATTTTTAGGTCATATAAAATTGTATACATTGTTATGTACTTATATTTGACTCATATTAATTTATGCTTTTTAATTAGGTACAGTAATATCAGTAATATGTTTCATTGTAAACTTGTTTTATTCAAAAAAAATATAAAAACAAAAACCTCGACTGCATAAAACTAAAAAGAAAATAAACAAGTTCAATAGTTTATTAGGATTAACAGTTGGGGCGTTTTTAAATTATGAGCGGTTCCTGGTAAAAAAAATATTAATTGAGGAATTACTTATAGGTCCCGACTGTTAATCCTATAAAACTATTGGGCTGGTTTATTGTCTTCTTATTAGTTTTATGCAGTCCGGGTTTTTGTTTTTATTTTTTTCTTTTTTTTCACTTTTTTGTTTGGATTCATTATGGATTACCGTAATCAGGATATATCTTTTTGAAATCCTCGTATTGAGATCTTGAATTTGATTCTCATATCATGGTAGTCGAAACCATTTTTTTTCATTATTCCAATGGCGTCCCACAGTCGCTATGATTATTTTTTAATGTCACGTATCTAAGAACACTTAGGCTGCTAAGACGAATCTAACGATACCTCAATTATATAAATCCGTTCAGCGGTTCTGGAGATATGAGGTAATAAAGAATATTACATAGGTAATAAAGAATATACAAGATACGCGCGAAAAATATAACCCTTTCTTAGCAGTTGGGAATACAAATAGTTAACAATCCGCGCTCTGAAACTTGAGCATCGTTACAACCTTTCTTTGCACAATTAACGATCTCGCAAATTGCCCGCATTTATTTAACTCTGTAGAAAACTGGATTCCATTCATGACTGTGGAACTCCATCTGGAGTAACCAAAAAGCTTTTTTAAGAACTAGTCATGTAGATTTTTTTTTATTTAAAACTGTTTGTGTCAATTTATTTATTTATTGTTTTTATTTGCATAATTGTATAATTCAATAATATACAATTTTTATATTTCCTTCAATTTATATGTATCTCTCCTGTAATTCGATGCCATAAAATAGTTGAATAATCATTTATTCTGGGAAAATCGATAAATTGGGGAATAGGTGAGCGTAACAGGCATAATGGAAAATCCGACCGACTCTCAAATTTATCTTTAAATCACTTTGGCTACCTGTTATCGCTTTTAAATTTTTCCTTTGAGAAAATTCCACTATAGTAAAAAAATCTACGACCACAGATACATAGATACTAAAAATATTGTGTAAATAGCTTAATTAATATTTTTTATTTAATTAATATTTAAATTTCCCTGAGTGGGAATCGAACCCACAATCGTGGTGTGTGCAGTCAGAGTATGTCCCTGTGTTCATTTATTAGTATTACATTTTAATAGTGGCTGCACAATGTGACGTGTCGCTTGAGCTGTAAGTGTTCTAAACTATTACCACTATTTGCAGAATTTGACAATAGAATTCTTCTCGTCTCTAGAATTTATCTTTCCATACAAAAGCAATTTCTAAGTTTTTTGTTAGTTTTTAGTTTGAATTATTTTATGTAATAAAGATAGAAACAACTCAATAACAAATAAGTAACGAATGCATGTATTTGGTAAAATAAAATATATGTCATTTTAATTTACTTTTAGATAAGCAACGCTTAATTAAATATTAAACTCACTATCTTCATATATTAAAAAAATACTATTGAGGCATATTCCGTCAATGCTTTGTAACTGATAATAATTTTCATGTTTCATATTACATATCATTTGAACTTCAAACCAGCCGACGACACACACGGATACTATATAATATTACATTATATATTCTCCTCCTTTATACTAAATATTTGATGTACCGCATGTTTTATGTATGTGTGTTAGTCACAGTTCATAAACCATTCCATTCAATGAAGTAAACTTCTTTCAAAGGTTAGGTCGAGCGGAAATACGAAGGTATACCTACATATATATTGCCTAGGGTTGGTGAATGAGGGTCCGTATTAATAATTCCTAACCTAACATTTGTATTAAAAATACATTGACCGTGGTAAATCAGTTCGCTAGGCTTATATATAACTTGTGTTATACGACTGATGTGTCTCGTTTTGAATTTTTTGTATCTAATTTCAGATATTCTGAAACTTATTTTAAATATATTTTATTATTTCATGAGACATTATTACCTGGTTTAGAAAGACAGGTTCTTAAACTGAAAAATTCTTCTTGCCTACTCTAAAGGAAAGGGGGTAAAGAAAAAAAAAGTTGTGAATAGTTTACATCAACCGGGGAAATGAAAATAATTTTAGAAGTTTACATTAAAATAGCCTGAACTAAATACAACCATACAATTGAAAAAAAAATATTAAATATATAAAATAAAAATAAAAATGTGATCGCTCCATCATTTAACTCGCGATCCATCATTTAACACGAAATTGTTTCGTATTTGGACAAGAAGTCAAGAAAGTTTTGCCTCGACATTAGGCTTTCTCTACCTAACCTGCTATGTAAAAGGACATGGTGACGCTGAAAGAAAATATAAACAGTACATTACCAACATATACAATATGTGTGATATCTTAAGCCGCTTCGTGGTAACGTCATGAAACTTTAGGGAAAGAAATATATCTATTATTTTTTACATTATGAGGTCGTGGTGGCTCACGGGCACAAATATGTTACTGTAAAAGCAACGGTTGTGGGTACGAATGCGACTCGTGGGAATTAAATATTTAATATTTTCATCTTCTCGCTTTTGTAACAAGGCAAAAGCGTGACATTTAGCTATTCAGCACGCAATGCCTTGAGATTTTGGTGAAAAATGGGGAACGGAAGTGTCGTAATGAGAAAGGAGCCTGTCAACACTAGGTTCCCTCCGCCTACGCTGCTAGAGGCTAAAAAACGCATGTTGAAAACGTAATAGGCCGTCATACGAGTGTCAGTATAGAGAACAGTGTAATCAGTCATATAGTTGCACACAATGTATATCGATGTTCAGCTCTCGTTGTAATATCAATGGGGTATGCCTCGATGTATATATAATATTTTTAGTAAGATTAAAGGTGCATCTATACTAATATTATAAGGAAGTAAGATTTGTATTTTTGTATGTATGTATGTATGTATGTATGTGTGTATGTTTGTCGAGTTTTCACGCAAAAACTACTAGACCGATTTCAATATTTTTTTCACTATTAGAAAGCTGCATCTTCCCTGACCAGCATAGGCTATATTACATTTCCAAAAAAAATAGAGATCCCTAATAAAAATGCAATAATGTAACCCAAGGTGAGAAGAAATTGATCTTAATAATTCTATCCTCGCATGCGCTGCGAAAACTATTGATGATAGAACAAAACAATGTTCTACAGTATTGTAGAGCGCATCAATATCTATATAAAAGTCCGCGATAGCATATGTCCAACTACTGTAGTTATGACAATATAACTATTTTTTTATATTTTATAAGTTAACAAAAGTGCCGACAATAATCAAACCATATTATTGACACCTCTGCATTAATCCTTATCCTATTAAATGATGTTTTATTAAAGATAATTTCAATACCTGTAAAATACTTTTTAAATTAATAAAATGGGACATCCCATTCAAAAGATATAACGAATTAAAAAATATCAATCCTCGCGCCTCGCGTGTGGCCTCGCGCACCGTGGCGAGTAACTCTGCGGGGGTGAGGGGGAGGTGCATCGATATCACTAAAATTATTAAGACAATTAGATTTTTTGTTTCCTTATTTGATTTGAATAGGCCCCGAAACTACGAGGCCAATTTGGAAAACTATTTTACAATTAGGCAATTAAGGTGTAAAAAAATACCAAAAAGAACCTTATATCGCGTACGCTGTGGAAATTATTGACAATTGATGTACTACAATTTTATAGAAGACATCAATATCTACAAAAAGTTGCCAATGCCATGTGTAACTGTTAGAGTATGTTACAATAACTAATTTTCAAAGGAAAAAGTGCAAACTAGAACAGAGCCGCCATCGTAGTGCAGAGGGACATCTAAAATATATATATTTTATATTCTGTCATAATGAATAGCTTTAAACTTTGCATACAAAGGTATCCCATACGTAGTATATCATTTTTTTCATTTATTATTACCAGTACAACAGTATCGATACTAATGTGGTATCTATATTTTTATATATATTTAATATTTTTTCTCCCCTTAGTGTTTTTCAGGTGGAAAACACAGACAATATTTTATTCACCATAAAAATTGTTAGTAGTTTTTATAATTCTAATATAGTTAAACAACTTTCTAAAATGATCTTTCCTTGCATGTGTTGTAATTACTATCAGGAACTATTAAACAAAACAATACATTCTCATTTTGATAAATATATTATATGTTATTCCAGTATAACAATATTTATTTATTTATTTATTTATTTCATAAATATTATATATTATTTTAATTTTTATCTTAAAACTAGCGGGCGCGCGCTACTTCGCCTGCTTATTAGTACCCTTAGAGGTGAAGTCTAAAAAACCACGAAAAGCGTGTTCAATAAAATATTTTTAACAGTCTGAATTTAATGTTTTATAAAAATCGGTGGCGATTTAAAGATTTTTTCATATAAACTTTCTACTCCGTCCATGGTTTTTATAATACATCCCTAAGGGGATGAATTCTACAAACCATGAAACACGTGTTCAATGAAATATTTTAAAGAGTCTGCTGACTTTCAAATTTTATGAAAATCGGTGCTGTTTTGAAAAAAAACCAAACAAACTTTCAACCCCTATTTCATCCGTTTAGGGTAAAAAATTTTCAAAATCCCTTATTAGTGGATGTCCAAATTATTAAAATAAACATCTGTCCAAACTTCACGTTTCTCCCATCAGCGGTTACGGCTCTGCGTGTGTCGTACCTCAGTCAGTCAGGTACATATCCTTTTATATATATAGATAAATAGATAAATAAGTGTATTTTGATCAATTTTATTTTCTTAAAAAATTAACAGTGCCCGAAAAAGCTATGATTTCTCTATAAGGATATAAATAAATAGTTATAAAGGTCAGTTTTTTAATCATTACACCATTCATACATGACGAATGTTACAATAAAAACAATTAAACCGATTTTACCGCTCCCGCACTGCGCTCACGTCTTAGCTCTTTAAATCGCTTAAATCGTTTCTGAGATAAGCGTCGACTAACAGAAAAACCAACAAACAAACAAAATTTACAAATATTATTGTTTCTGGTTATATAACTTTGTTAACTGCCCCCAATAATATTTTTTCTAATGAAAATCTAAAATGCCACCATGGTTTTAATAATTTTCACATTAGAAAAAATAAGTGCGCCGCAAGCATACATTTTTTATTAAAACAGGAACGTTATTCCCTGTACCGAAACAAACAAATAATTTACAAATTTAAGCGGGTGAAGCCACGAGCTGGTTGCTATAGTTTATAAGTTTACATTGGGTTTAGATGGATGACGTGGGGATATCAATACATTTTAATCATTGGCACGTAGGTATGTTACATTCATTTACAGTGCATATATTTCTCAAGAGACCTTAATCAAAACTTTGCATATAAAAAATATGCATGAAATAATCATGTTAAGGAAGTATCAAATATATTTTATGAATCAGGTTGATTAATGTTATATTCAAAACAAATGAATTGTATGTAAATTTGTTAATACATTTCAAGTATGAAAAAAAGAAAACATGCAATATAATTGCGTTTCTCCTTTTCTTTCCAATGATTTATATTTCTACTATTTATATCGATATATCAGGGACGTAAATGCGGGAACAGGGCTGCCATCTTAGTAGAGAGTAACCTCTAAAAAATATATTTACGTATTGTAGTAAAAAGTGTGAAGAGTAATGTGTGATTTCTCTATAGAATATATTATTCTACATAATATTATAAATAAACAAGTTTCATCAGTACATATAAAGGTATCCTCCTACAGTATAATTATTTTCGATTTTTTAACTTTTAATTTTGAACATTTTGAATTGAACGAAAAATTTAGACTATTTTGTCTAATTTTTTCGTCATAATGGCGTGAAAATATTCAAAATATTTAAAAAATGTTTATTTTGAAAAAAATAATTTATTAACGATAAGAATGTTGGTAATTTCTCAAAAGGTATAAGAATAAAAAAAAAGCCTGAAATATGCTTTCTTTGCAAGTGTTGTAATAATTATTGGTTGTATTCACTAAAAAATCACTATAGATATTAAATATGCTCAATTATATAGTATTTTTGTCAGCACCACTTTAAATGAGACCATAGCTTTAACTACTCTATAAAAGCCTAATACAATTTAAAAAATCCCAAAAATGAAAAAGTTATTTTTTTATACAGAATAAATTATATATTATCGTTGATATTAAAATAAAACGCTATTTGTCATTAAAGACGCAAACAGACATAGGCCTATCAAAGGGAAACCCCCGCATACGAGTCGTAAGTATTGGCGGCAAAGTTCAAAGTTGCTTAGCCTTTAGTAACATTTTGTAGTAGTATGTGTTAACGTTATTGGTATCTATGCGTAAAAATACTACGTCTAAGCTGTTGAGGTATCTTGATTAATTTCTTTAGGTATGGGTTTAAAATATTTTATCCTATATACTGTCCCTGTAAAAGAAGCGCTGACGCTTCCATTCTGTATAAATATTAAAGGCCGTCGTGGCGTAGGGGCACAAAATTGTGCCTCTAACGTGACGTTATGAGTTCCATTCCCACTTGGAGGATTGAATTGTAATTTAATCATATTTTCATTTCGCACGTCAGTCATATATCATGCGCAGTATCTTAACACTTAAGTTCCCTCTACCTACCATGCTATAGGCTGGATACAGCGTGAATCTGGTTTTAATTTTGTGTGAACCGATTAAAATAAAACTAATATTAAATATTTAAAGGAAGTTAGGCAAATTACAAAACTGCACTTAAATCGGTTACGCCCTTTCTGAGATTATCGTGAACGCACAGATAAACAGACAAACTGACCAAGTTCTATTACATTTTTAAATGTCCGTAATAACAATTTTTCTAATATATCTTCCACGTACAGACACCGATGAGTTAGGATTTTATTGTAAGTATCGATATAACTATAACTATATAGCTATAACCATAACTTAGGCCCTAAAGACTCCTTAAGTCAAAAGTTTAAAGAAATTAATATATTGACAGCTGCATCTCTCTTATGGGAGGTAGGAATATGCGATCGAAGGTTTTAATAATTTTCACATTAGAAATCTTAAGTGCGTTGCAAGCATACATTATAGATATATTAAAACATGAATATAACTTTAGTGTTTTAAGTAAATAATTCTGTGGTTAAAGCGGGCGAAGCCGCGAGCGGGTCGCTAGTATCTTATATACTGATACTTGACTAATATAATATAATAATGTTACTACACAAGCGCCATAAATATTTTACTTAGTAAAGTTCCACTTTTTCCTTTAAAGAAAGTGACATGAAATTGTTAAATATAAGCACAGGACAAGTAAAACGATATGTAGCTTGATACGCACTGATTTTCTTCGCCACTATTTATTATGAATGTACTCTCTATATACGACATAAAGTATACCGTTCATTACATATATTATTTTTAATGTATAGCCTCAATTAAGACCCTCACAAAAGTACATAAGCTCAGGTATATCTAAGTTCTCGGAGTACTCGAAGTTTTGTAAAATCTATTTGAACATTTCAAAGTTCATTACGCGTACTTCGATAGAGTTCATTTAACTGTCTTTAGAAGCAATTTGTAATTTAATTAGTAAATCTAATAAGATTCGATTCTATAAGACTCGATTGACAACGGTGTTTGACAAAAATATATAATAAATTATTTTTAAATAGAAAACATATTTTGTAATACGTTAATTTAGTGGCAGAATTCAATATCGTGCTTTATTCTGAAAATTATCATTAATTATGTAAACAGTTTACAAAACCATTATAATAACACTGTTGCCTTAGTTAATTGTATAACATTTGAAATTGTAATATAATAGTTGTATGTTTAATTTGAGTTTAAAACAATAATTTATGAAAGCCATTAGATGGAGGACCTTTTCGGGGATTGTAGTAATGTGGTCAAATACCGTTTGGTCTAGTTAGCTCTGCCTGCTCGCGCTGCTTTTTTGCTTATGAGCAATTTACAGAACGGTTTCTATGCGACTAAAAGCTTGGACCATTTAGTATGAATTCTGTATGCCACGCCACCTATAGCGCGGCTTGATATTTTGGAAACAAATATACTGTATTTTTAAACATTTTTAAAGTCAAAGAACTTATTATTTTTAAAGTGTTATTCCACACTTAGGAAATCCCGCGTCTCCTGGAAACTGACCAGGTGCTCTGGAACGTATGGGTTAGTAGTCAGAGCGCCTGGTCCGTTTCTAGGGGGTGCGGGTTCGAGTCCCGCTACGTTGAAAATATTATACGTTTTCTAAATTAATAAATATACTATATTTCAGAGTTCAGCCGAGAAAACCGGCCGGCCTTTCGCAACATTATCGTAAAATTACATTGTGATGTAGTCGAAGTTGTAAATACTTCTCACATCTGAGACAAATGACAAAGCATTCATTGCGGTGTCTCTAAAATTTTAGAGAAATATTTACGATCGTCTGATTCTCTCCCTTTTCCACTTATTCTATTAATTAATAATGAAGCTAGCTGTGTGATCCCGGCCTAGAATAGGATCATCCTGGTACTGGTGGTAGAGTCACGTCGCCAGCAATGGCAGCACGCATGGGCAGACTCGACCGGATCATTACCAGCCCCGGCATTTAAAACCGGCGTGAAGTAGTGGCTTTATGCCACTGCGTTTCGCATCAGGTAATGCCGGGCTCTGGCGCCCAACCCACCTTAAAGGCAGGCAACGCACCTGTAACTCCTCTGGTGTTGCACGTTGTTGTGGGCGGCGGTAGGCACTTACCATGAGGTGACGCTCGTTTGCCGTGTCTCTTCCATAAAAAAAAAAAGAATTTAAGCAGCAAACGTAAAATATTATTATTTATATGAATATTTCTTAAATAAATTGGCAAAAATATAAAATATTAATAGGCATATGTAAAAAATAATCCTGAAATACATCATCTATAGATATATATACATACTGTTTCCGGCTTGGAAGGTTTTATTACAAATTATTTCATGTTTCAGATGAGGTTTTATAGCAATAATTCGTATCGCATTCGTAAATTCAAACGCCGTAGTCTTTTCTTCTTGTTTTATGGGTTGAGGCAGGGATCAAAATTCCCGTTCTGCAAATATATTTCAAGGCTGATCCCCGGGGAGGAGAGAAAATCATTCCGAAACGTGTCGTGATAGTTTTTATAGCCCTAGTGAAGTATGAAGTAACACATTTATACATTTTTTAGAAAATTCACGTTTGACGATTCATATTGTATCGTTGTCGCTCCATTGTAAATGTTATATTTCAGCCCGCTGAGTAGTAAAATCAGGTCTTAGTAGTAAAATAACAACCAAGCATATCCGAGTATGTATGGATTCACGCTATATCGCGCACATATTATGGTGCGTAGAGGGTACCTGGGGACTTAGTGTTACGTCACGCTTTGCCTCATTACCAGAGCGAGGAAATGAAAATATTTAATTTACTCCAGTGAGAATCAAACCCATAATTCATAAATACCATAGACGTATGTTCTATCTACTAAATCAAACTGGTGATAGCCGAGATCCTTTGCTCAGCCACGATCGAGCATTGGTCGGCAAATTGCTATATCTAATGAATTTCTAAGAAAATATGAATATTTATTCATTTCTTAAGCTGGAGATGCTGCTCTTATATTGACAAAATAATATATTTACTCTATATAACACAATACATAAGAAACATTAAAAAATATATTAACATAATTATTTAATAAAAAATTCAAAATATAGGAACTGCAGCTAAAACGTAAGCATATAAAATGAAGCAACTTATCTGTTTAAGTAAATAAGAAATCATTGTAAATGTAAAGCACTTCGTTTATATATTCAACGAGCGTATCGATGCTTAGGTATCGTGACGAAAATATAAAGAGCTCATTAGTCCTAAAACTACAAGACTTGTGGTTCATTTACACAAGCCTCACCAATCATACGTATATAGAGCACGGTGTATTAAACATACACGTTATATTTGTACGTAATATTATGATGATAACAGGTGACTTAAAAGGTCAACATTTTGCTTACACGTTTTCATTTTCAATATTTTGTGTATATTAAATTAATTTAAGCTAAAAATGTAAAAATATATTTATATAATATAACGCCTAAGTTATATTTACAATATTAAATAAACATTTTGAGGCCAGTCGTGGCGCAGTGGCGCAGTGTTAGTATAGTAAAATTGACTGGTTGTGGGTTCGATCCTCATTCGCGGAAATTAAATCTTTATTAAAATTTATATTTGCATTTCTTCGCTCTGGTATCGAGGCAAAGCGCAGCGTTGAGATTCGCCACTCAACACGCCTCAACATGCCTCCTGAAATCGGAGGAAAGTGGGGAACGGAGTGTCTTTAACATTAAGCTCCTTCTGCCTACCCTGCTGTGTGTGTGTGCTGATTTATTTATTTTGATTTTAAGAAACATTTTTGGCCAATAACATGATTTATAATTAATAAACTCAATAGTATTTTCTGTGAAACATCAATATACTTTAATCAAATTATTAAAACCGCTATGAAACGAGTAATATGTACTACATATAATTAAATATCAATTTGAAGTATTATGCGCCATCGCCAGTGCGATATGAGGATTGTACGAATATGCGACACGTGTGTTCACGGCAGCGTGAAAACGTTTCTCACTCATACGGATTATGACATTAATGTAAACAAGATCAATTCATATATTTTTCGCGTGACATATAAAGGTAAATGACAGTCGCTCCATCACTTGAATTCACGTTTATACTGTGTTTAAGCACGCCTACTACTTTCTTGTTGAATATGTGTGCTTGTTATACATATTTGAAACAATAATATTATGTTTCTTCAGATTTCTGACCTTATTTTGCATATTTTAACTGATTATTACAATAAACATATTAATTACATTTAGATATAATAAAACTATCTTTGTTTTCACATATCTTTAGAAATAATTTTGCTTAATTATTACCATATAATCACTTATATAACATACAACATTTGAAAGTAATTACACTATATGATCAAAATTATCGTTAATTTTGTCCGTGTATTCAGAATTTCCCATATATACCATCAGATATTTTTCTACTGCACTATCGTAGTGAAGAAATGTAATACATCCTTTCACACTTGTTTTTTTTTAATTTAAGGATAGTTATACACAGTGGTTTCCTTGGTTAAAATATAGCCAATTATCCAGCCAGTCGTGGTGCACCAGCGCGAAGCGTGACTGTAAAACCGACTGGTTGTAGGTCCCACTCGAGGAGATGAAATATTTACTTAAATTTATATTTCCAATCCAACAAAGATCGATAATCAATTCAGAATTTTCATTTGTGATGCGAAGAATTGTTAATTTAGGTTTCGTTTATATTTCTAAAATCTGTGAAATGCCTACACTGATATATTGAATGTTATGTATCTACTTATATTTGTTGAATATGTTTTGACTACTTCAATCCACTGAGACACATTAAGTTTGTCTAGTGACTGTTCGTCTTTCTTCGATAATATAGAAGTAAATAATTATTTTATACATATTATGATTCTTACTAGTGTATATTACAAGTAAACTGTCACGTAAACGCGTCAATTTATTAAAATAAAACTTTACATATCTCTTTTTCTAATTTCTTACTTCAAAAGACTAGAAAGAAATAGAACAGTATTTGCTGGTAATATTAACGTACCAAAACGAAATAGGTATTGCTAAATATAACATTTTACAATAAAAAATATTTTTTACATTACTCCATTCTGAACGTCTTAAATTAAGTAGAATTATTCAAAGAAAAAAGAAAAATATTAGCGTAACGCAAAACGCAATACGTCTGTAGAGGCCGGCAATATAAGCAAGCGAAATGATCGACCTACTGTACTGAAAGGATTTAACAATAGTCCGACCCCTAGCTCGACTGTGGCGGAACAAAGGCTCTCGACTACCGTTTGATTTAGCAGATGAAAGCACACGAGCTACGGTATTTATAATGATAACTGTGGCTGGACTTTAACGTTGGGTTTGTTTCACAATTTCATACATCACGCAACAGAGTGGGATGGCATTAATCAGAATAATAATATGAATCACCTCTGCTTGAATACAAGCAAGGCTTAATGAGCCTTTATTATTTATCTTTATACAGTATTAATTGTGTATAACTTTCAAAAAGACACCACTATCTCGTACAAATAGCAAGGTAGGTAGAACGAATCCAATGATTTTTTTTATTATTATAATTTCTTAGACTACAGTTACTACTACAGGTACTATTTCCTTTGGTCATATAACACATTTCTTTTTATTATTTTACATGAACAATAGGTTCCCATTTTATGCGGAAAAAGCGTGAAACTGCCTTATCTCACTTTATAAGGAGATATAATATATTCAAATATTCAGTGAGGCAAATATGCCTCACTGAATATTTAATATAATATATATACTGAATATGATCAATAATGTTCCAATCCTCTAATATTATAGATTTGAACATATTATAAATGCCGTGTAAAGAAATCTACTCCACTATAATAAATTATTTTTTAACAAAAAAAAACGACTTCCAACAAAGAATTAAAAAGTAAAAAATACTTTTTACATAAATTAAAAGTAAGGTAAGCCTTTTAATTTATGTAAAAAGTATTGATTTTATTAAGCAAAAATAATTGAGAAAGATCTTATAATTTCGTAGTCCATCGTCGTGGTGCAGGTCCATCGTCGTCGTGGCAAAAGCGTTGTGGGTTCAAGCCACAACGAGAGAATGAAATATTTATTATTCTATTTCTAGACAAAGCATATCGGGTGTGTCTTAAAACTAGGTTCCCATGTTCCCTCTGCCTACCCTGCTAGTTGCGAGATACAGTGTGAAAAAACTGAAACACATTGACACATGAGACATTTTATTGACATTTTATTTTTAAAGTACTAATATCGTCTTCAATATGTTAAAGTAGAATCTTCGTGGATATCGGCAGTCAATATTAGTCATTTCTTACCTCGTAAACCCTCTTAGGTGCGCTTTAGAGCAGTATTATCGCAGCCGTTACTGATAAGGATGCTCATAAAAAATCCGCTTAATCGACCCATGTGCTACAGTTATTGGAACTTCAAATCCTTCTTTATACTATGAAATATATATTATGAAATAAATATATGTTTATAAAATAACTGATATAATACAAACTCGAGTCTAAGAGTAATTGATTATTTAGAAAGTTTTTACATTTATTACTAAAGAAAATTTCTACGAGATTTAGTATAATTACTTGAACGTACTGTAAACATTCAAAATTAATGATAACTTACTTTAACTTTCATTTGAAAATATAATACGGTAAGTGAGATTTAATGTACATTTTATCTTTATTTAGTACAACGAAAACGTATAAAACATATTCAAATAAACAAACCTATTTGTGAGGCAATTATGGTCTTCGAGTTTATAAGCGAAGACCGAGCAACCCCGTGTTTTCGTGTAGGGAGCAGGAGCATCGGCAAATTAGATTAATCGACTCCCCCATAGGGATTAGAACCGCGGTAATGTTTCGTTAAGCCCATTACGCTTATTTTTCTCTCTTTTATCGAGTGAGACTAACGAAAGTGATGTTTACCAATTTTACGATAGCAATATAATAGTATTTTTATATATACAAGTATGTATATTAATTTCATATAGAAACGAATTTGGTAGCATAAATGACTTTAAAACGTTTTATGTATTACAGGATATTATTCACATATTTTTGTAATTAGCGTAATTAACAAGTATAGAAAAAATAAGACATTTCGATTTTTAAGTTATCGTTATTATAAAATTAATAATACCTTATATATATACTAATTTAATACTATTACATAAGTACAGAATTCACTATGAAGCTATTTTTATTTGGTTTTGGCATTTTACTTCGTATAGTCATGGTAATTCCTTAAAAATTGCCATATTACCATTTATATTAGAAACATACTTATTACTTAGCGTAGATATTATATGAGACTCGTGTGAGGGGCAGAGTAGAGAGGTCCAAATTATGAGGTATTAAGGAACACTATTTTACAAGAAATAAAAACAACCAAAACCCACTGGGTTATATAAAAACTTTGAAATAATTTTAGAACAGGTACTTGTAAAATTGTCTGGATCTAAGAAATTAGTTACATAGTTGTATGTGGTGATTTTAATATTAATTTACTAGATAATTCAACCACTTGTATCAGATTCCGGTCATTACTAAATTCATACAACCTAGATAATCTATTTCTAGAGCCAGCAAGAATCACTCATTGTCGTGCAACTTGTATTGATAATATTTTTACAAATTCCATACTATGTAAACAGTCATTAATTAATATGTTAAGCTCAGATCATTGCGAACAGTTGGCTTACTTTCACTTTGGTAAAAATATAATTAATAAAAATAAAAAAAAATGTTTGTATACCGATGACAACTGGTCGTGAAGAAAAATTTAGAAGTGATATAATAGTAAAATTTAAATACCTAAAACTCCAAAATTTTACACAATATTCGATTTGTTTACAACTAGATAGATTTTCAAACAGTTACAATGCACGTACAATTTATTGAAAAAAAAAACTTTAAAGAGTAATAAATCTATTAATAACTGTTAAGCTTCTTCAGTGGCTTAGACATAAACAGTAAAGGATAAAAAAAACTTCCTACCTATGAGTAGAAAGGTCCATACGTGTTCGAGAGTCCAGGTACAAGAAAGAGGAGGAGCTGCTGACCATTACGTATCCACTATTCAGTTTGACCCATTTAAACTAAAAGTGCAATGTCAACAAGATGGAAAGTTAAATTTTATTGGAATCGATCCTGAAGATGAAAGATCTAGTAGATACTTGTCAAGGTTTTGTAATAATTGTATTCACATTTGATATAATTCAATGAATTGAATAACTTAAGTAAAGAAATATATATAGATGACACACTTAAATGGATTTCTTTCTTTAATTACACTATGTGTAACAGTTCAATAGCTACAACTACGACAGTAGCGACGGGATATTTATTATTTATAAAAAAATCCGTTAAGTGCGAGTTGGATTCGCGCACCCAGGTTTTCGTACCAATTTCAGGATTGTAGGGCAACTGGGAAAAGGAAATAGTAGTTACAAGAAAAAAATTAAGCTCTTTTTATCAAAAGATAATACTGGAAGATAGTGAAATTCTCGTCAATTCACACCTTCAATCATTAAATGAATTTACTAAAAACTACTTAAGCATTCTCTAAGAAAGTAACTTCCAATAACTCAATCACACCACCGCGTTTCCATGAGTATTTTAACCTTTTTGCATGAATTTCGTGTTCATTTTTATTCATTACTTTATATATAGTATTATTTTAATATCACTTCAATCCATGAAAAATAAAACTGAGAGTAACTTAAGTATTAAAATAAAGGATCAATTTGATGCTTAAAATGTTTTTTTTTATTAATTCGAATAAAGTATAAGCCTTTGTTTCTAGAGAGTAAATATCATCGTCTACGTTCAAGTGGTTTATTTGTGAAACATCAAGTGCATCTTCAGCGACCGTTCCTTTCGTCCGAGTGCACATACAGAAATAATAACACCGTTATATTATTTTTACCTTCACTTAGGTTACACAGCAATTAAAAGTATCTTTACGTTGCGAGTAAAACATTGACATGAGTTATGCCTTATACACTGAGTAACAAACTGAGTGCTTTTCTTGTGTAGATGTGAAATTGAAATTTGATTGGACATCTCGTAAAACTGATCTGACGGAATCTGCGTACTTTCAACTCTGCGGGCCAATCACGACCTCCATATATCACGTTGAATACAACGCGATGTTCTAGTTACACATATGTATGTACTTTAATCTTGGGATTAGCTAACGCAAAGTGTGCAATGTATGAAGAGTGATTAATGACGAATGGTAATATGAACCGTTTATATATTCGCAAGTTTTATAATCATTATAAGTACGTTATATTTATTTCTCACGTTTTCATTATTTTACAGTATATAAGAATGTCACACACAATTTATTTTTAATACTTTTATATAAACACAAGCATCTAACAATCTTATAAATATTTTCATAAAATTAATTTCCATATTGCAATTTTTAACAACCATTAAGCTCTATTAGTTATTTATTATACATATTTGATTGAAAAAATAACTAATAACTTAAATAACGCAGCATAGATACAAACAAACATTAAAAATTTAACACTAGAATAACATTTGCATGAAATTTAAATAGAGTATTAAAATTCAATATTAAAGCCTCGATGAATACGCGCAAATATTGCAAGTCGGCTCGTTCATATTGAGTTCGTCATGTGTGTCATTAATATTCAATGATTTATGTCACATTCATTAGAACACGGGTTTTTTTTTAACAATTGCGAGCAACACGGGGATATGACGCTCGTCACTGTCAATATTGGTAATAAATCACGGAGGGGGGTTACATTTCAGAGGTATGGAAACATATCATTTTGTTTATATGCATTTCACATTCTGATAAACGAGATGAATTATTAAAATGGATATGCACTTTTTTATCAACTATAACTTTGTCACGTCAGCAAGCATACGTTATTATATTGTTTGGGAAATATAGAATTTATAGTTCTCAATTTGTCATGGTAAAATGATGTTTTTTAAGCTTCATACTGCATCCCGCATACAGCAGGGTAGGCAGAGGGAACCTAGTGTTAAGACACTCCGTTCCCCACTTTCTGCCGAATTCTACAGGCATTGCGTGTTGAGTAGCAGAACTCTTAAACATTAGCATAACATAATCTACAACATTTAAGTTTCCAAAGAAAGCTTGAAAATTGTTTTAAAATTGAGAATAACTCTCCCAGAATACCTCTGTATTTAGAAAAATGCCTATATCATATTATTATAAGTATATATATATATATAGTATAAATATTAGTGATCTCAAGAGATATCTCAAAAATATACTGAATTCGCTAAAGAAACTGCCCAAAGCTGTTGAACCGAAGTTCGAGCTAAGTCCTCCGGGAGTCTCGTTACGGGTGTCCGTGGACTTTCTTTTTACTGTAGGGTTGAAAGTCAAATACTTCACGTTTATATGTTACAAGTTAAATTATGGAATAACATATTTGTTGTTGTTTAGAAAAAAAACATAGAATGTAAATTCGAGGCTTTTATATAGGGTGGAAGAGGCAGCGCTCCTTTTACGAAAACAGCATTTAGGGTAAAATATTTCACACTCATACCTAAAGAAATTAATTAAGATAACAGCTTAGACGTAGGGAATTGTGCCAACAAACAAACGCAGCACAGTAGCAGGCTTTTCACTTAGACAAATTACATGTATTTCGTACATTTTATTCGTATTTCTCAGACTGGATTCCTCAACGTTAAGGCCACACTGCCTTGCTAAGTGCCTAGCTGAATTAAATTACCTTTTAGTCCAATACTATAAATCTTTTAGAGACAACGAGAAGTTAGTCATCGAATTTTAGCTTTTACAATTGAAAAATTTTATGAAGCGTAGAAATGTAAATGCTGAGATATTTGTTGTTAACTATAATTGAATTTATAAGTGAAATACTATGAGTAAACAACTATTAGTAATAGAAAAGTTAGAATTATTTAGCAATGAGGCACAAAAATATAAATAAACAGTAATTAGCGAATGAACCGTACAGTATATACGCAGGCACGAGAATTACACTAAAGATCTACACGGTAGGCCCAAATAAATGATATTGATTAAAATATGAAGCTAAGTAATAAAAACTTGGATATATGAAAGGGGAGAGAGCCGGGTGGGCCATGCGAAATAATTAAAAAACAATATTTACACGAACATATCTTTTCAAAACCTAAAATCAAGAAAAATATATCTAGATACGCTAATGACACGTAAAAACTGATATATACTTAATGAATATCCTTACAATACTATATAACAATACACTTGAAACGCAAGTCTTGAGGCCAGTCGTGGCGCAGTGGCACAAAGTGTGACTGTAAAATCGACTAGTTGTGGATTCGATCCCCACTTGAGAAGATGAAATATTTACTTAAATTTGTATTTCCATTTCGCTTTCGCTTTGGTGTCGATACAAAGCGCGGCGTTGAGTTCTGCCACTCAAAACGCCATGCCTCCAAAAAAATTCGGCAGGAAGTGGGGAACGGAAGGTTCCCTCTGCCTACCCGGCTGTGTGCGGGATACAGCGTGAATCTATTTAATTAATTAATTATTAATTGAAACGCAACGTCTACTATGAGACATCCAAATGATTGAGATGACAGACAAAGAGCCTTGGGAAGTGTATCATCATAGACATGCCGGCGCGCGGTCTACGAGCCTGAAAATTGCTAGCAATTTAATGGTTCAAGGGGGAGCGGAAATAAGGGGAGGCGTTTGACACTCGCCGTTTTATTCGCCACGGATATCCTGATTTATTGTGCGAGGTAAATGTGTTTATACGCAATGCATCTTATTTTGGATAAATATTTCAATATCTCTTTGTAGTTTCTTATATAGGAAATAGATATATTTGTTTTTATCTGTTTTTATTTAGGGACTTTTTAAGTAAATAAAATACAAAAATATCAGTCCCCTCGTTTAAACGAACTAAAAATACATAATACTAACAGTAATTTGCTGAAGTAAATTATACACTATTTAACTTTAAACTTATACAGCCCTTTGGCTTCAACAGAATTTAGTTTAGACGACAAACATTGAAAGATATTTTAATGCATTATATTAATATTAAAACGACAACATAATTTTCGACGAGCCTCGACATTCAGAACACATTCAATCAAGAAATGGTGTACATCTTCATCTATTCCACACAATTCACATTTTAGAGAAGTTACTTTTCTCATGAGAAAACCAAATTTTCTTAGTGGAAGTCTCCAGAACGAAGCCTAAGCGCGGTAACAATGTGTTGACGCGTTAATTTTTTTTCCGCAAACTATGGAATATGAGGAAGCTTGTTCTGAATAACCCTATACTATATGCCTTTATATTATATTTTATTATCGAATAACTTAACTCTGCAAAAAAAAATTCAAGTATTTTAACTAAACCTTAATTACAATACAATGAATATAAAAGTCGTATCTATCATGTATGAATATCACATCAAAAGTACATAATTAAAATGCCTACTACTTTTCCGCTTAATACTCTTACTGTAAATCCTCAGGTCGTCCTAATCTCCTTATCATAACTAACAAGAGCTAAGTAACTTATAAACTCTGTAAAATTGAGGAAGAGATGACAACAAAGTACTTACATATAGCCTTCACCTTTATATCTACGGCCGCCGTCTATAAACGACAATACTTGTATTCGTGTAAGCAGCAAATATTTGTGTAAAGTACTTTTTACACAAAAGTAAAGTACTTTTTCAGTGAATATAAACTAGAGTTTAAAAATATTAAAGTTTCTAAGAGGTATGTTACAGAATTTGTACGTTAAGTACAAAAAACTTGTGAGTAAGAAGCTTCTATCTCAAGTGACCCATAAAACGAAGTCTGTTATTGGCCGCTCGTCGTTAGCAACTTTAGCAATATATAAAAATAATAATAAAATGTAATACATATTTCAAAATAAATCATATTTTTTTTTTCAAATCCTCAGGTATCCTATATTAGAATAAAGAACTCTCAGTTCTTCTCATTCAATTACTGCAATATTAGTTTTGTATATTAATGAATGTCAAATGTAATATAATTTACTAAATAATCTGTGAAAATCTAAACGTTCATCAAACAGATTCGTAACAGAAAAAGAACTATTCAGTAACGGGCCGTGGCCGTGTGATCCCGGCCTAGAATAGGATCATCCTGGTACTGGTGGTGTCGTAAGAGGCGACTAAAGTACGTGTGGTAGAGTCAAGTCGCCAGCAATGGCAACACGCATGGGCAGACTCGACCGGATCATTACCACCCCCGGCATTTAAAACCGGCGTGAAGTAGTGGCTTTATGCCACTGCGTTTCGCATCAGGTAATGCCGGGCCCCGGCGCCCAACCCATCTTAAAGGCCGGCAACGCACCTGTAGCTCCTCTGGGGTTGCACGGGGCCGTGGGCGGTGGTAATCACTTACCATCAGGTGACCCGCACGCTCGTTTGCCGTGTCTCTTCCATAAAAAAAAAAAAAAAAAAACGGGGCCTGTTAGTGCAATACCCTTATTTTTTTTTAATTTCTTACGCTTTCGTGGTGAAAATTCAAGTAAAAATTAAAAATGAAAATTATTAAAAGTGAAAATTATTATTTTAAATAAAAAATGTAGGTACTTCTGAAATTAAAAAGGAATAGAAATTAAAAATCTTCGATAAAAATTGTTTGTGTCGTTGTCTCCCATTTCCTTAAACAAAGCATGAATAAAACTTTTTTTCAATCAAAACATTCAAAAACAAGACCCTTAGGCCATTATTAAGAAATAACTATCGTTGGTATGATTATACAGCATGATATTAAAATATATTTCTTGTGTAATTAAAGTATATATACAATATACCATTATCTGTTCAAAATGCGACGTAACACACAGATAACCTTTTGGAGGCGTTATCGCATATTTATCAGCGGGCGCTCGGAAAGCATCTCGCGCCTTGTTTGCAGTTACCTTATTATCTCGTGTCGCTACTGGGCTTTTTCGTTAGCACTAAAATAAAAAAGTATTTTATAATTTTAAATATGTCCGCCGTTACTTTTATTATATACAAGTATGTCAGGTAAAATAATATTAAAGCTATGTTCTTTTACAACTTGAAACTGATTTTTAGTGACTGATTTCATAAAATACAAACTTAGTATTCATTATAAAAACACTTTGAGTCCATTAAGGAAGAAATATCTTTGATAAATATTAATCTAGCAGACTATTTATCGTATGTTTCAGCTACACGCTGTATCCTGCATGTAGCAGGGTAGGCAGAGATGATGATGGAACTAAACACCGCACTTTACCTAATTTTAAATATCTCATTCCCCAAGTGGGAATAGAACTCACAACTGTCGCGTTTACAGTTGCACCCTTGTTCGCCATTGAGCCATGGCTATATATTTCCTTTGATTTCCTTTGCCAATATAAGTAAAAAAAACAACAAAACAGTAAAAAAAACTCTTTTTCTTAACATATTCGACTCGAATAGAAACCACAAACAAAGAATAAATATAAAACAATGCATTTCCTAGCGTCTCGCTTAGAGTAAACAGGGCGATCTACATCTTTTATTTCCATTTATAAACTACTTACTGTTCAAGCAATCATGAAATATAATCTATAACTCAATATTGTTTTCTTTTGTATATTTTGGTATTCATTAAAACATCAAACATTTAAAAATATATATACAAGTTCTTATTTGCAATGAATAAAATTTTCGAAACCTTCTCCCTGTTCTCTTACAAGTAAAATGGAAAGAAAAGGTTTAGAAGCAACATTCTCATTACTGTGTCATTCTACTTACACAAGAATAGACCACCGTAACCAATAATTATCATACCATATAACAATATGTAAATGAAATAGCTAATAAGCGAAAAACATTAGAAAATGAACGGCTTTATAGCGAGCCACATTAATATGCACGATTTAAGATTTTTGCATAGAGTCGTTAATGTTTTGTCGGGAAAGGGTCGACAAGGTGGGGAATAATGAATTACATTAGGACCCACTGATAACCTCTCGCAATCTCAGGGCTGAATAGAGCTTTCAAAGGTTTAATATTAACTAAAAAGGATTTTGAGCTACGGCTTATTTTTAAGGAGGTAGTATTTTTTTGAAAATCAGGTTGTTCAGAATTTTTTAATTCGGATTTTCTTGCTTTATATGCGTTCTACAAGGAATTAATCATTAGAGGGATTTTTATTTAGGCATATTTACATAATTATCTTCTTTATTTAAGATATATATGTAACGGCATAATATTAAAATGTATAAACTCACTCAAGTGTAAGCATTTTAAAAATAAATGCAATGGCCAACTCACGGCCTGTGGTAAGTTTGTAGCAGGTGAATATAATAAAAATATTTTTTTGTCATAAAATGCCGTAAAATATAGTAGTTTGTGTTACAGCGGAACATTTCTTATAAAAATATCACTGTCGCTCCGACGACATAGTGATTGTATAAGGGTTCTGTTTGCTTTTACTTTTAAATTACGGGACTTTAAAAGTTCTTGTATTGATTTTTAAATTAGTGTTTTTTTAATAAGTATCATTTTAAGTGTTAAATACTATTGCACACCTTTTAAAATATTTTGTTAGTATTAATGAATTTTCGTGTCAAGGTGGCTTGACGCCTAATACAGCCTCGTAGTCGAACGATCACCGCAATTTGTTCTTTACCGAGCATCTTTGTTAAAACCTTTTTTGTCACTTTAGATTAATAAAAGTATATTAATATTTTAACATCTGAGCTAATTATTTGTACTTTCTTATTCTTTTAGTTTTTTAATTGTTATATTAAGTTATTCAGATTGTTATTATTGTAAATGTACCTATTTTTTTTAGTTTTTTTAAAATTAAAGTTAAAATTAATCAAATCAAATCAGCTTCAAAGGGAAGAACGGAGTGTGCTAACACTAGATTCCCTCTGCCTACTCTGCTGTGTGCGGGATACAGCGTGAAGCTGATTTTAATATTAAATAATATTAAGGTTAATTATTGTTCGCAAATTAATTATTTTAATGATGTGTCATACTCTAGTAAACTGGATGAGTTTTCCATAAATATGACATTAAATTCGATACTTTGTTACGAGGAAAAATGTGCCCAACACTTTTAGTCTTACTTACGTGTAGTGCTTTATAGGATTTTAATATTGCTGTGTTAGCTTTTACAAAATAAATATACACGTTAAAGGTTACAAAACGTTAAATTTTTAAAAGAAATGTTAAATATATTTAGAAAACGTTATTTTAATTTTAACTTACTTTAAAGTATATAATAAATATTTATAGTATTTTAAAAACATTTACAATTAATTTAATTTAACCATCAATTGCTTTGTAAGCTCCAGATAACATTTCCAGTTAGGAACACAAGCAGCGATTAGTAGACAAAACAACATTTAAGTTAAATATGTTGTCATACATCAGTTCAACACAATTACCAATCCATTACTACCTGTATAGTTGTGGACTTTAACTGCCAATCCCGCTAACATAGAGTTAATGAAAATCCTCAATCCAATAGTGCATAATAGCTCTATATGCGGCGACCTGCCTGCTCGAGCGTCACTGAGTGAACAATGTCTGCTGTAGGTTCATTAGCTCAATGTACTATCACAAGTTAACAAAGCGAAATGTCATGTTATCGAGCCAGTACGTCGATATATCATATTCACTTAATCAATAGTTATATTCTTTCATAATATTATTGGCGCATATTAAAAACCTTATCATTTTGTATGAAATAATTTTATAGAGGAAATAGAGTTTTACAATGAGTTTGACATTATATTTTATTTAACTAATTTTACATAACAGTAATGTAAGTGAAAATTACTATTTAGTCTATTTATATTCATTCAATAGGATGATAATGAAACATTTGTATTGACTTGAAATTTATTTTATATATACAAAAATATAACTTTACAAGTTAAAGTGATGTGATCCAAATATGTTTCTTTTACTTAAATTTGATATACTCTACGTCTTTGCACTTCGCGGCCTATTAAGCCAGTACGTAATAACCTATATTTAAAACTAATTACTTAATTTACATATTTTTATCAAAATTATTCTATTGAAAATTGTTAGTTAAACCAAAGTATTAGATTGACGAGCCAACTTAGTAGATATATGCAAATAATAGCTGTAAGAGAAGGGCAGGAAAGGATCAAAAGGTTACATTATCAATTCCCTTTACACCTTCTGTACTTTATTCCTTTCACGATCCTAAAAGCCAAAAGTTGTACACGTACACAAAGTGTTACTGAAACAATAATAAGTAGGGTAAATTCATCATAATTCCCCAATAACGTGAACCTTTGTTTTTAATATCTATGAGTAAGTTCTTACTACAAAATATTTACTAGGAAATGTCATATTATCTACAATACACACTCTGCCTACCCTGCTATGTGCGGAATAAAGCGTGAAGCTAAAAAACATAAGTTGTTTATATCTCCTTTACTTTATCTAAAAGCAATTAATTCAAAGACAAACAAGATTTTTTGTTCACATATTCTAAATAAGTTCTTAATAAGTAAATTTAGTTTTCTGAAATATCTATATAATTACACTTTAAACTATATCTTAAAAATATTTTTATCACGATATAGCACGGTCTACATACGCAATATGTAACTATATTTTATTTTTATATAAGAAAAATGGCAACCAGATGTTAAAACAAATTTACTGCTCGATTCAAGTGTCGTTGCAGTGCTGTCACATTACTGTGTGATGTATTTTGTTCACATTCTGCGAACTTCATACTTGTTTCAGTATGCTAGAGTACGTGAGAATACACTTTAGTATGATATTTAACATTGTCGAGTAATGTCCTTGTGTGGAAAATTAGTAGGAATTTTATTAATTTTTCTTACAGTTCTAAGTGGAGCAATATTACCGATAATTGTTATTTACAAATGTACTCAAATCTCTTAGTATAAATACCTAGCGTGTAGCTGATAAAAATTAAATTAAATTATATAAAAAATTTAAATATATTTTAATATAGAAAAATGTAGATAGGAAACGGTAAAATATAAAAAAACTGTCATAGAAATCTTTCTCCATATTTAAAATGATATGGTCAAACTAAAATATTTTTTACTGCAACAATAAACTAAAATAGTCAAACCGGGTACTCTCATCTACTGACTAATTTATTTTTTTTTAAAATCCCTAATGCCTTTTTACTGGTATAATACACTTTTACAATCGTAAAATGCATACAAAGTGAAAATGTGGCTCGAATTACTGAAACAAATTATGACCAACATACTCCATTAAAAATAGCTCGAGGCGTCTCAACTTTATGTTCTTAAATAAAACAATTCCATTTTAATGTGAATTTAAACAAAAACAGTTCTTATTGCATTAACATAGCGCTGTTCAAAATTTTCTCAGCGTGTTTATTGTAGCAAAGTTCGTGCAATATTTTTGTAGTCAAATAAGAATTTGTCGTAGTAATGTATGCGATGGATCTAATGCTGATATATTATACAAGAACTTGGTGCATTCTAAGGACACATTTATTCTTTTCGTGTTGTTCTGAAGAAATTTATTGCATTTTAATTTTATACGTTTAAATTCCATTCTAAATAAATGCTACGTGAACAATAAATATTCTTGTGTCAGAAAATATATTATTTATTTCAAGTACTTAGAATGATACATTTTTTATTTCATCTATTATTTTTCCATTTTAAATCTAAAATTTTTACAAATAAGCATTCCAAATCTTGTTTCTTTAAATTGACAATCAGTTCAAACTTTTTACTTATTAAGGTTGAGACCTTATAGAGGTTTCTATGTTAATAGAAAAAAAAGAAGAGACAAATGACTACGGAGCTATTTATCAAAATCACACAACTATATTTTAATGCCAGTCGTGGCGCAGCGGCACGACTGGTTGTGGGTTCAATCGCCACTAGAGGAGATGAAATATTTACTTAAATTTATATTTCCATTTTCTTCGCTCTGGTGTCGAGTTTAAGCGCGGTGTTGAGTTCTGCGACTCAAAACGCAATGCCTCCAGAATTCGACAGAAACTGAGGAACGGAGTGTCTTAACACTATGATCCCTCCGCCTACTCTGCTGTGTGTGGGATATGATATGTTTTTTTATATATATTTTAAATTACTAACGTTGTGAAGAGTAGTACAACTTCGAAAGAAATTGATACTTATAGTATGTATGTGTGGAAATCTTCACTTGCTAGCACCATGTGCGAATACGACTGTCAAAATTAATGAGCGCGACGCCTTAAAGTGTCCTTATATCCTTCCCTCGAAATAACAGAACTCCATATATAATTATAGCAAACGTGAGATTTAACCAGATTTTTTTTCAGGACAGACGTATGGAAATAAATTCAAATAGTTCGTTGCTGTTGAGAAAACTTTTTGCTTATACCATACTCACCATTTTTAATTTAAACTTTCTAATTGAATTTACAATTCATCTACTACTAAAGTTGACCTGATTTATTGAAGTTTGACTCGTTAAAAACGCACTGTATATTGGTAACTCACACTGAATTCGTATTAAATCATTATTAATAATATCTATTTATTTATTTATTTATTTATTTACACTTTATTGTGCACAATTACTCCTCAGAAAATAAATGACATAAAAAGTACAAAGATAGAACAATTGACACACAAAAGGCGGTCTTATCGCTAATCAGCGATTTCTACCAGACAACCTTTGGGTTAGGATATTTGCGATAGAATAGAGTGGGTGGTGTAAATAAACTTACATATCATATTATATACTAATACATAAACATAATACATATATATTTGAAAAAAAATATATATAATCTTATAATATACTAATATATATAAAAATAAAATTTATAATAGTGAGTTGTGTATATAGATGTCATTTCAAGCTGAATCATCCATCAAATAATAATTTTTAACTAATTTTTTAAATATGTTTAAAGATTTTGAACGTCTAATATCTAGAGGTAGATCGTTCCACAACTTAGTTGCTTTCACAGCAAAGGAGTGCTCATAAGATCTAGAGGAATGTCTCGGAATTCTAAGAGCAAGGTTCTCGGAAGATCTCAGGCTTTTTGTATGTGCTCCTAAAAATTCGAACATCTCTTTTAAATAAGGAGGAGATTGTTCGTTGTGTAACACACAGTACAGAAGAGAAAGTGTATGTAGGTTCCGGCGACTGCGTATTGGAAGCCACTTGAGCTTAGAACGAAATTCAGATACATGGTCATATTTACGCAAGTTAAATATGAACCGAATAGCGAGATTTTGAAGTCGCTCAAGTTTATTCAGATAGTCCTCGGTTAAGTTAGGATAGCTTGCATCGGCATAATCGAGAATTGGGAGCAATAGAGTATTTGCTAGCATAATTTTGGTTGGAATAGGCAACATAGATCGTAGACGTCGTAGAGAACCTATCGCATGAAATATTTTCCGACTTATATTATTTACATGTACGGACCATGACATGTTCTGGTCTAAATGTACCCCAAGATTTTTAACTGACGTGCAATATGGTAAATACGTATCATTGTATACAATAGGCGGTAAATGTGTGTAATCAACCCTGGAAACCATACCTGGGCTCCCAATTATTATAACCTGAGATTTTACAGGGTTAACCTTCAGACCGAACCAATTACTCCAATTTGATATAGCGAGGAGATTACTGTTTATGCTTTGGATGGAATTTACTAAATTTTCCGGGGTTGAGTGCGTGTAAATTTGAACATCATCTGCATACATGTGATAGGGACACGAAAGGTGCTTAGTGATAGAATTTATAAAAATTGAGAAAAGCAGAGGAGATAAAACACCGCCTTGAGGTACCCCAGCCTGGACAACACACCACGAAGAGACGTTTTCCTCAATTCGTATGCGCTGTCTACGGCCATTAAGATAACTTCGAAACCAGTCCACCACAGACGGAGATATGTTAATAGAACTTAACAAACTCAACAATACTTCGTAATCTACGTTGCTAAAAGCGTTGCTAAAGTCAAGGAGTACAAGAATTGTGAGTTGCTTATTATCCATAGCTCTTCGAATGTCATCTGTGACTTTTATTAGCGCAGTCGTAGTACTATGACCAGAGCGAAAGCCTGATTGGAAAGGACTTAAAATGGAGTGATTGTTAACGAAGGTAATAAGTTGTTTATGTATAAGCTTTTCAAGGACTTTTGAAAGGAACGGTAAAATAGAAATAGGGCGGAAATCAACTAGATGTTGAGGATTGGGCTTTTTTGGGAAAGGGATAATTTGTGCATCCTTCCATGCTTCCGGAAATTTGCCAACAGAGATAGAAAAATTGAGAATGTGGGTCAGGATAGGAGTTACAATATCAAGGATAGGCATGATCATTTTGCGACTAATGCAGTCAGTGCCGACAGCGTTCGAAGAGATAGACAATATATTTCTCTTAACATCACGTTCCGTGAAAGGACTAAAAGAGAATGGTGGAAACTCGTGAGTTGGTAAAGACGAGAGAGCGCTTATTAGCTCTTCTTTCTTGACGCTATCAAGAGTATCAGAGGATGAGAAATGCTTGTTGAGAAGCTCAATATCGATATTAAAAGAATTACTATTAGATGAACATCTACCAACTCCGAGAGATTCAAGAAATTTCCAGGTTTTAGAGGAATTACCATTTTCGATTGATTTGTAGATATGACGGCGGTTAGCATCCCTACAAGATGTATTACAGCGATTTCGAGCTTTATTGTATTTAATATGATTGGCGTCAGTTTGGTGTGTTTTAAATTTATATTTTGCTTTATTCTTCTTGTCGATCAATAGCTTTATATCATCATTTAACCAAGGCGCTGGTAGATGCTTTAGTTTAACAAGCTTAATAGGAGCGTGAGTGTCGTATAATTTTATCAACATGTCATTAAAAACATTCACTTTGCAATCGATTGACTTAGCATCAACGACAGGGGACCAGTCAATCAAACATGCGTCATCAAGCAAACGACTAGTGTCCATTCCACCAAAGTTACGCTGCAGAAGAATTCTCGATTTATATTTAGGAGGACGAATTTTATACGAAAGGTAAAGCAGGTCGTGATAAGAAAATATATCGGCAGCGTACTGGCCATGCTTTGAGACAAAATCGGGAGAAGAGACCATAATCAGATCCAGAAGAGAAGGGTTACAGCCAGGGAAATTGTGAGTAGCTGTTAAAGGTAGGATATGCATATTACAAGAATTTGTAACATTTAACAGTTTGCGGCTACGATAGTCGTCTTTAAGTAGACAAGTATTAAAATCACCCATAATAATAGAGTGATCGTAATTAGGTATCAGGTTTTCTAAAATATTTTCAAAGTTGGGAAAAAAATTAAGTAAAGGAGAAGGACTGTAGAAAACCCCCAACAGGATTTTGGTATGGGATAGAACAACCTCGATAAGCAAATGCTCCGCAGTGTCTGCTAAAGGTGGTTGAGATGACGAACTAATTATTGTGTAAGGAATATAGGAACGTAAATAGATCGCGACACCACCACCACCCTTACCAATACGGTCATTGCGTATCAAATGGTACCCTGGAAGGGAATAGGATACGTTGGATAAACAAGGTTTAAGCCAAGTTTCCGATACTAAGATAGCATGAATGTTTCGGGATTCAAATGACACAAGCATATCAGAATAATGAGCCGGAATACTTTGTGCATTAATATGAAGAATATTAAAATTTTTCAGAGAATCTGAGAAACAAGAATCAATGTTAGCGTTGAGCGTAGGAATAGATGTACTGTGGTAACTATCGCTACTTGATGATTCATCCGATGATAAAGATAAATAACAATCACTATTGTCAGACATCTTGACAACTAATAGCGTAATATATAAATAAATACAATAAAAATATTAACTATATTAATTAAATCAAATATTCGTACTTAATCAAAATATATACAAATAAATACAAGTAAAATAGTTCTATAAAATAATAATAATACGAAATAAAATTGCTTAACCTAACCTGCCAGCCATTCTGAAAGAAGGAATTATTACATTTAATAACTATACTTAAAAATAAATAAAATAATATAACTGAAATCAATTACAAAGATAAGCAAAAATAAATTGGCATACTGTCTTTACACACAGCTTTCAAAATTTCTGAACGCAACTTACATTTATAATACTATTATAATAAATATCTGACAGCTGTCATTTGTCTGTCAGTACCAGAATCATACCAGAAGCAATTTGTTTTCCTCTTTATATTGATTACAGTGCTGATACCAAAAATATTGATTACAGTGCTGAACTAAACTAAAATACAAAAAAAAAAAAATATCGTTAATAATTATACCAGTAATTGTTCTCATTTTATTACAACAATAAAGTTTTTAGTTAATTTTATTAGCTTTACTTTCAAGAATAGGGCTACCTAAAATAGAAATACAAGAATTATAATATTTTCTAAAAACTATCAATATTTTTTTAAGATCAAAATAAAATATAATCTTGAAGCACATTTATGTTCAAATAAAGTAAATACATATATAAATACATACATTCATACATACATACATACATATATACATACATACATACATACATACATACATACATACATACATACATACATACATACATACATACATACATACATACATACATACATACATACATCCATACATATCCATACATTAATAATACAATTTATAAATTAGGTAAGTATATTCATAAATAGGTACTAACAGTATAGAAAAATATACACTATTTGAAAATGTATAATGTATAAAATTCATTTTCAAGTCAAATCAAAAAGAATCTAATATTTCTAAATATTGATTTGCCTTTTTTAATGAGTTTAACAAATTCACTACTTTCAAAACAAATTTTGTTTTATCTTTGTATTTGTATATCAGAATAACTAATACAGAATAATTAATACAGAAATAATTAATACAGAAACAAATCAGTGTTAGAAAGGTTAATTTTAACGCAATACTTTCCCGTGTGTATACATAATGCATCTACAGGAAGGGGACGATTACTTTGGTTGTATGACTCTACTGCACAGAGTTTGACTTCCGTATGAAAGGAATCCATTAATGTAGTCGTAACGGTGCTACGCTATTTTAGCTACAGATTACGTTATAAATATTCGTCTTAAAAAAATGGAACACTTTTTAAGCGCAGTCTACAAAATGTACTAATCTGTGGAAATCTTTTGATTCCTTAAAATATTTATTTGTGTTATGTTTTGTTGCTTTTCCACTGCTTTTAGTGTTAGTTACTTTATAAAAATGTAAAATTCGTATCATATTTATCTGGAATAGAAAATAATTATATGTTTTGTAACTTCAATCTGTATTCCGTATCTGTAATCAGGGTAGACAGAAGGAACCTGAGAAAATGAGAAAGTGTGAAGCCATTGCGTATTGAGTGTCGTAACTCAAGATCGCGCTTTGCTGATTTAGGAGAAATTAAAATATTAAAAACTTAATTTCCTCGAAAGAGAATCGAACCTACAACCTTTCCTATGCTACGACTGGCCTCAATAGTTATAGTTTTTTAAAAAAAAATATAATATTATGCAAAAAAAGTCCAATAAATAATTCAATATTATGAGTATAAGACATGAGAATATTTTAAAGAACTTTGGATTAAAATGATTATTATAATACTGAAATTAATACAAAGTTCCAATTGAAAGCTTAAATTAATGTTAATAATAACAACATTTTGTGCATAAAAATCTCCCTCGATCGGGTTTATAAAAATACTATTGAAATGCTCGTATATTATAAGAGACTCCTATTAATACGCGGCAAAAGAGCCTTTATAAAAGTGAGCTATATATAGCTTACCTATTTTTATTTGCTAAATTATTGTGGGATTTACGGTTCTCTTTTTGTTGACGTAACGTGTGTTGCACAATAAAACGAGTTTTATTTTAGAAAATTAACACAAGTCCATTTATTGAACTCAAAATTGAACCACATATACATTAGCTTATAACTGTCTATATTTTACTAGATTAGATGATTTTTGCTTTAAGTTTTCATAAAAAAATATGTGTGTGTGCGTTATCTATGGAACAAAACGCGGCTTCCTCTCGTGTTTCAGAAAATTAACAATTAAAACCATAGTACAATATAAGTACAATTGTATACACTAATACGAGCATTTAGTTATGTTGGGTTAAAGTATTGCGTTTTTATAAAAATATATATGTTTGGTCTATAAATAGCTATAAATTTCATTGTTCTAAAATATACTCAATAATTATTTCGACCAGTACAATAAAGTTTGTTTAAAACGATCGCGGTTTCGACTTCAACATGCATTTGATTTGACGTTGCGGTAGTGGTTAGTATTGATGCTAACATACTTGGCTGTTACCATAAAATTTTACAATAGATATAAATTGATTCTATATTGCATATCATCATTTTGATATTATCGCTATATATTAGTTAAGTGTGTTCATTTTAGACTGATTTATTAGGTTATTTAAAGGTTAAGACGTTAGAAATCCCCATTATATATGGTTATTTGCTGGAAATCGTTTCTTAAGCTACTTTACTTACTGTACTTTTTACAAAGACATCAGTAAAATACTTGTAATTTGTCAAAAATCTTACTTCACAAAAACTCGCTTTAATGACGTTCAATAATAGATTATAATAGAAAATTATTAGTAGAAGCGTAAGTTTAAAGATTTAAAAAACAAAATATAACAAGCACTTTTTTATTTTAGCTTTGTTTGTACTACTATTGGACTTTATACCGATATCTAGAATTAAAACAGTTGAGGTTTTGCTATCAACATGCATGTGACCCGTCGTTGCGGTCGCGGTCGTATTCAGCTGACGCGAACACAGGACTACATTATTATGCTATTTTCATATTATACTGTTTATTAATTCCGTGATATAAACTAATTATATTCGATCTATTCAATAATGTATGAGGCTATTGGTTTTGATCGCTCTCTGGTAGTTATTATTAATCTAAATTTGTTTAATACCTAATGTTTCTATTTGTACGTTTAAATGATTGCTGATGTTATATAATTAATTAATTTAGTACGTCTGTATATTTCTGTATTTTTATTCTTAAGTAAATCTTTAAAGACTGTATAAAGTATACAAGGATTATTTTTAGGGTTCACAAGATCACTTTGTTATCTGTCCGTCGTTCGTCTCTCTGTTTGTCTTATCTCAGAAACACTTGGAGATATCGAGTCGAGAAAATAAAACTACATACTCATATTTATAGCCTCCATGATTTACTAAAAAGCATATTTCTTTATATACTTAGAAAAAAGATTTTTTAGGCCGTTTATATTGCATAAACCGCGTATTTTGACACTATCAAGGAAATCAACATTCATAGGGTACTTCCGGTTGACCTAGAATTATAAAATTGGGCATCTAGTATCGACAGGTAGAACTAGTTTAGGGAAAAATCTGAAAACTATACGTTTGTGGTTAAATCCACAAAAATAATGGCCTTAAATAGAAAACAACGTGTATTTCGACATTATAGACGTATATTTGTAGTTTCATAAAAATAACAGCCTTAAATAGTAAAAAAATACGTATAACAACACTAAAAAGGGAATCACAGTTAAAAAGGTGCATCCAGTAACCTAGAATTATAACATTTGGCAACTAGCACCTATATCACCTAATGGTCCTTTATTTGCATATAGCAATATACGAAAAAACTAAAATACTTCTGCTATCTGTGTATAATAGAAATTATATTAAACAATTATTAAATAAATAATAATATATATTATAATATAATATGTATTATTATTTATTTAATAATTGTTAAAATACAACTGACATCCAAGTCTTAAGTTAAAACGAAACCTTAAGCGATTATTCCCCAATTACCAACCTTTATTCACCGTTACAACAATTATTGAGGTTCATATCACATAGTATGTGTGGAGATGTAATATAAAACGTCGAAATAAATACGCTTACTTAAAATATAATTTTATATTGTTATTGGAAGTTTATATTTCACTTTACCTACTACCTAAATAAGCACGTCATAAATCAAGAACGACGCACGATTAATAGCGAGGTATGATTGATATTAAATTTAAAATAAGTGATGGATCTACAGAATCTCGGGAACAGTAACGAATAAATATTTTATCGTACGTAATTATGAACTGAAAATACTTTATGTACGAGCATGTGTTTTAAAAAAAATCTACAGGGTACTTAATTGGAGACAGCGTTTAGACGACTATTTCTACCTTTAGACATTTATGTAAACTTAATAATATATTATTAAATCAATAGAAATGTATTAATTATTACAAAATATAATTGTTAACCTAATAAGTTTTTAATTTGATTAAAAAAAATACACATGACAAACATATGATTACCATGACGCGTTCATGATATTAACTTCATGTGAAAAACAGCGAGTACCCTAATGAGAATCCAACTGTTGTACAGTCACGCTTACAGACAGATTGGGAATTTTGTACCCATGATAATTATTGAAGATATTTTTACATTAAATTAGAAGGGATTTATATAATTACTTGTTTAGAAAACGAATTAAAACTACGGAGGAAAAATAAAGAAATAAGGAGGTTTCCAGGAGGCGCGGGTTCCAATCCCGCTATGTTAAAATTTTTTTTCGTTTTCTAAATAAGTATTTTAGTATGGAATAACATTTTAAAAATGTTAAAAAATGTTTATATAATTACTTATAATATTTTTTTGCCGTATGACTTGTTGTATTAATAAAACAAACTAAGGTTGAAAATATCGAATTGTGCATTCGTACGTAAAGTCGTATTTTATTCGGATCTAACATTTTAAACGACAAAGCGTGATTGCAGTTGGTCGTATCGTGATTTAGTATATTTTCGCTAAATAAAATAACTGAAGAAAGCTCTTGCTTGATACGCATTTGTTTGTTTGGAACTTTTATGTGGGCCCTCTCAGTGATGCGAATAAAAACATTGAAATCGGTGTGTAATAGTAGCACTCTACTGACATCATAATTAAAGTGTTCAACACACAGAGGTACAGCAATTTAAATCACACAAAAGAAATTGCTGCCTTCCGCAATTACCATTACATAATATATAGGCGTTTAATTCTATGCCAATATGTCGCTTACTGACGCCATCGCTGTCCTGTTCTATCAATTGCTAACTTTATACATCGACGCCATAAGTTATCTAAGCTTATAAACTGTTATATACAAAACAAAAATGAGTATAATAAGGAAATGAAGAATAATATAAAATGTAGTTATTACAGTACTGTGTAAGTCAAAAGCTTTATCGCGCACGCTAGATGAACTTTGCAATACACTTGAGAAGGCTAACTTCGGTACATTTGACCTCGTCGTCGTTACTCCGAGTAATGTTATGAGTGCTCAAACTCCTCGGCAACTCTCCTAAATTTCTCGTATCTTATATTGTTAATTAAATGTTTACAGCTCTGCTGTCGAGGCAAAGTGCAGCGTTAAGTTCCGCCACTCATCATGCAAAATAGGGAACGGAGAGTCTTATTACTAGCGTTAAAAAGTAGAGCGAAATCGTTCGTATAATATTTCAGTTTTTTTTACTCCACTGGGCGCGAAACGATGTATAGTTTTTAATGCTGATATCTAAAAATTCGATGTCTAATTTACGAATTTCAGAATGTATACCTACTCTCTCGTACTCGTACTATCTACTTCATATTTTCCTGAGATTATTAAGAATATTTCAATGTGTATATGCATATGCATTTCGATCCAATAGTATCTTAAAATGTTACTGGAGTAACAAATATATAAGTATTATTAGTAGGTATTTTAAAAAAAGATCTGTATAGCTCCATGTATATATTATATTCAAATTAGAATAACTGTGGACTAATAATATACATTTCACGCTACATATTTTCTCAGACCTACTTTTATAAGCTAAATATGAAATCTTAGGATAAAATTCGTTAAATTTACAGCTTAGCTGAAAATCTCGCCATATTCGCTTATCATTTTAAAGAGCAAGACTTGAGCGAGAGAGATTTTAGAGAAGCGAGACGTGTATATTTAACTTTCATATTCTGTGTCGCAGAAAATTAAGGTTTCTATCATTAAAAGGTTCATTATATTTAAATAAATTAAAAAAATAAAAAATTAAATTAGCTTCACGCTATATCCCGCACACAGCAGGGTAGGCAGAGGGAACCTAGTGTTAAGACACTCCGTTCCCCACTTTCTGCCGATTTTGAAGGCCTTGCGTGTTGAGTGGCAGAATTCAACGCCGCGCTTTTGCCTTATTATATTTCCATTTCTTCGCTCTGGTGTCAACACCAGAGCGAAGAAATGGAAATATAAATTTAAGTAAATATTTCATCTCCTCGAGTGGGAATCGAACCCACAACCAGTCGGTTTTACAGTCACACTTCGTGCCACTGCGCAACGGCCGGCCGCGAAAATAAATAAATATATAAATAAATATATATATTATAAAAAATGTATTACATAAAATTATAATACATTTTTTAACTGTTTAATTAACTAAATTAGCAATATGTTACAGAGGTGGCTGAAACTTCATAAAACGATACTCAGTAAAATCCATAGCGTAGACACCGATTTACATAACGATTTCTTTCTCTATCATTGTTGGTATAATGCTTAGCTTTCCAACCATTGCCGATCTTTAGTTTCCCCTGAGTTCTTGAGGCATTGCGTGCTGAGTAGTGGAACACAACGCCGCGCTTTGCCTTGTTTGCAGAGCGAGGATATGAAAATATTGAATATTTTATACTTCCGAGTGGGAACCAAACCCAGTACCGTAACGATAACAGTTGCGTGTGTGTATCCCTGCGCCACGGCAGCCAATTAAGAAACATTTAAAATCATAGTTTTAGTGCAAATAATACCTTAATAGTAAAACCAGCGAAAAATGTTTGCAAATATAATTATTTTGCCACTACGGCGTTACAAAGTCTTAAGAACTCGTTAGTCGAACTTTGTCGCAGTACTGCTGCCCGTAAGATATGGCATTTGACAATCCACCTAATATAGTAAGCTAAACTAAATTAAATAATAAAAAAAAACTAAAAAAACCAGTTTCACGCTGTATCCCGCACACAGCAGGGTGATTGATGATTTGATTTTATTTGATAAATGAGCTAGTTACATTTCCCTATTGATAGTAAATAGTTAGTGTTTCCTACTGCAGATAATGAAAATACCTATTAAGCCAACAACTCCTTGACTGTAAGGCTGTTTTATTCAGCTATTTAAATATTACGCACTACTGCGCGCTGTCAGCGTAATATAGCGTAGTTACATACGTAATATATAAATATTTATCTTGTGAAATTGAAAATAAACTAAAAAATATTAATCATATTATACAATCACCACATACAGTTATTTGATTAGTGAAAGATATTCCTTTCACAATTTATGTCATATTTTTACAAATAAAATATAAATCACATCAAAAATGCATATAAAAAATATAAAATACGATTGTGTGTGTTCCTGCAACTTTGGTAATTTCAATCGAAAAATAAACTAAATGGTAACTGAAATGTCCGATCACGCCGCGGCGTTTAAAAGGCTGTTAGCAATAAAATGTTCTTCATGTTTTGAATACACAACATGTCCGTCGCCGCTTGTTTGTAAAAAATGTATCATACAGCAACGAATTATAAATGATTTCTCGATTTACTGTGCTGACTAAAGGTTTGTAAAAATATTTTAGTTGTTTTTACGCGTTCTTTTTAAATACATTTAGATTTTAAGAGGCAATACGTGGCGCAGGGGCGCTATGTGGGTGTAAATGCGACATTATTATTTCTTCAGATTGGCAGTAAATAAAAAAAATGTGTTAGAGATAAATCCTCTTTTGTTAACAACATTTAAGTTAAGTTTTCAAGTGTAACAAGGAATTTGTTGTTACTATTTTATGATGAAATCTATCTTTTTTTCATCATGGAGGCTGAGGTGGCGCAGGGGCACATAGATGACCGTATCGCGACGGTTGTGGGTTCGAATCCCACTCAAATGAAGTATTTTTTATTAATATATTCACATCTCCGGCCTAGCACCAAGGCAAAAGCGCGGCGTTGAGTTTCGTTATTCAACACGCAACGCCTTAAAAAAATCAGCAGAAAGAGGAACGGAGTATCTTAACACTAGGTTCCCTCTGTTTACTATATGCAGGATAAAGCGTGAAAGTGATTCATTTTGTTTAAAAATTTACAATAAAACACAAAGCACAAACAACAAAACATTTTTTCACTATTATTTCTTTATACTAAACACGCAAAATGGAAGTTCATAGATACATCATATAACATACATACGTGCTTGTGGACACATTCAAAGGACTACTACAGACATTTAACGTTACCACCGACCGCGTCGATTTTAATTATACGGATCAATTTATGTCATAACCCCGTATTTATACCGTAAAAGCCTATGACGTGTGAACATTTTACAAGCGCAGTTATATTCATTTTATACATAGCTATGATATTTGGTAAATTGTAATATCAATAGACACATAGCGTAGAGTTTTGTACGACATAATTTTCATATAGTAATTATTTTATAAGTATCCTGATTTTACGAGTATATCACTGTAATAATCCCTTTTCTCTCGTTACATATAATATAACGATATAGAAGAGTGGCGAAAAAGGCGAATTGAAATAAATCATCCGCCTGTCTGTCTAAATTACAAATAGTATTCTAATAATATTCGTTTTGTATAGGGAATCATTCCCTCCAAGAATCATTAATGACAGATTCATTTATCACACGATATGCTTTTCTATGTATCTGAAGAAATAGGTTTAATTACAATATATTGCACTTCCATTATGAATAATTTATTATATGTAGAATATATATAGGTAGAAAAGAAGAAGAAAAAGGAGTAAAAAAGGAAAAGAGAAGTTTCTGTTTTAGAAACACGCAGGTGTGGCGATATACCTTAGTATAAATATAGCAAATCGAAACAAAGATCGATTTAGATTTTCAAATATACATCGCAATTCAATAAACGTCTTTATTTATGTTAGCCGTTGCTCACCGCTTATTGCTGTGCCGGCGGCAGACGGGTGTTGGGGAGGCTCCAGCGCTCTCGTCTACAACTTACGGATCATCAGTTCAAACTAATAGCGAAAAACTCTCTTCCTTCACAGATAGTGTAGTATATATTTTTTTGCTTAGACACAGTAATAAAATATAAAATTGTCTTTAAAAACTCATACAAACATTTTAGAACACAATCATAAGTGCATTAAATAAATAATTCTGTAACTCAAGTAAGCCAAGCCGAGAGCAGGTCACTAGTAACAAATATAATATTAAAGAAAGTTCGTGTCTATTGGCTATTTGTTATAATTACTTTAACGTTTAATTAAATAGAGACTTAAATAGACTCCTAGAGTTAAATAGACTCCTCCAAATCTAGATATAAAATAGCAAATGACATTATAAAATGTCAGTATCTCTGCGACTTGCGATTCCGGCGTTGTAAAATGATAGGTTTTACTTAAGAAAATTCATCTTACAAAGGATTCTTAAAATATTTGTATTTCTTGAACTCCGATTCGGGCACTTGGAAAGTACTTTAATAATAGGAAATGAAAATATCAGTACAGTAGTTTAAAATAACAAGAGCTCTTTGGAAACTGAATAACTAAACTATATTCGTTAAAATAATGCGATATAAGTATAATATACGAGATGCAGTACTTATGTAAGTGAAAAAGAATGTATTAAATTTTATAGGTACTGAAATGTATGAAGACTCTCTTAATCAATTTACCTTTTTTTAACTGTTAATTAAAAGGCAACCAGTTTTATTTGAAGCAAACTTTACAATTTTTATTAAAGCGAAGAACCTTTAAACAACATTAGTGTTTTAAAATCGAATTAAAACCCAATAACTATTCACGCTTAAAATTTCTCTGAAACTTTTATTTCCATACTTTTGACATCATTCCACCGTATGGCCTAGTTTTTTTTTTTTATGGAAAAGACAAGGCAAACGAGCGTGCGGGTCACCTGATGGTAAGGGATTACCGCCGCCCACGGCCCCGTGCAACCCCAGAGGAGCTACAGGTGCGTTGCCGGCCTTTAAAGTGGGTTGGGCGCCGGGGCCCGGCATTACCTGATGCGAAACGCAGTGGCATAAAACCACTGCTTCACGCCAGTTTTAAATGCCGGGGGTGGTAATGATCCAGTCGAGTCTGCCCATGGATGTTGCCATTGCTGGCGACGTGACTCTACCACACGTACAAAAAAGTTTGCTATTGGCAAACTTAAACTTAAAATTTGTATTTAAAAAATTGAGGTTCTTGTAGTGCAGCGACATAGAACTTGACTGTCAACGCAACGGTTCGTTTCGCACTCAATGGAATGATTTGTTTCTATTCCCTGGTCTTGGTAGCAAGAGAAAGCTCGGTGTTGAGTTCCGCCAGTGAACACGCAATACTTCCAAAAGTATGGGGGTAGTGGAGTGTCTAAAAAAGTATTATGTAGGTCATAATGGTATTTATACAATTTTTTTTTCATATTAAATTTGATATGCATTTATTTGAATTAATAACACTTATTAAAAACCGTTACATATTACAAGAAATTATAACAATGAAAAAGTAAAGTAAATAAATAAGTTGTAACAAGCGTATAAGAATTTCGACGTAGCTTGGCGAGAACGTATGGCTCAGTGGTCAGAGCGCCTGGTCGGTTTCCAGGAGGCGCGGGCTCGAGTCCCGCTACGTTAAAATTTTTATACGTTTTCTAATTAAGTATTCTAATTAAGTAATGAAAAAGTTATGTTGTATAAAATAGATTTTGAATTAAAAAACAATCTTACTATTTTAATATTTCTTATCCGTCCGTATAGTAGCGCAGAGGCACAAAGTGTGACGGAATCGACTGGTTGTGGGTTCGGTCCCCTTTCGAAACAATGAAATATTTAATAAGTTCTTTGATTTTCACGATTATTACACATTTTAAATGAAGCTATTTTAACCGGATTAATCGCGTATATTTAGTATTATTATAATTTTTTGGGGAACCCGACGTTCCGAACACTTTGCAGTAGTCCGTGGTCACGGGTAGACTACCCGTGACCACGGACTACTGCATATACGCGATTAATCCGGTTAAAATAGTTTCATTTAAAATATGAAATATTTATTTAAATGTATATATTCATTTCTTCGGTCTGGTGTTAAGGCAAATTACGGCTTTGAGTTCCGCCAACTCCGCTCAACATTCAATACCTCCAGAACTGGAACTGAAAAGTGAGGAACGGAGTGTCTTATCACTAGGTTCCTTCTGCCTATTTTCTTCTTATAAATCAATGAACTTACTAAGTTTTGTATTGTATCTAAGTATATATATGTATATATATTTTCTAGCGTTCCTCTGTATTGCAAATAATATTTAAATCTATCTATTTTCAAATATAAGTTGAGAAATGTTAGCACAATCGTACATAACCTGATTACCCCTATCGAGTGGCTTTGATGTGTAATCCCGATCGTAATGTCCTGAATTTATTGGAAACGTCGTTTGTTAGAACTGTGAAATACGCACGAACAAATGAGCTAGCCCAGATTGATTGCTATTTAACTGATGTATAGAACTATCTATAGGAGCTCAAAATATTCGACTGCTGTAATAAGCTAATTTATTTGGATTGGATAAATAGCTCATTTTTTTTACAAGAGAAAAATATTTATTTTTACTTTTATAACAAATATATGCAAATACACATTATTACTATAGGTATTATAGAGCAATGTAGCATCATGTCATTAGTCATCACATCACTTCCTCTACCATAAATATAGTAGTAGGATCAGCGTCTATTTTAAAATATGTAGAATATATTATATAAAAAATTAAGAACAAAAGCGGCCGCTACGTACATGATGCAGTGGCTTTTATTAATACAACGTTTACTATTTTATCAGATGATAGGATATATTGATTGGATGGTCAAGCCTAAAGTGGACTCAAGTATTTGAGGCCGGTCGTGGCGCAGCGGCACAAGGTGTGACTGTAAGCCGACTGGTTGTGGGTTCGATCCCCACTCGAGGAGATGAAATATTTACTTAAATTTATATTTCCATTTCTTCGCTCTGGTGTCGAGGCAAAGCGCGGCGTTGAGTTCTGCCACTTAACACGCAATGCCTCCGAAATTCGGCAGAAAGCGGGGAACGGAGTGTCTTTCACTACGTTCCCTCTGCCTACCCTGCAGTGTGCGTGATACAGCGTGAAGCTGAAGTATTGTATTTAATACATCATATACAATAAGCCTTCGAGTTGTATCCATCATGTTTGTAAACTTAATTAAACTGATTCAATTAAAGTTTGCCGATTAAATAAATTAGTAAATTTAAACAAGATCAAATTGCTTGTACATGCAATCATTATATAAATTTTTGCCGCGTGATCCCGGTCTAGGATAGGATCATCCTGGTACTGGTGGTGTCGTAGGAGGCGACTAAAGTACGTGTGGTAGAGTCACGTCGCCAGCAAAGGCAATACGCATGGGCAGACTCGACCGGATCATTACCACCCCCGGCATTTGAAACTGGCGTGAAGTAGTGGCTTTATGGCACTGCGTTTCGCATCAGGTAATGTCGGGCGCCGGCGCCCATCCCATCTTAAAGGCCGGCAACGCACCTGCAACTCCTCTGGGGTTGCACGGAGTCGTGGGCGGCGGTAATCACTTACCATCAGGTTACCCGCACGCTCGTTTGCCGTGTCTTTTCCATAAAAATTAAAAAAAACTGCAAAATTTGGCTTTATTTTCTCAGATGATTTTATATTCATCGAATTACGTTTAAATATTATACCTTAAAAGTAATTCAATGACTGGTTGTGCCTTGTTTTCTCCTTTACATTGTGTTTAAAAATTACACAGTGAAAGTGTAAACTGTCAAGTGTAGATTTTCATTTATATTGTTTTATTATCACATACAATATTTTATTACTCTGAGGGAGCAGTACTGCAATTTACGGTTTTAAGTCGCTCGCAAAAAAGAAAGTATTTTAGTAGTACCGCAGTGGAAATAGACGCTACAATTCTACTGAATACTTTTATGGTTTCTATAGTTTCGTAATAAGGAACCAAATATATACCCCGCCCATTGTGTATTTTCTGTTAAAATTAGTTTTTCAGTTAATCGTAACAATGCTAAATTACAAATATTTCAACTGTTTTCGTCGCTATAGAATATTGTTTTGTTGGTATTCTCGCAATTTAAAATTGAAATTAATTCACACGTCATACTTATTATCAAGTTCTACGCTACGCTTATTGAGTAGCGGTGCAATAGTATGTTATAATGTGGTCCGAATATAGCGAACAATAAGCTATGGAGATTTTATTGTAGCTAATACAGTTTATATTATGACTAACGACCCGCTCGCGGCTTCGCCCGCTTAAGCCACAGAATTATTTAATTAACACAACTTATCGATACTTACAATAAAATTCTAACTCATCGGTGTCTGTACATAAGAAATTAAAATTAAAAAATTTTAATTTTTAATTAAAATTCGGTGTCTGTACATGGAAGATATATTAGGTAAATTGTTATTACAGACATTTAATTTATCAATGTAATAGAACTTGGTCAATTTGACTGTGCGTTTGTTCACGGTAATCTCAGAAACTGCTTAACCGATTTAAGTGCACTGTGGTAATTTGCTAACTTCCCTTAAATACTTAGTATTAGTTATATTTTAATCGGTTCACACAAAATTAAAACCAGATTCACGCTGTATCCAGCCTATGGAAGAGTAGGTAGAGGGAACTTAAGTTGTTGAAAATAAAAAAAAATCTATTTTCTTATATGATATGACTCCAAAGTATTTCTTTTATATCTTATATTTCCTTATTTCTTCAGTCATGTAGAACACAAAACTTAAAAGTATAAAAGCAACGACGATAGTAAGCAAACAACGGGGTTAAGTCTGTTGGATTCTTAAGAATTCCTTTGTAGAGTTTTTATCATTTTGTCACACAAAAACATATTTTTAAGAAACAAGTAACCTTATGCAGAAATATTATATAATATTCAGTAAATTCATTATATTATATAATAAAGAACTTAATACAGTTCGCTATTTATTAAGAGATAACTATACTAAAAAAAGTAATAGTAACAAATTGACAAACATGTTGAATTTGCAAATTTATATCCGTAATGTATTTGAACCTTTAACCTACGAGTAGTATATTTATTAATATATTACTGCGGAAACAACTGTCAACGTATATACTCATACATATAATATATGCTAAGTCTTTTGTTTGCATATTTTTTGAAAAAAAAAATACTCAATAACAAGTTTTACTTTTTTTCTTCCAAATATGTATGTTAGTCTCACTCGGGACTCAATTATCGTCTTTGGTCTCAAGTCGTCATATCCATACAACATACATTCGTTTGTATAAATGGATCATTAATCACACATACGTACATATACATCGATAGATGATACTTGGGAAAAAGGTGTTTCCTCGTAGTGACAGCGATTAGACGAGTGCCTTTGATAAACTCTTTACTTCTTGGACGATTTTGTCGTTTTGTTGGCGGTTTTCTCGGTAATTACAGGATAAATGCGATCTGTATTGTAATGTCTAAAGTGCCTACCTACTACTGACGTGGCCGTGAGTGCAATTTTCTCATTGTAAAATATTAATAACTATTATTTTTTACATTTCCTTTAAAATTTAAACAACCGTAGTATATTATTGATTGTTAATATTAAATAATAAAAATACTAATAAAAAACGACAAATTAATTATACAATGTTAACCTTTTTCCATACTTTCAAATATATTTCTCGTACATAATCGTACATATAGTACAACTCAAGCTCCTCAGGTACCTACTTACTTATTTTTGATAGCTGTTGTAACTCTTCCAAAGTTTGTATAACATACTAAAAATATTAAACAATCACTGCAGAAGTCGCTTCTTTTACTATTTGATAGCAATTAGGAAGCCTCTAAAATGGGTATCTACGCTACGCCCACAACCAGTCGCGTTTACAATCGCACACTTATGCCACATCGACACGATTGGCCTCAATTTTCTTTACTACTTCAATATAATTTTCTTCTTAAAACTTCAGTAATTCAAATATAATTTTCTAGAATTTAGATTTTGTATTAGTTAGAGCATATAAAATATACTCGTAGTCTTGAAATTGGTTTCATTTTATTGTTTTATTATTATGTATGATTATGACGTGCTATAATCTATTGTAATTTTTTAAACGATGCCAAAAAACAAGTACTAACTAAAGTTTCATATAAATTTGTCCCAGTGGGTTTGTACACGTTCTCGAAGACCTTGAGTTATTAATCACTCACTATAGAGTGAGAATTTAATTTAAGTTTATTTCTTGTTTTTAGGTATCCAATTTTTCTTGTTTATAGACAAAATATATTTTCAGCACTCATCTTGCTTGTGTATACAGCATGTCAAGGTGACTTCTGCTTTAATTTTAAATTTACATTATACGAGTTGAGCAAAACAAATTTGTAGTCACTATTTTTTTTAATTTTACGTGTCACATGTAGTAATGCCCTGGGTTGTTGGCTGTAGAATTAATTTTGATATAAATTATTTTTATATGTATAAGTACCATTCGGCGATTAGCTCATGAAAATATTTTCATTTTGAGGTGAAAAAGACGCGGCATTCATACCATTATAGTAGACAAATGTATTAGTATATAGGTTTTAGATATATCTACAATGTGCATACTTACTACTACAGGACTAAGCTATAGTTAGTTACTTATACACTAATAACAGTTACTAATAAAAAAATACAAAATTTCCATTCTTAAAAAGAAATATTTAACATTTTAACTATTTTCAATGAAATTTCTATGTATTACTTTGCAAAATACACTCATCCAACTCACATTTAAATTTCGTGAACTAAAAATTGTACGAGTGTAATCTAGATGTATAGTTTAACATAAACAAATATGACTGTACAAAGGTTATTTGCATTATTTAGTTTTTATGTTGTATAGAAGCCAGTCATGGCGCATTGGCACAAAGTGTGACTGCAAAACCGACTGGTTGCGGGTTCGATTCCCACTCGACGAGATGAAATATTTACTTAAATGTATATTTCCATTTCTTCGCTCTGGTGTCGAGGCTAAGCGCGGCGTTGAATTCTGCCACTCAACACGCAATGCCTCCAGAATTCGGCAGAAAGCGGAGAGCGGAGTGTCTTAACACTAGGTTCCCTCTGCCAACCCTGCTGTGTTTTATATGCACAGCTTTTATAGGAACGCGAGTTCAATTAAAATTACTCTTATTGTTCCGTGTTTCGTAATATAGTAAGTTAATTATTCAGTTTTACTGTAGATAATTTTCAAGTACCTTTTGCAAACTGTTTTCGATATTGGTATTATATTAAAAGTAAAAATATCTGTTGGAGAGTATTTTAAAACATTATATTTAAGCAATATTTTTAGTTATAATTATTTTTTTTATATAGTCGTAACATATTTAAAAGCGATGTATTTAAAATTATTTGCAAATAAAATAATTTTGCTCGTGTCAGCATCTGCTCTACTGCTTCATGTAGTTCTTTTCGGTAAGTGGGTATATTTAAAATGCAAATATATAGTTGTTATTTATTCATCATGTATAATAATCTATATTATTCACTCTTTAACACTATGATAATATCTATATAAGTAGTTACGTTTTGACATCGTGCTCTACTGAACATACTATATTTGAACCTACAAACACCGCGTACCAGAAGAGTAGTTAATATCAGTAATAACAACGTCACAATAGCAACAGATTAAATAAACTATACAGAACTATATGTCCTTGGATACTCAACTCCACTCAAATCTTATTAAAGAACGGATTACCATTGATGTTAATGGATTGTTAATACGTATGTTAATACCTTGTTTTATAGTTAAGCCAGCAGCTCCCCGGCAGAGCTCCGCGGTAGGTAACTGATAAACAAATTCTTGTGCTAATATACGAACCACCTACGGTGAATAGGAAATTATGCATATTGAACACCACATCAACGTACGATAATCTAGACAGAATATATTATGGAATATTAGAGGGTTTGTTCAAAATTATGCATTACTCCTATTCTATAGTTTTGATTTATGATGGAAAAGTAAGTGGTAAGAGAGGTAGGGGCAGACCTCGGTTGACCTTCGAAAACACAGTTTCAAAGATACTGGAGGAAAGGTCACGTAAAAAGCATGAGGATCCCCCGGAGGGCATGTACGAAGAGGTTGACGACAGTGGATGAGGCGAAAGAGGTATGCAGAGAGCGTAGCGTTTGGCGCTCCGTTCTCTCTGGCTACCCCGCTATGGATAAAGCGTGAAGCTAAGTAAGTAAGTGCTATTCTATACAGTGTATAATACATTGTAAACTTAAATGGTGTTAATTTATGTAATTGAGGAATTAATTAAATGTAAACTGAGCGTAAATAATTATGAAATTTGTTAATAGCTATTTCAAAAGACTTACGAAAGCGAGTAAAGTGTGAAAAGAATATGAGGAAATTATGTTCCTTTTAGATTTTAAGTACTAAGAAACTCTTATATAAATAAAATGCAGGAATATTAATAAAAATGACTTATTAAGACAAATTATAATACAATGAAAACTTTCATAATTTTGTACCTTATTTTAGATCGTCGTGGCGATGAGCGTCTATATATGACAATTGCGAGTTCTATCGGGGAAATTAATTAATTTAATTTCCTCATTCTGGCAAGCGAAGAGCAGCGCTGTGCGGTGCCGTGTGATCCCGGCCTAGAATAGGATCATCCTGGTACTGGTGGTGTCGTAAGAGGCGACTAAAGTACGTGTGGTAGAGTAACGTCGCCAGCAATGGCAACACGCATGGGCAGACCCGACCGGATCATTACCACCCCCGGCATTTAAAACCGGCGTGAAGTAGTGGCTTTATGCCACTGCGTTTCACATCAGGTAATGCCGGGCCCCGGCGCCCAACCCTTCGTAAAGGCCGGCAACGCACCTGTAACTCCTCTGGGGTTGCACGGAGTCGTGGGCGGCGGTAATCACTTACCATCAGGTGACCCGCACGCTCGTTTGCCGTGTCTTTTCCATAAAAAAAAAGAAAAGCGCTGTTGAAATCGCGATAAGCGCAGCGATATTGATAAAAAATATTAACTTACGTTTAATAAAATAATAATAGTTATATAATTCGACATTCAACAAATTATCTTAAACATAATAGTATTATATACGACTGCTACTGCTACTGCCTATACTGTTGTATAGTTTTATGGTGACTTTTTTTATGGAAAAACATAAGGCAACGGGTCACATGGTAAGTGATCATCACCACCCACGTCCTCGAGTAACACCAGAAGAGCTACAGACACAGAGCGACGTGCTTTTTGAAGGTACCCAAATCGTATCGACTCGTATCGTAGGCCATTCCACAGTTGCGTGGCGCGTGGAAAGAAGAACGAAACCGCACAGTAGTGGAGTGCGACGTATCCAGGTGGTGCGGATGGTACTTAAGTTTGTAACATATTGTGCGATTAAAAAAATTAGAGACAAGTGACCGATCAAACAGTGACCCAGAATACATCCCATGATAAATGCGGTAGTAAACGCACAGCAAGGACTTGTCTATAACAAATTAATATTGCAAAGTCATAGTGTCAAGCCTTTTACATGTCATATTAATATTTTTCTTATTCATGTTATTATGCATAAATTGTAGGAAAATTAAAAGTTTGGCTAAAATAGGCGCATTTATCTCATAAGTTATTTTATAAGCATATAACATACGATTATAAAAGTAAGTATGATTGGAGAACATAAAATACCTAATATCTTCCAATCAGAGTAGAGAAATTTGCATTTCCGTTTTATATTACTTCTAGAGACCGTAATATCAAAGTTATGCAAGAACAATAAACCACCAAGGACCAGCAATAAGCCGCGGGCACATTGTAGTCATACGTCATACTGCAGACACCAGTACTATGCGATGCATTATAGAGTCAATGTGGAAAGTCTCACTATATTGCTGATATTCAATATTGCTGCGGGAGTTTCACTTTGTTATAAAAGTCGGAAGCAATCAATGGTTGACTATATTATGGTAATTTGATGAATCATTTTATTTTTAAATACCACTAGGTCAGTTAGTTTCTTATTTCACTGTTCTTTTAATTTATACGAGTCTCAGTAAAGTTGTTATAATGAGAAATTTAAACATTTTGTACTTGCTTCTTAGAATATATATATATATATATATATATATATATATATATATATATATATATATATATATATATATATATATATATATATATATATATATATATATATATATATATATATATATATATATATATATATATATATATATATATATATATATATATATATATATATATATATATATATATATATATATATATATATATATATATATATATATATATATATATATATATATATAACTTTTATTGTTTCTGAAATATGAAATTTCTTCAATAATTTTTAACGTTTCTTAAAAGTAAAACGCAATTTTTACACGATTAGACATCTTAGTTCTCGCGATGCGTCAAGCGCGGATCAGGCAGACAATGAAAGTTGTACGCACTAACCCCAAATGAAGCCATATGAATGATGTAGAACTTAATAAGTTTATTTTGAATGTGTTTTCTACTTACTACTATTTAAAGGAGGCATGATCAAAAAGTATTCAATTATTTGACAATTTTGTATCGGCAGTCGAATAAACGGAAGCTGGTACTGACCTCGAAAAGTAAACGTTACAAGTAATATAATTCATTCATCCTATTACTTTTAAAGTTTTTTTTTTGTATTTAAGTCATATCTTATGTTGTTATTCTTATTATTTATTACTTTGTTGCTTTAACTTTCATATAGTGAAAAGATAAATATATTTTATAAATTAATATTTAGTTTATTTATTACATATATATATATATATATATATATATATATATATATATATATATATATATATATATATATATATATATATATATATATATATATATATATATATATATATATATATATATATATATATATATATATATATATATATATATATATATATATATATATATATATATATATATATATATATATATATATATATATATATATATATATATATATATATATATATATATATATATATATATATATATATATATATATATATATATATATATATATATATATATATATATATATATATATATATATATATATATATATATATATATATATATATATATATATATATATATATATATATATATATATATATATATATATATATATATATATATATATATATATATATATATATATATATATATATATATATATATATATATATATATATATATATATATATATATATATATATATATATATATATATATATATATATATATATATATATATATATATATATATATATATATATATATATATATATATATATATATATATATATATATATATATATATATATATATATATATATATATATATATATATATATATATATATATATATATATATATATATATATATATATATATATATATATATATATATATATATATATATATATATATATATATATATATATATATATATATATATATATATATATATATATATATATATATATATATATATATATATATATATATATATATATATATATATATATATATATATATATATATATATATATATATATATATATATATATATATATATATACAAATATTTATTACAAATAACACTAAGGAACTTGTTTGTCAGAAAGTAGCCGCTCATAATGGCGAACTAACTAAAATTATTGTTTCAAACAATTTTTATTAAAGCCACATAATAATAAAGTGTAAACAATAAACCACCAAGGACCAGCAATAAGCCGCGGGCACATTGTAGTCATACGTCATACTGCAGACACCAGTACTATGCGATGCATTATAGAGTCAATGTGGAAAGTCTCACTATATTGCTGATATTCAATATTGCTGCGGGAGTTTCACTTTGTTATAAAAGTCGGAAGCAATCAATGGTTGACTATATTATGGTAATTTGATGAATCATTTTATTTTTAAATACCACTAGGTCAGTTAGTTTCTTATTTCACTGTTCTTTTAATTTATACGAGTCTCAGTAAAGTTGTTATAATGAGAAATTTAACATTTTGTACTTGCTTCTTAGTCGGGATGTTTTAAAATAATGTAGCTATTAAGCTATAAGTTACCATACAAATTATCATATTTATGCTTAGCTACGACACGTAGTATCTCTACGCTTAGCATGTGAGTATAGAGAGAGAAATCCCAGACATTATGTGTTGATTACGGAAACGATACATTTAATGTATTCCACCTAGTGTTAGCGCTGAGATAGCGTCTTACAAAAGCATTTGATATTAGGTACATACTCATACATAACTTTTATTGTTTCTGAAATATGAAATTTCTTCAATAATTTTTAACGTTTCTTAAAAGTAAAACGCAATTTTTACACGATTAACATCTTAGTTCTCGCGATGCGTCAAGCGGCGGATCAGGCAGACAATGAAAGTTGTACGCACTAACCCCAGAATGAAGCCATATGAATGATGTAGAACTTAATAGAGTTTATTTTGAATGTTGTTTTCTACTTACTACTATTTAAAGGAGGCATGAATCAAAAAGTATGTCAATATTTGACAAATTTTGTATCGGCAGTCGAAATAAACGGAAGCTGTGACTGACCTCGAAAAAGTAAACGTTACAAGTAATATATATTCATTCATCCTATTACTTTTAAAGTTTTTTTTTTGTATTTAAGTCATATCTTATGTTTGTTATTCTTATTATTTACTTTGTTGCTTAACTTTCATATAGTGAAAAGATAAATATATTTTATAAATTAATATTTAGTTATTTATTACATAATAACTGATACTAAACGGATAAGCTATTATTATACTTTATTATATATATATATATATATATATATATATATATACAAAATATTTTATTACAAATAACACTAAGGAACTTGTTTGTCAGAAAGTAGCCGCTCATAATGGCGAACTAACTAAAATATATTGTTTCACAATTTTTATTAAAGCCAACATATTATAAGTCTAAAGTTCAAGTTGTTGTTTTCTATTCTCTTCAAGAACACTTTAGAGAGCATAAATAATCTAATCAAAAACCACTCACATCTGTTCGTGAACTCTACGTTGCTTGCAGTTAGCAAGTTGCTGCATATATGTTAAGATTAGTTGTTCGTAAACTTTTATTATTGTTTATAATTTAGATGCATGTAAATCTATACAGCAATAGGCTTGATTAACAACCATAAAACATACACATTAATAAATTGGTCTACTCTATTATACTCTAGCAGAAATCAAAAACAAATGTAATAATTTCGATAAAATTTGATTTTGATTGATCTATAATTGTATATATATATATATATATATATATATATATATATATATATATATGACGGACGTCAATATGACGGAGTGCCCAATGAGATGAGCGTGCACTGTATTAATTAGTACTAGTTAAAAGTACCGTTTAAAAGCTTTAATGAATAGGCAGTGGAAGAGAATGTTCCGTTGGTATTTGAATAGAAATTTTAGATATAATATTACTAAAATTGATGAGGCCAGTCGTGGCGCACTGGCACGAAGTGTAACTGTAAAACCGAGTGGTTGTGGATTCGATTCCCACTCGAGGAGATGAAATATTTACTAAAAATTTATATTCCCATTTCTACGCTCTGGTGTCGAGGCTAATTTAAAACTGTATAGGAGTTAATATGTAATCATTACAGTTATTTTGAAAAAGATTATGAATCCATCAAATCAATAATTTAACATTTAAGGCTATTTCTGAAGGAGTAAATTAAATTATGCACTGACCTCAGCATATTTAATAGAGTTACCACCCGGATCATTACCACCCCCGGAATTTAAAACCAGCGTGAAGTAGTGGCTTTATGCCACTGCGTTTCGCATCAGGTAATGCCGGGTCCCGGCGCCCAACCCATCTTAAAGGCCGGCAGCGCACCTGTAGCTCCTCTGGGGTTGCACGGGGTCATGGGCGGCGATAATCACTTACCATCAGGTGACCCGCACGCTCGTTTGCCGTGTCTTTTCCATAAAAAAAAAATAATTAATAGAGTCTTGAAATTATGATGAGACGTATATAACATTAAAATAACGTAATGTTACAGAAATATATACGTATAAGAAATAATTCGTTTATATATATTTTTACAAACATCAAATATCAACATTAGTCGTTGGTACCTTTTTATTTAAAACACAATCATATTAGAATATTACAGATTATATAATGACTTCTAATATGATTTTTATTACTTGATAAAAATCATATTAGAAGTCATTATAGTGGTCAGTCAAATCTGTTACTTAAATCAATAATCATGTAGTTTAAGCGTACGAAGCTGTGGTCGGGCCGCTAGTTATTAGTAAAATATATTATAGTGTGCCTTTTGTGTCTTTCTAACATTTTGGTTTTGCATAGCCAACAAGTTCTTTTCAGTTTAATACTCGATAGAGCATCAGTATTCCGTGTATTTTTGTAGTTTATAGTATTATTACGCGGAAATTTCTCGTGCGTTGAATATTGAACCCCATATCGCACATTCAGCGAGAAATAGAAGTGTAACTGCCGTTTGGACTTTTAAAAGCTTGAAATTGAAAAGCGCGATAGGCGCAGAATATAATTAGGCCAATAAAGACAGTTTTATATTTCACATAACGAATTTTTAGAAAGAATGTTACCAAACTGAATTAGTACCAATATACATAAGTAATAACATTATATATATATATACTACTAAGATAGAGACTATACTACTAATATATAAACAATATTTAAAGTGTTATTCCACACTTAAGAAAGATAAATATTTATTTTTTAGAAAACGTATAAAAATTTGAAAGTAGCGGGCCGGTTTCCAGGAACCGCGGGTTCGAGTCCCGCTACGTTCAATTTTTTATACGTTTTCTAAAAAATAAGTATTATTGTGATTAAGTGAAAATTTAATTGTGATTAAGTAAATATTTATTATTTCAAAATACCAAGTAAGTTCGTTTATAATGAATTTTGGATTTAATATAAATACATTTTAATTTTAATTAAAAAAAATCACAAATCATTTGCATTCAATTATTTTCACCCTGGTATGGTATTTATTTAAAAACATACAATAACAACAGACGCATGACGCCTGTTATCAACATACATAACATTTTCCTCTCGTCATCACGTTTAATAAAATAGTAACATGATTCAATAATCCCAAACAATACTGTAATATTTTTAGAAACGAGAAGCTCAAACAAATCCACCCATGTTTTTCAGTTCCTTTTTACTTAGTCCATACCAGTTATATTCCATGTACCAAACACTATAGAAAAACGTCGATACTGCAAACTTGATTGAGAACGGCTTCATTCATTCATACAGTTAGGGATTAAAAAGCCATGGCTTAGGCGATGACTGTATATAGATTTTACTTTCTAATATTGTTCTATTTAAATGTAGACCACATTTAGTATAACTTGATTGATTCTAGAATGTTCAGTTTCCTACAATCGCGGATTCAAATGTTTCTGATTTAAAAATTTTAATACATTTCTATTAAGTAATCGATTAACTGGAGTATGGGAGTTTCATAAAATTAAAATATCCAAAAGTTTTTGAATAATAAATTATTTAAAATTTACAAGGTTTGTAGGGTTGTCCAATTTTGTCTTGTGATAAAAATGTTTGAGTGATTAGACAACGCTGTCGTTACTTGTTCTAAGCAATCATATATTAGGTGAAAAAATGCGACAGAAATTCCATTTGCTAAGGCGCAATATTGATATCTCTTATACATTGATACGGGCTGGCAGACGCAGGCGTCTAATCTAGGAATAGCCTTCCAAAATTAGCTAGGCCTTGCAAATTTATTATAGCCTTTATGTATACAATTGTAATAATTTACAGTATATATATATATATATATTATTCCTAATAACTTTGAGCTGTTCGGGCCTTCAATTATATTCGTACAAACGTATATATGCTAAGTACCACATACTACCAAAAAGAAGCAAGAAGATAAAAAGTTAATTAAATAAAAACTTTTACAATGAATAAAAATATATTGATATAAATTTTGCGACTGAATGCGACTAGAAAATAATTCTAAATCGTTCTTCGCCTTATAATAGACCCCTAATCTCAACTGCGGGAGCAGTCATTCGAGAGTCAATAAATTTTACAAGGGCTGTGAGTATATTTGATAGATGCCGTAGATTAAAACGCGGTGACGTAGATTCAACGTTTTGCAATCAGACGGAACAAAGTTTAGTTTCATTTTATAACAACTATACAGTATAATACTAGACTTGAAACCTTTAACTGCATATTACCGATACTCTACTAAACAATTTGATTATTCACTATTCATATTTCTTTTTTAATATACTTGACTGTCTTATTATTTATAGCCTTAGCAAGATAGCTTCTTTGATTATTATATAAATAAGAAAAACATATTAAAAACTGACTTATTATGAAAAACTGAGTAAAAAAACAATAATTTGTTATGTATATCATGTTTTTACATAACGGTTCTTCATTCGAAATAATTTCGTTTACAAAACAACAAATTATGTCTTTTAATAATTATAATTGAACTTAATTTATAGGTAATTAAGTCAATTTATTATATTAAATATTCGTAATTAAAAGGACAATTATTATATTTGCCATTATCACATATATTGTGGAAAAAATACATAGTTCTTACTTCAGGTTTTGACCTACTTTATATCTTCATTAGCAAATTATTATACTAATCATACATACTATATTTTGGCTATACATAAATAAATTACGAGTCGGTTTTAGAAAATAGCATAAAAAGCAAAAATATACACCTAAATTTACTATAGAAAAACCCAATCTTTATACAACATACACTTTGCTTTTAGAAAAAAATATCTTTCAAAGAAAGGTCGCTTATTGTGCCTCGTAAAATATCAAAGTAGATTTATACCAATCCTTGATCTTTATAATATTGAATCTTTATGTCTCAATGGTATATCATTTTTTCGTTTTCGGTAAAACATTATTCATAAGTCTAAAAGGTACAATTATTGTGTGGGAGTATTTGTTACTTTTTAAATTATTTTAGAAGTAAAAGATTGTTATAACAATAAAAAGGAATAATTTATGAATTTATTCTTGCTAATATAAGTTAAGCTTATTAGATACCACTACGAGGTAGACTTACAACGTACTCTGGATTTTGCTTGATACATCTTTATATAAAAAAAAATTAAATTAAATTAGCTTCACGCTATATCCCGCACACAGCAGGGTAGGCAGAGGGAACCTAGTGTTAAGACGCTCCGTTCCCCACTTTCTGTCGAATTTTGAAGGCCTTGCGTGTTGAGTGGCAGAACTCAACGCCGCGCTTTGCCTTGACACCAGAGCGAAGAAATGGAAATATAAATGTAAGTAAATATTTCATCTCCTCGAGTGGGGATCAAACCTACAACCAGTCGGTTTTACAGTCACACTTCGTGCCACTGCGCCACGGCCGGCCTCTAAATCTTTATATATAGATATAATTTAAATAAAATAATCTCGTCACAAAGGTTTTTTCCCAAATTATACCGTCCTGCCTCATTTCTAATTGAGTTATACATCTAATATTCTTAAGTTTTTAGTTAATAATAGGATGAATATAATGTAGGTTATTTTATAAGTTGTGGTGTTATTATGAGAATGAATAAGTTGCTACTTTAAAATATTTTATAAAATAGTATATTAAAAATACCAAGACAAAGTACAATAACTGTTATAAACAATAAAAACAACATACCGAAGAAAGAGAATGTGAGAGTTAAGCTCCCTTGGATAGGCACTGTATACTATAATGTATATAAAACTCAACGATACGAAATTTACGAGTACTGCGCATCTGAGCATTCATTAAAATGTCAATCAAGCGCACAATGGGTGGGTAAGTTCATCTCACTTTAGATTACCTTTACTCGACATGAGAAAAATAATAGTTCATTTAAATAATGCCTTATTATTTTTTTGGTGTTAATATTGAAGAAAGTCATGGCATATGGCCACATGCGTGTGACAGTAAACGTGGCAGGTTGTGGGTTCGATTCCTTCGCGAAGAAATTACAAATATCATATTTTCATTTTTTCGCTTTGGTATCGAGCATAATGTCCTCAGAATTTGGCGGAAACTGTGGAGTGAAGTGTCTTAGTACTAAAAATAATTATAATACATATTATATATGATTAGTATGAACTCTTTATCTTAATGTCATTGTTCGAAGTAGTATATATTTTTATGACTATTAAAAATTCTTTGTTACTAACATGTACATTTTTTATTAAATTTATAAAGAAATAGTTACATTAATATTTTCATTTATTCGCTCAGTAATATAGTACGCAATGCCTCCAGAACTCGGCGGAAAGTGGGGAATTCTGTGTCTTATCACTAGGTTCCCTCTGCCAACCCGCACCCGCACACAGCATGTGCGGGTTTACAGCGTGAAGCTGATTTAATTTTATTTTTTTAAGCCTGTTATCAAATATTATCCTCATATTGTGCGTGATATTTTACAAACTCATCACACAAAACTGACAGTAACAATTACCTATTCAGAAATTTTCCTTAAAAAACATGACTAAGCGGAAATCATAAGGGAAGCAATTTTTACTAAAAATATTTCTTAATAAGTCAGACAAAGAAAATTTATGAAGAAATTTTAAATTAATGTGACCGTCTTATTCGTAATCGTCGATCGTGTAATCGTATTACGCGTTTAACTTTAGCGAATACTATATACTTTTTTATAAATATTTTGAGTCATAATAATATAATAAAACAATAAAATAACACTCACTTTTATCTTATAAACTCCTCCACTTTATTCCATCACCAGTAGTACTTAATCTAGCCTCGATGCTGTCCCGGGAAAGAGTGTGCCCCAATACGATATGTACAGTTTTTATAAATTATCTATTTATTAACTACCCTCCTTTTTATACAAGACCCAACACTGGTCGATTTTATACCATTATTTATTTATCAACAACCCTCTTTTTTTACAAAACCTAACACTCGACCATCCTGACATCGTGCATGTCCTCATGCACGTTGTTAAACCTAACACTCCGCATGGAGGCTAGATTTACAATAATTATTTATAACTATTTAATACACATGTATTAATATGTTTAAAACTTTGAATCAATTATCATTTATAAATGTTACAATAATGACCTCATCCATTCTCAACATTTTAGGCACAAATCCATACGATTGTGAACCCATCAATTTTACAAATAAAACTTATTACGATCGTTTGTAACTCAATCAATAGTTGCAATCAAAACTTATTCGATCGTTTGTAACTCCATCAATGGTTGCAATCAAAACTTATTCGATCGTTTGTAACTCCATGACTTGTTGCAATCAAAACTTATTCGATCGTTTGTAACTCCATGACTTGTTGCAATCAAAACTTATTCGATCGTTTGTAACTCCATCAGTTGTTACAATCAAAACTTATTCGATCGTTTGCAACCCCATCACTTGTTACAATCAAAACTTATGCGATCGTTTGCAACCCCATCACTTGTCTTATGCGATCGTTTGCAAATCCATCAATTGTTACAATCAAAACTTATTCGATCGTTTGCAACTCCATTAATTGTTACAATCAAAACTTATTCGATCGTTTACAACTCTATCAATTGTTACAATCAAAACTTATTTGATCGTCATTTGTAACTACAATTATTACGATAAAAACTTATTCTTATGTTTTAGTGATATGTGAATTCTCATTGTCACAATCACGTATAACAGCAACATCAACTTATTTTACAATGGTTATTTATATAAATATATTGACACTTATTTATTAACTTATTCACGAATGCATTTTCACATTATATTAACTTTTAAAACAATTAATTAATACAATTATCTCAATATTAAACATAATAATCTTGTTCGTGGTGTAAACACAATAACCTTAATCTAAATCACCAATAATATTATAGCATTACATTTAGTCGTAAAACTCGAAACATTAAATATAATTATAAAATTGAAAGTAACAATTTAGCTTGCTTGAATGAAATACAAGATCTAGATATTTTATTCGACTCAAAAAGATTAAAAAAAAAACATTCACAAAAATAACACTTCAATTCATATGTCCAAAACACATTGGAATACTGTTCCATTGTATGGAACCTATTTTACCAAACTCACAAAAACAGACCGGAAAGAATACAAAAAAATATAATGTTACGCACGTTATGCTATAAGGATAATTTATATTATAATTACAATAATCTTTTAAGACACTACAAAATATCGCCACTATCTGCAAGAAGAAATGTTTTAGATCTTTGTTTATTGAATAAAATTATAAATAGAGATATTGATTGCCCAAATTTAGTACAAAAAATAAGATTGGCAATCCTTAAAAACCCGACAAGGACTTCCAGTTCCAGCCAACTTTTATAAGTAAGACTCCTAGAACTAATTTAGGCCTCAATGCACCTTTAAATAGAATTCTACAATTATATAATCTCATTACAAATGGTAAGGAAGAGCTATTTAAAGAAAAGCTCAAATGTATTTTTTGAAAATTAGGTGTTTGATTATTTTTATTATTATACATATTTAATTAATTTTACTAGTATATTATAACTATAGTGGTGAATTGCTTAAAGTTTTTAACAAGACTTACACATTATTATAATTTTTTAATGTTTTTGTTTTTAACTATTTGATTTTTTCCGTTTTCTTTTTTTTTCTCAGTAATTTATTTTTTAATAGTTTTTTAAATTTTATGCAATTTGTCTTTTGTCAATCTCGTTTATTTTGTCATAGAATAATGTAAGTTTTGGAACAAATATATGTGTTAAGTTAATCGTTAAGTGTAGTGTACAGTGTACCCCAAAATGTTCTATACTAAGCTATGTACGAAAGATAAAATACACTATACATATTATGTTGGCTTCCCATTAAATAAATAAATAAATAAATATTAACATTAAATGTTTATGAAACGTGACCATGTCGTCATACATTTATTACTTCTAGTACAGCTTCAATCTCTTATATAATTTATAAAATAAAACAGTAAAAATATTTTGTCTGTAAATTTAATAATACTTAATTAGAAAACTTAATAATTTTGACCGAAATAGATAGAGGGAATAACCTAAAAAGAATAATAGAAAGCAAAAATATATATATTTTTTTAATTTCTGTCTGTCTGTCCGTCTGTCTGTCGATATTTTTTCCACATTTTTCTCTGAAAATACTGCACCAATTTACTTAAAAGATTCACCAATTGCTTAAATTTATGCACCAGCAATTTTCCATATTGAACTACAACACCCCGATCTATTAATATATTCTCTCATAGAACAAATGTCATGTGCGGAAATTTAGTAATATTGACAATGTTATTTTGAATTTAGTATACACCCCCGACTACACTTATTTGATGTCCAGATTTGTCTATTACACGATCTTCACTACTCGTAAAGTAAATGAACAAAATGTAAAGACAGAATTCGTTATTAGTGTCATAAAACTTAGTAAATTAGTTAAAATACTACCACTACTAACTATTAACTAAGAGGTTCTTTAGAACTCTCATATACTTCGATATTAGCGCTAGCAAATCTAAATATTCGTCTATAACCTAATTACAAATGCCTCGTCGACTCTGTCAATAATTAATGAGTTTTGTATTTAATACACAATAAATAAAAATACACAATAATAATTAAATAAAATTTCTACACTACTGAAATTTACAAAATTTTTACAAGCGAGTTATTTATTAATGAATTTAGATTGAATGCTAGAATTTAATATAAAATAGTTTTTGATATAGGTGGGTGATTATTTGAATATGTGCATATTACGCGGCCTTCTCCAAATAACTACTAAGTAAGATAAAATGTCATGTATTTTTTTAAATTAATTAACAAAACTGTTACAACACTATATACTGATTTAAGTAATATATTCCTATTGTTAAAAATAGCTAAGTTATGTTTGAAAACGTTTCTCAAATCTCATCACCAGTCGTGTCCCAATTTCCGGATTTTAGCGGCTTATGTTCGAAAAGTTATAAATATACTCTGAAGAATGTATTTTAAAGCAGTAATTTATGTAATACATTATATTTTTTATCAATTGACAAAACCATACACATTAAAGAACACTTTTAAATAATTTGTAATAACTTCAGAAATTGTCCCAGCACGTTACACTCCCTACCATTTGTTCACACTGCCGCGGGGATATTTTGCCGCGAAATGTATTACTATTGAAAGAGTAAGTTCTAGACGGAAGTGTACACCAGCGTGTCTTTACTAGTGCGGGAGACACGTCTAAGAGTGTATTGGTGCCAAGTCTAGCCCACCTTAACCATCCAATAATCGTTTTTGTCAAATAAAAATCTCCTTACCGTTTGAGATTGCCGTGGTAAGTCTATTATTTTTGTTAAACATTTTTATAAGATATGATACGCGTCATAGGATTCTCTTTTCATTAATCACATTCCGAAATTAATACTTTTTATAAAGAACGTTTAATGTAAAAAGTATACCAAAGCCTAATTACCATTTGTATAATTACCATTTTTTAATGCTAATTACCGTATGCTATATATCTCATCACCGTTTGACGAAAATTTTTAGCTTCAGATTTAAACCTATAGAGTAGTCCAAATAGTGTGCGTTTGATTTCTTTCAATAGTCGCTTCTATAAACATCATATTAAGCCCAAAAATTTTGTAATTGGAAACAATATTTGAATTTATTTTACGAATCCCAAATATGTCTAACTTCAAATATTCACCCAGGTATTTATTTGTGTTGGAAGGATTATTTCCAGTTGTTATATTACAAACCTATTATATTACAAATTTTGCATTAAATGAGCGAGTTCTGATATTTGAGAAACGAATAACTCTTCTCCTTATAGTTTAAACAGAATGTATTATTTTGTAGCAAGCTTGAATTATCAATGTTTTTTTTTTGAAATTTAATCGTAAGCTTTATAAACTATGAATGTTTAAAATAGGACGATGAACTGTTCATAAAAAAAAAATAATTGTTTCGTCTTTACAAGTCATAAGATATTGTAATAATTGGTCAGGTTCAGAATTATATTCAGATGGAAATGTATGTCAAATTCAACATTCACAAACCGTTTTGATACAATATTTTTGGTTACTAGATAGTGTAGTTGCTAAGCTTACTAGCGAAAAATTCAACATTTGTAAAATATTTTTAGAAGTGAATGTTATACTTTCATATTCAGCACCACTTATACAAAGTCAGCTAGTGTCCATTGCAGCACCAACTGCGTCTGCCCTCAGTGCTGCAGACCAGCCGCAACAGCTCCCTGCCACGACGGCACCCGGCCGCGACGGCACCCGGCCGCGACGGCACCCGGCCGCGACGGCACCCGGCCGCGACGGCACCCGGCCGCGACGGCACCCGGCCGCGACGGCACCCGGCCGCGACGGCACCCGGCCGCGACGGCACCCGGCCGCGACGGCACCCGGCCGCGACGGCACCCGGCCGCGACGGCACCCGGCCGCGACGGCACCCGGCCGCGACGGCACCCTGCCGCTACAGCCTCTGGCCGCCACAGCAACCGGCCGCAACGGCATCTAGCCGCCACAGCATCCGGCCGCGACGGCACCCGGCCGCGACAGCTCCCTGCCGCTACAGCCTCCGGCCGCAACAGCATCCGGCCGCCACAGCATCCGGTCGCGACAGCTCTCGGGCGTTCCGGTGACATCAAACACCGATCTTGTTGCATCTCGCAATGAGCTGCCGCGCTGCCACCCATGGTCGTCACACTCCATTACCGTTTCGTCGTTGTGAACATAAAAATATAATAACAAATGTATCAGTGACATATTGATTATTAGTTCTGAAATGCTTTAATGTTGGGTAGTCTACACAAAAAATAAATATCGCCATGATAAATCCAATTATCAAATTTGCAAATCGATATGATTTCTAATCGAGAGTACATTAAAATAGATTTATTGAAATCATGATAAATCCAATTATCAAATTTGCAAATCGATATGATTTCTAATCGAGAGTACATTAAAATAGATTTATTGAAATCATTAGTATTTTAATATTATCGATTATTAATATATCAGCAGGTAGATTACCCAAAAAAATAAATACCGCCATGATAAATTCAATCACCAAATTTGCAAATCGATATGATTTCTAATCGAGGGTACATTAAAATAGATTTATACAAATCATTAGTATTTTAATATTTTAGATTAATAATATATCAGCAGGTATTCCAACAAAATTGTGCATATAAAAATTTACGCGATATTTACGAAACAATATTTGCTTAACCTGCGTTACACGGTCAGAGAGTAGCCCTAACCACGCGTCTCACAGGCTAAGTTACTTTGAAATTACTTCGCAAATTGTTTTCTCCTTTATTAAAATTATATCAAAATACAATCATTCTACATGTCACATTGTCAGAGAGTGGCCCTGACCAAATGTTTCACGAATCACGATTATATTTGCAGCTAGTATAAAATGCAAGCAAAACTCAAAGTATAGAAAAAATATATGAAAATATTTTTACAGAGTTACATACCCACTTCTGATATATAATAAAACAATAAAATAACACTCACTTTTATCTTATAAACTCCTCCACTTTATTCCATCACCAGTAGTACTTAATCTAGCCTCGATGCTGTCCCGGGAAAGAGTGTGCCCCAATACGATATGTACAGCTTTTATAAATTATCTATTTATTAACTACCCTCCTTTTTATACAAGACCCAACACTGGTCGATTTTATACCATTATTTATTTATCAACAACCCTCTTTTTTTACAAAACCTAACAATAATAAAAATATTATTGGATTAGACGACGAATAACATCTTAAGAGGTTATTGCTTAACTGTTGGATCAAGAACGGGATGCAGAAGGCGGTATTACTTAAGACAAGCACGTATTATGAGGAGGTTCCTTTCTCAGGAGCTTGGTGAAACGATGACCTGGACTCTCGTCACACCGTCGGGAGAGTATTAATTTTTATATTTTAATTGTTTACATGTTTGTATACTTTAAATTGAATAATCAAAGCAGACAATATAATTTTATAAATTATTAAATTTGCGATATTGTACTTGAGTTATTTCGACATCAAGTCAATCTAGTCACTTATATAAGTTAATTACTGGCCGTCAAACCGTGAGTGGGACACTGAAAAATTAACAAGTCTCAGTTGGTCATACTGAGGTTATTGAATTACCAATATAATCTAACAAACGTCTGATGTGGCCGTTGCTTTCAAGTAAAACATCTCTCAATTCAATATTTACTCTAGAACGTGATAATGGTGTATTTATTATACTAAAAAGATTTTATTCTCTCTCTTTGAACTTTTGTTTTGATTCGTTTGATATTATTATCGGATTAAGAGTTTTTGTCTACAAAGTGCTCCGAATTACTCTGTAAATATTTTCGCCTGTTTTAGTTTGGTAAAATTTGGTTAACTCCACCTTAATCTTTCCAATAGTTCCAGCCAGTAAATAAAACTTTAAGTCTAATTAATTAATCTACAATATTAATTAAAACAGTTATATTATTAAAAATGGTGACGATGAATTATATATATCATATTTAAATTTAGGTTACATAAATATAGTCTAAATTATAAATAAAGAACATGTTGTATAAATTTTATATATAATTTAATTTGCACTGGCACAAGCGCGACGGTTGTGAGTTTGATTCCCAGTCGGAAATTAATAATATGTTATTTTAATTTTTCCCGCTCTGATAACTAGACAACGCGCAGCGGTTAGTTCCGCTACATAACAGGCAACGTCTTGTTAATTATTTCCATCTCTGGTATGAAACATTTATAACGAAGCTGTAAAGATGAAGGAGCTGAAATTTTTATTGAAGAATCCGTCTTTATAACAATTAACGTATATATATCATTGACACTGCACTGTAAATTGATTTTCATCTGAAATTGGGCTTTTTTTGGGCTTTATATAGTGAACGTTATAAATTATGTAAATATATTTTATGTGTTTAGTCTTTAGAAATAAGTGCAGGAGTGGAAGCTGTACGCTTTGTACAAATTGCTGAGTAAAACTCGCAAAATTCTTTCTCTCTGTTGTAGTGATAAAGGAGCTCGTTGCTTGTATTGTCCGTAAATGGTTCAAAATGCACCTCGATAAGATTTCACTGTTGTTACTGAACTAAATAAAGTAAAACTGTTTTAATTATACTTTTCAATTGACGTTGTGAGACTAAGCGTCGGTTTGGTGTGAGCTAGCCGTCACCTATAATTAAATGTAGTGTTAAATGAAATAGTTTACCATTTGGTTACTTTTACTTTCTAACTTCCTTCTAATATTGTAAATGTGACAGTTTGTGAGAATCTATTAAAAAATTTAATTAAATTTGCATCACGCTATATCCTGCACACAGCAGGGTAAGCTGAGCTCTGCCTACCCCGCTGTGTGCGGGTTACAGCGTGAAGCTGATTATAATAATAAATAATCCACGAGCTTTAAAACATGAAATTAAAATCTACGTACTCTTTTTTTGGAATAATCCCAAATTGTATGAATGAAGCTCTCTATTTAGTTTGCAGCATCGGCGCTGTTCTAGTGTTTGGTACGTGGATTATATAATGGGTATGGACGGATTAAAAACGAACTGAAAAACTGGGCAGATTTGTTTGAGCTGCTCGTTTCTAAAAATATTGTACTGTTGTTTAGGATTTTGAATGATGTTTCAATATTATTTAACTTGGTGACGAGAGAAAAATTTCGTTTTTATTTGGTAAGTGGTGTTATGCGCTTATTGTAAATGTAAGCTTTTATTATTTGATAGCTTAAACGTTGAATATAAATTAAATAACATTGGATTACAAAATATTATTTGCGACTTCCATGTTGAATAATACTTACCTAAAAGTATTTTAATGTCCCTCAATTATTACATAAATTAAAAGATTTAAGTTAATCATCTACAAAATATATATTTTTAATTTAATAAAATATTCAAAAGTAAAATAAAAATAAAAATCATTCTAGCTAATTGCCCTTCTCATTAATGTAAACACTGAACTACGTCTAAAATAAAATTCAAAGCCTTTACAAACCGTCCTCTACAATCAACACAAATCGACGGCTGCAGTCGTTCCCAAACCGTGCTTATAACGACGGAGCGCCCGAAGAGCGTGCACTGCATTAATTAATCGGAGGTAAAACAGCCGCTTTAATGAGTAGGTGGTAGAGAATGCGCTCCAGGTATTTGGATAATAATTTTAGTTAGAGGAAAATGGCAACTTTCTTTGGACCTATTATATGATGACGTAGCGTGAATTAATATGTAGAGACATCATTGATCATGTTAATGATGTGACGTTTCACATATAATAAACTGAGGTCGCTGAAATAACTGGTGTCGTGCATGGCTTTCGAGTGAGCTCGCGACTTGTGCCGTGTAAAACAAGGCGGCTTGCCCTTTTCTTAATTTGTGCTAAAATTATGGACTTGCTGTCCCACTAAATCACGGTGTGTGGCGTTAAGTTACGCCTCTCAAAACAAAATGTTTCAAAGTCCGATAGAAAACAAGTTACGAAGTGTTTTAAAACTAGTTTCTCTTCGCCTTTTTTTTTTTTTTTTTTTTTTTCTACGGGGGGAAATCCTCATGGACTGCCTCCGCCCGGGGAAAGACGGAGGGGCGTGCCGGACTCTTACCGGCTAAAACCACCCCGGTGTCTCCTCGCACGTGAGCGCGGGGCCGCGGGAGTCCACATTCATCCACAGCCCCTCACTAGTGCTGGCCGGGTCTGTCCAGGCCTCGTCTCCTGCGCGAGTTAGCGAGGTGGTGAGCTAACTCGTGCATCGTCTCAGAGGCGCGCGCCGACACCCGCGCGTACCTACGACACGGGTCTATCGAATAGGGGGGCGAGGACTTCCCCAAGTTCCTCGCCCCTAGACCCATTGATGGGGGCCGGAAAAGGGCGTTGTCCGCCCTTCTCCTGCGCCCTGTGCGCCTTCTGCGGCCGGAAAAGGGAATCAAGATCTCCCTCTCCCTTTCCGCAGTTTCCTTCTTTGACATCACGTCCTCGCAGAAGTACGCCACCGCGTCCCAAGACTCTACGCTACCAACTATCCTCCGCACTACGGTGGGCAGCGACAGATCGCCCCCTACTTTATCTGTGAGGACTCGGCGCTGCTCCTCCCAAGCTACACACTCGGCTAACGTGTGTTGCGCCGTGTCCTCGCCACAATGGACGCAGTGGTGGCACCGAGCGTCCGGCTCCCTATCTATGCGACACAGGTACTTGCCGAAGCAGCCGTGCCCTGATAGCACCTGCGTCATCCTAAACGACAGGGAGCCGTGCCTTCTCCCGAGCCAGTCCTCGAGTACTGGCCGGATTGCCTCGACGGTAGTGAGGCCGGCAGTAGGGCGCAGAAGCCTTTGCCGCCATTCCGCCACCAGAACCTGACGGAGCTTCTCTCGGCGCAGTGCGATCTGCCGCTGCACCGGGCTCGAGCCCCGTGCCCGCTCTTCCTCGCGCCATCGATATAATGACGCGAGTACTTTCGCCTCTAGGTCCCATGGCGGGGATCCGGCCAAGACGCAAGCTGCTTCGCAGGAAATCGTGCCAGGAAACATCGCCCTCTGCGGCTTGCGTAGAATGGCGAGAGTTCCGGCAGACATATCCAATGCCCACACAGGGGCCCCATACAGGGCCATAGAACGCACGATTCCTGCGTACAACCGCCTACAGTCGGCGGTCGGGCCCCCCAACTATAGCGTGGAGGATAAAGCGTGGAGCTAAAATGAATATAATTACATACAAATAAATATTCTATAATGCTGGCATATTGTAATTTTTTTATCAATAAAATTTGTTGAAGAGCGATTTTTGTGCTTTTCTAACAATTTTGGAGTTGACACTCGATAGCGTGTTAGTATTACCGATTCCTAGTTTATAGTATTACCAACATCGAAACTGAAACTGAACTGAAATTTCTCGTGCATTGAATATTGAACCCTATATCGAAAATTCAACGAGAAATAGAAATATAACTGGAGTTTTGGCTTTTAATAGCTTATATTGAAAATTGCGATAGGATCCGAGTATCACCAAGCAAATGAACTTAAACAGTTTTATTTTCACTTAAAACAAATACCCTAGGGACTGAAGCAAAATACATAAGTAATAGCTTATTATATATAATGTATTCAAAAAATATAGGTAGATAAATTATCATTAAAATCAATGCTTTGCATATTTTCCTTGATTTTCTGCCACAATATAATAGACAAATAGGCCAAATTTATATGTATTTTATGATTATAATTCAAACTTATCACTATTGTTAGCGAACTCGTATAAAAGAGTGTAAATGTAGGTGAAAAGGACTATAAAAGCAGTGGAATTGTGTCAATCGGGGGTAGTTACTTGTAGGCAACGGTCCTTATCGGAAGGAAACTCGTGTACTAAATACTCGTGTACTAAAAAGGAAGTATTGTTACTAGGTGATATAAAAATATCACTGATTGCATTTACATAGCATCCCTTTCGAAATAGTGTAGAATCATTTAGAAGAAATGTGTTTTTGTTGTGTTTTTTTTAACGTTAACCACTACCGATTTCTAACACTAAATGGAAACCGAACCCAACCTGAACGCTATAAAATATGACACGTCTATTAAAAGTTTACGAACAACTAACCTTTACAGATATACACCAACTTGCTAACTGCAAGCACGACATACGGTAACTGACATAGTAGAGTTAACGAACAGATGTGAGTGGTTTTTGAATACATTATTTATGCTCTCTTAACGTGTTTTTAAAGAGAATAGAAAACAACAACTTCAACTTTAGGTGTATAATATGTTGACTTTAGTGAAGTTTGTGAAACTTAATACATTATTGTTAGTGCGCCATTATGAGCATATTGCAAATATTTTGTAACGAGTCAGATCTTTACACTTGTTAATAAATAAAATATTTTATTAAATATGGATACCTACGTCTATTTAAATTATAAAAAGAACACAGATTGTGTTCATTTATTTTAAAAGTTAAATAACTAATAATACAATTAGTGTCAGTTATCAGTTATCAAATAAACAGAAGACAATTTGAATAAATAAGAAATGTATTTATTCTTTCACTATATAAAAGTTAAACAACAAAGGAAATAACAGACTTAAATAACAAAAACAATAAAAAAACTTAAAAATAATGGGATGTAAATATGTATTCACGCAAGTATACAAATGAAAATAATCGTTTATATGTTCGAGGTAAACAGTAGCTTCTATTTATTACGACTGCCGATACAAATGTCAAATATTTACATACTTTTCGCTTCATAGTGCCTCTCCTTCTTCATGATGGTAAGTAGAAAAGAGAGCTCAACATAGATTCTATTAACCTCTTCATCATTTTATATGTCTTCATTCGAGGGTAAGTGCGTACAACGGTAATTGTCTCCCTGATCCTCCACTTGACGGATCGTAAGAACTGCGATGGTAATCGTACGTATGATGTCGTTTGAATGGAGTCACTTGTCATGTGTGATGTGATTCATATAAATTGAGTGTGACTTTGAATAGAAAATTTATGATAAAAATGTATATTAAGCCACATTAAAATAAATGTAGAAATTAAATGTCTCATGTTTTTGTAAGACGCTATCTTAGCGCCTGAACTTAATAATAGGTTCGAGTCCCAATCGAGGGAATACTTTAAAAATAAATTTTAAATTGTTTCCTCGTAATATAACTTAATATGCTTAGTTTGAACATCTAGATACAAAAACTCACATGTAAGAAGTTATTTTACAGCAATAAGTGTATATTTAAAAAAAATAGCTTAAATCATTTTTTTTAAAACTAGGGATAAATTTTGTTCTATCTTAAGCGAACAAATATAAATATTAGTGAAATATGTCAAATAATATACTAAAGGAGGAGTCGTGGTGCAGTGGCACGAAGTGTGACTGTAAAACCGACTGGTTGTGGGTTCGATCCCCACTGAGAGATGAAATATTTACTTAACTTTACATTTCCATTTCTTCGCTCTGGTGTCGAGGCAAAGCGCGAGAAAGTAGGGAACGGAGTGTCTTAACACTAGGCTCCCTCTGCCTACCCTGCTGCGTGCGGGATGCAGCGTGAAGCTGATTTTGATTTATTTTATATACTAAAGACACAACTAAAGCATCGTTTAATAATAATGAGACAATGTCCTACGTTTACGCTACACAACGTCCTCTACAAAAAATGTGTTATAAAATGATGATTCTTGATAATCTATAAATAAGTTGATCATTTTTTATCAATATTTATAAAATAAAAAAAACTTTTTTAATAATATTTCGCGTTCACTATCAATGATTTATAATTTTAACACTGAAATATATACAGTACATATATCATATATTATATTTTAACAAATATTGATATACAAAACTAAAGATAATTAGATTTAATTAACCCTCAATTACATAAATTAACACCACTTCAGTCAACACTGTATTTACTATAAAGCAGAATAGCAGCGAATGCATAATGTTAATCAATCCCTCTAATATTCCATAATATATTCTAGAATATCGTGCGTTGGTGTATTGTTCAATATGAATAATTTCGCTTTCGCCTTAGGTGGTTCGTATATTAGCACAATAACTTCACTAGGTACCTACCGCGGAGCTCGGAGCTGCTGGCTGAACTATATAAGAAGATTTTAAGATACGTACGAGGTTCCATTAACATCAATGGTAATCTGTTCTTTATCTTTCTTTAATAAGCTTTGCGTCAAAATACTAAATATCGCGTATATTTAGTTATATTTTGTTAAGACAGTCTATTCTCATTAAGACACTTTCCTTTTACATTTTCCGCCGAATTCTGGAGGCACTGCGTGCTGAGTTGCGAAACTCAACCACGCGCTTGTTTTGTTACCAGAGTAAGGAAATAAAAATATTAAATATTTCATTCCTTCGAGTGGGAATTAAACTGGGATCATTATAATTCCATGCTCATGCCACCGCTTTGTATTTATGAATTATTTGTTTGAAATTTTTACTGCACAAGAAAATACAATGCGACTGGTCTCAACTACTACAATACAATACAAATAACTAAAATAATTAAAACAGGAAGAGCCAGTGTTTCTATCTATACCTGTTGTTGTAACGTATGTTATTATAACCATTATCGGCTTTGTTTCTTGAAATATGTAAATAAAATCAATAGAGTGCACTGATATCAATATTTTATTAATAAAAATAGTAGATCAATCGTCAATTCTTACATAACAGTTTCATAGGCTTACTGAATAGTTAGTAGCCAAAAAATACAAATTTATATGTACTTATAATAAGAAAAGAATGACAAATATTTATACATATAAGTATATGCATATTACAGATTTTACTTTTTTAGAACCTCGGCTTTACTATAAATAAGTACTTTGAGGTCATTTAAAATTGAACGAACCTAAAACTAAATAAAGTAACTATTTTAAAAATTTTGATTTTACAACTTTCTTGCGTAATCAATATTCTAATAATATCTCTTTTTTTATAGTTTTTATAAGACAATAGTCAAAATATACAATTTTATAAATATTTTTTTCTTTAAATTGTACTAGTTCATTACAACAATTACAACAATTAAATGAAATAAATGGATGGTTTGTATTGTATGTTCCATGTTGATTTGTTTCTTTAATTATCAGTTGCATCAACTTATATTATATTATTGTATAATGTTATATTAATACATTGTAGTAAACGTTAAAAAAATATACATTTCTACTTATACTCGTTATCATTATTTTGCAAGGTAGAGAGTATCCATCTGATGGCACAATATTTCAGTGCTATTTATTCACTTACAATGACTGCTTGCAATTAGATTTTTTGTCTCTGAAAGCTTAAAGCTACTTACTACCCAAAGGCACTCGAATAGAATATTAATATTTTTCTAAAAGCACATAAGTAAGTTGTAATTTTGTTTGGCAAAGTACATTAAAAATTTGCATCTATAGTATAATAAATCCCACATAACAATTATTGGCAAGAAACGAAATCGAATCTTAAACACGTTATGCGTTTCATCCTAACATTGAGTATTAGTTATGTTTTATTGATCCTGTGAACAATAATTTCTCCACAGGGAAATCTTTTCTTTATCTATTTGACACGTGGCCATAAATATTTTTCACTTACGCCTGTTTTGGATTCTCAAGGCACATCTGTCTTCGAAATTTCATCATGATAGGTTGTAAGCTCTAGGGAAAAGAAAGCAGTTGGACGAACGAACTGAATAAAAGGGTTTCAGTTTTACGACCTCACATAGGACTAGAAGAATTAAGTAAAGTAAAAGGGAGTGTAAAGGGAAGGGGAACAATTCCATCCAATAATTGACACATTTCTATATAAATAGTAAACACGAGGAAAGTATAAAAGTGGTCGTCGAATGAATTACTTATCTATTAGGTTCTTACTGCCCACGCCGAGCAATATTTCAACGTATTAAGATAATATTTTGGTCATAAAATAAATAATAATGTAACCTGATTTTAATGAGATTTTAGACCAGTCGTAGAGCAGCGGCGCGAAGTGTGACTGTAAAACCGACTGGTTGTGGGTTCGTACCCCACTCGAGGAGATGAAATATTTACTTAAATTTATATTTCTTCGCTCTGGGGTCGAGGCTACGCACGGCTGTATACCAAAAGACAAAATTATTGTATTGTATTTATATACCTGAGGATGCAATCTTGCGAATTTCACATAAGACAGTGTCTGTCTTATAATTATAATTATTTTGAATTGTAATTAATTGTTTCTTGGAAAAGTGTGCATTGGCGATTTTAAAACAAAAAATCAATATTAGATATTGTGTGATAGTACGTGATTTGACTATTTCAGTTTTGTGTTAGAGTGAAAATTACTTTTATTGATGTATGACTACATCTTTAAATATAAAGAAATTTAGTTACAATGAGCTTGTCTGGAAATTCCTCTATATCTAAAGTATAATTTAAAGAGATTAACATATTTTATTTTATTTTTTTATACTATTCCTAATAAGCCATTTAGGTACATCTGTAAATAACAATTATCAATAATATTGCTCCATTTATAATGGTTAAAAAAAATTAAAATAATTCGTTCTGCAACTTTCCTTATTAAATCATTCTTATACTCGACATCGTTACATATTATACTAAAGTGTATTCTCACGTAACTCTAGCATACCGAAACAAGTATAAAGTTCGCAGAATGTGAATCTTTGAAAGAACAAAATATATCACAGTAATATGACAGCGCACTGCAACAACACTTGAATCGAGCAGTAAATATGTTTTAACATCTGGTTGCCATTTTTCTTGTGTTGCCAGTTGTCTTTAATCTATAAAAATGAAATGTAGTTAGTTATATTTCACGATTTCGCATTAATATTAAATAGTTGTAAACATGTAAGCCGTGGTGCATTATGTATAAGGTATTCTTACAACAGATTTTAAAATGTAGTTGTAGGGACATATATCATAAAACCAAATTTAATGTGTGATTAAGAACTAATTTAGAAAGATAACTAAACTTATAAATAAATATTTTTTCAATCAATACACTTCGAATTATTACTTTATAGTAAGTAAAGGCACATAGCAAGTTGTGTTAGGACACTCTTAGCCGACTTCTGCTGAATTCTGGAAGCATTGCCTGTTTAGTAGTGAAATCCAATGCCGCGATTTGCACAGAGAACTTCATAATATTTAATATTTATGTATATATCTTCATTTTCCACTTTGTGCCAACTTATAGAATTCAAAATAAAATTAAATATTAAACTTTGCCTATTGAGTCCTGATAAGCGCTTAATATGAGTATTTTTAAAACGAAATTTAATCTCGCGACGACAAAATACAAAAGCAAGTAAAATAATAATGGTTCTATTACAAACTATAAACAACCGACCGATAAATTGATATTTTCATCATATCTTATTAATAATAATTATACTTTTCCATATACTTTACTCCTATCAAACCGTTAACGTAACTTACTTTTATCTGATTCTCTACTACCGCACGCCACAACACTGTTTGCATTGAGTATTCAGTGATTATATGGAACGTTGCCTTTATCCATTTAAAGTGAATAAATACTGTGGTTGTTGAATGTCTAAAAACTTATATATTTGCACAATAAGCGGCTACGAGGTCACTTTTCGGATTTTTTCTTATAATTATTATATAGGAAAAAATCCGAAATTTATTTATAAATAGTAAGATCTAATATTGATATTTCCGATCGACCATGATCGATCATAAAACCATGTTTTATTTTAAATTTATATCTACAAATATACATGTTTTTTTAGGTTTATAAGTATGTGTTATTAGCAAACGTGAACATGTATGAGTGTTATGAATTGAAATTTAATTAATAAAATGTATTATAATAATAGTTCAGACAGTATCTGTCATTAAATATTTAATTTATTCACGTCTCCTCGGGTGTACCTCCTAAGCTAAAGTTACATGAGCAAAAGTAAAAAATCTTACATTGAAAAAGGAAGTGATTAAACACATCATGTGGAACGGCACCAATATGCGTGCAGCGTAAACTACCGCAATTATCATGTATACTTTCGAAATATTGTATAAAAAATCTATCAATATAATATCTTAAAAAAAATTTAATGAAACTCTTTTTACTTCTCCTGCATACTTTTTGTATAAAATACGCAGCGTAATTAAAATCTATAGGGTAAGTACTTCCCTTTAAATTTGGCAAGAAATGAGACTTTACAGTGTAAATAAAATCGAATATTAGTAATTTATGTAAACTTACAATATAACTGCATTCACCCGGAATGCAGTTATATGGTAAGTTTATAATTATTTCATGCTGATATAAAATTTAAATCAACATCAGGCAGTATCCCGGACACTGCAGGGTAGGGAACCTAATGTTAAGACTCTCTGTTCCCTACTTTCTGCTGAATTTTGGAGGCATTGCATGTTGAGTGGCAGAACTTAACACTCCGCTTATCCTCGACACCAGAGCGAAGAAATGGAAATATAAATGTCAGTAAATATTGAATCTCCTCGAACCCACAACCAGCCGCTTTTACACACTTTGTGCCACTGCGCCAGAACTGGCCCCAATGTATATATATATATATATATATATATATATATATATATATATATATATATATATATAATACATAACAATGATTTTTAAAATGTAACAATACCATAGCATGCCCATATATATCCATACAAATAAACAAACTTCAATGTAACATTCCCACAGTCCACTAAACCACTTCGGTTAGGAGGCACAGTGCAATTGCATATTCGCAGTTCCGCCTCTACATACATTTGCTCATACGTCATGAGTGCTAACAGTGCATTCGAGCCTGGCTATGTACTAGCACGAACCAAATATTAAAGTACACAAGACGACTCATGACTGAACAATAGAGGTCATACGGAAACGAAGAAATAGATAACGAACTACTTGTAAATATAATATGTATGAAATTTTACCGTCACTTATTTTATAAAGTACTTAGCACAAGATTCAATATTAGATATTATTAAGTAAAGTATGTAATATAATTATGCAAATGAAAGTATACATTGTTGTATAAACCCTCACCAATATAATATTTGAACGGTTGTTTGCAATATTCGCTTGCAATGCAATATAATATTCGCTTGGTTTTTTTTTACTATAATTGTCGTTTATGTTACTGATTAAAAAAAAAAAAAAGATATTTATGAATGGGTTTATATAGATTTAATATTTGTGTTCTGATAAGATTAAAGAATACGACCTTTAGTGAAAACAACTTTAAGTAATTGGAAAAGAATAACTCTATATATATATATAAATATTAAACATTTCCGTTCTCCATTTTTCACCAAATTCTGGAAGTATTGCGTGATGAGTGCTTTTTGCGCAGACAACTACTACCTTATATGTATATGCTACATTGATTTTATTGTTTCTTACATAATCTTTATCGTTAACTTCTTTATTTTTAAAAATTATCAGTACTTGACCCTTTAATCCCTTATGAATGCAATGACAGCATCAAGCATGCTTGGTTCGTTCATATCATCACGCTTTCAATGTCGCTTAATATACTACAACTTTTCTAAGCGTGAGTTGCCGACTCCTCAGTTTCCATTGGAATAGCAGAATCTTTAAATGTGGTCTTACTTTTATTCCTTTTTCAGAATTAACTTTAAAACTAGTACACCACAGTTGGCACTAACATCAGTGTGAGCGCCGTTAACTCTGTTATCAGCAGAAATATGCTCTTAATTTTACTTATAAAGCTCAATGTAGACGTTAAAACGTTATAATTATATATTATTTTGTAACTTTATACACGATTTAGTAGATATATAATACTAGCTACAAACTTTATTAACTAATGTAACCATCGCTGTGCTTTTATTTTTTGTTTCGCAATATTTTATAATTTACGCTTATACCTTCTAACAATGTTCTATTATAATATTTAAAAACGTTAACGCGAGTTTTTATGAAAAAAAAATTACGGATAACGAGATTTTTTGGAGTTACTGTTACTGGAAAAAAGAATACTCCACATAAGAAATTATAAATATAAAATAAAATATTAGTTATATTTGCAACATTGTAACTATATTAACCAAACCTAATTCAACGAGCAATAAATTATAAACTTTATACAGCAAATAACCACGTAATAGGGGTTAATGATATCACGTTTACCATAACCGTAATGCAGACCAGCAACCTAATAAATCAGTTAAAAATGAACACAATATAGAATCAATTTATCTACATTATAATATGAAAATTTTATGATAATAGCCACGCACGTTAGCTGTACTGTGTGTTATCAGTACTAACCACTACCGCAACGTCAAATCAAATGCATGTTGAAGTCCAAACCGTGATTGTTTTAAACAAATTTTATTCTACTGGTCGAAATAACTAGGATCAGCCACATGTTTAAGTGATGGAGGTAATGAGTTCGATAGTTCTTCAATAAGAACCACCTACTAATTGCCACATAAAAGACTATACAATTCATTTAAAGTAATAAATTCTACAGTTAAAATAAAAAGCATTACGCTGAGTTTGGATTATGCATTAAATGCTACTACCTATACAGTGAACTTAATTCGAAATTTACGTATCTAATATGAACTAATAATAACAGTGTACGCGCGCTCTTACACTCGCTAGAATATTTAGTTCATTGTATGGCAATCTGTGACAGCTGTTACTCGTAGGGTTGTCGCTTTACTGCTCTTATATACATAACTTTTCATTGTGTAAAAATGACGGTTGTGGATTCGATACAGAGTCAATGTAATGAAATATTTAATATTGTCATATGTCCTTGGTCTAGTAACAGGTTGAGTTCCGCCACTCAACACGATATGTCTCTATATTGAATCTTTTTCTATATAATGAATGAATTAGAATTAATAAATTACATTATTCACAACCCTAACTGTAGACTTAGAAATGGAAAATGTGGTTTAAATCATTTACGATTCCATATTATCAGTGTTACAAATGTGGATATTTGATTTTGGAATACATACAAGACAAAATATAATACATACAAGACAAAATTAAATAATTCCATTTCCGAGTGGGAATCGAGCCCACTACCTACGCGCAGCGACGCCTTAATTTAGACGCCTCTTACGACATCACCAGTACCAGGATGATCCTATTCTAGGCCGGGATCACACGGCACGTGCGATCAGATATATATATATATCGTCATCCCTTATACTTAAAAATGTAGTTCCTTATTCTGATAATTTCATAAGTTGACTATAGTTTGATAGTTCATAAAAGTAGGGAGGTAAAGTAGTTGTATAACCACTTATCGTATATGGTATACAAACAAAAGGAAATAGATATTCCACGACAAAGTTTAGTTAGCATACGAGATTCGTATAGCTTAGTTTTAATAGAAATTGTACTATTATAGAAGCAATGATGTATAATGAGTTTTGTTCAGAGTTTATTATATGTTTAGTAAACGATTTAAGCATTTATGCTGGTAATATTTCTTTACTTTTATATATTTAGTATAATATAATATTTAATATCATACAATAATTCTTTTTTGCTCTCTTCCTACAGTACACAAGGAATACATTTGTCTTTTCTGTCCACTCGGCGCATCCACTCGAGCTACAGGTGCGTTGCCGGCCTATTAAGATGGGTTGGGCGCCGGGGCCCGGCATTACCTGATGCGAAACGCAGTGGCATAAAGCCACTACTTCACGCCGGTTTTAAATGCCGGGGGTGGTAATGATCCGGTCGAGTCTGCCCATGCGTGTTGCCATTGCTGGCGACGTGACTCTACCACACGTACTTTAGTCGCCTCTTACGACACCACCAGTACCAGGATGATCCTATTCTAGGCCGGGATCACACGGCACAAGACTTCAGTGTAAGGCCTAACCGTTGTTTTGTTAATTTTAGTATGCTCATCATGAGATATTATGTATAACATAGATGGATTTGATTTATAAAAGAAAAAGAAGGTAGTAAAAAACAAAACATCGAATATAGATACATATATTTGTACTGTAGTTTATGTTTAAGTATTAATGTATATAAAAAATGTATATATAAATTAAGATATCAAGTATAACAAGGCGAAAATCAATAAAAGTACTTATTTTGAAAACGTGTAAAAATTTTAACGTAGCGGGACTCGAACACAACTCGCGCCTCCTGCAAACCGACCAGGCACTCTGACCACTAAGCCATACGTAAAATATACGTAAAATTTTTATATGCTTGTTACAACTTATTTATGTTGTTAGCATCTCTGTAGGGAAATTTTTACAAATTTCCGCTACCCGAAGATAAATTACTGAGAATTATCGTCTGGCAAGAGAGAACGCTATTTTTTTATTCTTTTTTTTATTTTATTTCTTAACACTACAGACACTTGGTCCGTACACTTTTTAAATTTATTATTATATCTAATATCCTTATCATATATATTAATTACATTGTCGTTTACATACAATCAATATCTATAATAAGCAAATTATATTTTTATCTTTACATTATTTTACAAAATTTTACTTAGATCTAAGGTTAAGCGAGTGTTTATATTTATATATATATTTAACAATTTTACATATTACAATATATATTTAATTACATAATTATAAATACATGCTAAACTTTTATCGTAATTGATTTGGATGTGAGGAATTTTGCACTAGGATAAGGGCATGACCGCTATGGTGGAAGAGGTGACTGCTGCGTTCCTATCTTTCAAAGCCATCTTTAAATTATATTCCACAATGCTTTTTGTCGTTGCCTTCGTCGCGTTCCGAATTAACATATTTACTGCGTCATCTTTGCCTTCACTATAGTACATGCAGGTGTCGGTGTGCCGAGATATTGCTACGACGGCGTGCGAAACGCTATCATGCAGCTGTAGCCTAATAGATTTAGTGTTAACCACTATAACAGTGGCGCTGGTCAGACCCTGAGACTCGTGAATTGTCAGCACCCTCGAACCTGTTTCTCCTCCCCACCCCTGCGCTATCAGAGATTCTTTCTCCTCCTGGGTAAATGTGAGATACAGTGTGTATTTTAGATCTCCCGGTACGGGTGTCATTTTGATATCCTTTATAGAAAGGGATCGCACTACACTCTTAGACGAGTATATACCAGGATATATCTGTCGCAGGGCGTAGGCGACGTCCATGGGACTTCTGTGAGTACACACCAAGTTTTGGTTGAAGAGTTGTGGCGGCTTACGGTAAATCATTTCGAAAAGATTCTCTCGGTCTATATAGGGTAGCTGATTTACATCTCCAGAGAGAATGCTATTTAATATTATACGTTTTCTAAATAACTATTTTTATTGCCTAAGCGTGGAATAACACTTTAAAAACTTTAAAAATATTCAATAAAAATAGTTTATAAATTAAATTAAAACTAGCTAGCTATTAAACTAAGCTTCACTCGTATTCCTAGTGGGATAGTCAAAGAGAACGGAGTGCCAAAGGCTACGGTCTCTGCATACCTCTTTCGCCTCATCCACTGTTCATAAACGCCCACCTCTTCATACCATTAACCTCTTCATAAACGCCCTCAACGCACGCATCAACCTCTTCATAAACGCCCTTCAAGGGGTCCTCATGCTTTTTACGTAAAATTCCTCCAGTATCTTTGATATAGTGTTTTCGAAGGTCAACCGAGGTCTCCCTACTTCTCTTACCGCTCACTTTCCCGTCATAAGCCTTTTTTGTCAATCTTTCATATCTCATTCATTCGACATGCCCAAACCAACTGAGCACGTTCTTCTTCATTCTTCACACACATAGGCGTTATATGTCAAAATTGATGATACTTGTCTTATCGCGTCGCAATGAGATGCCCTAATCCTACAACGATGGTTACGCGATATTTACAAGGAGAGAGCAATATTAATAAAACAGATGCGTAAATTTGACGCAGACTATCTTTTTAACAAAATAAAGGTGTACGACATGATTCCTCGAGATAAAAGGATTCTTTTCTACTCCAGCAGAACTACAAGCACGCCCTCCAGTCAAACTGTAACTGCGGAGTGAGTAGTCAATATTTTTGTGGAAGAAAAACAATATGTAGTGATTACCAAGTAAATAAAGTAAGGTTGATTTTATATCTTTGATATTTTTAGGCGGTCTCTAGCACAAAGCAAAAGCCCGGCCCAGAAAAAAAAGCATTAACGTTAAAAAATATACAACAAGCCGCCCAAGCATGGTCCAAAGCAATTCACATAACATTTAAATTCAACATTTACATTTAATATATTAATACAAAACACTTTAACTTACTTAAAAGTAAATTTTCAAGAACATAAAGAGTCCGAAGAGTGTTCTGAATACGCAATGAGGAGAACAATATATCATATATCATCCGGATATTACCTGTCAAGTACCGAGCGTCAACCGACAGGCCGCTGTGGACACAGCAAGTGACAGTGTACTTTACCATAACTTTAAATAGCTTTTACTTGGCGTACATAAATTATATATAAGATAATTACTAAGAATTATCGCTTTGGCAAGAGAGAATTTAAAATTTTTATACGTTTTCTAAATAAGTAATTTTCTTTCCTAAGTGTGGAATAACACTTTAAAAATGTTATTATTTTTATTAATATTTGTATAACGTATGCATTTTTGTTTCACAGTACAATAGCTACATATAAATTTTAAATTAAGCAGGATCAGTTTACGGGGAGTTTTATTAAAATGGTTGGTATTTTAAATTTTCATAAGTTCAATTATTCATTTTCATGCCTACTTTTATTGGAACCTGCTCGCCTGCTACAAACCGTAGCGAGAGGAAACCAAAATAAAAATAAAACTTGACGTTATTATTTATTTCATTGCTCAATTAAAATATGTTCCATCTTGTCGTTTATTTAAAGCCCTGAACAATCATTGTCCATGTTGTTATTGTTAAATACATTATATGAGGGCACTATGAGATGTTTCGCAACTGCATACTTATACGTATATAAGAAACATATTTGTATAGCGCTTGTCATTGTATTGTTCTAACAAGGTTATAACGTTTATAGAGATAAATACTTAATGTTGGTAATATTATAAACTTTCCAAGATTCAGTAGGGCCGTGCCTATTATCTATTACACTCGCAACAGACAATTGATATTCAAAACTATAATTTTATTTCATTGTTCATAATTCAGACTCATTTATACCCGTGCTTTTTCGCAGACAACCACTTCCTTATATACTTATACTACATTGATTTTATTGTTTCTTACATATTCTTTGTCGTTAACTTCTTAATTTTTTAGATAATTATTGTTATCTAAAAAATAAATAAATAGGTATATATGAATAGATATATAGATTGTACACGGTACTTTAACCCTTTAAACTTTTGTTGTTTTGTTGCTTTGTTCATTTGTACCACTGCACTTTCAATGTCACTTAATATACTATAACTCTTCTAAACGTGATGTTGATGACTCTTCTGTTCTGTGTTCTGAGCTTCACGCTATATCCCGCACACAACAGGGTAGCCAGAGGGAACCTAGTATAAAGACAATCCGTTCCCCACTTTCTGCCAAATTTGGGAGGCATTGCGTGTTGAGTGGCAGAACTCAAAACCGCGTTTTGCCTCGACACCAGAGCGAAGAAATGGAAATATAAATTTAAGTAAATATTTCATCTCCTCGAGTGGGGATCGAACCCACAACCAGTCAGTTTTACAGTCACACTTGGTGCGACTGCGCCACGACTAGCCTCTTCTCTTATCTATCTTTAAGATTGGTTTTATTTTTATTCTTTTTCAGAATTAAGTTTAAATCTAGGACACCACAGTTGGCACTTACTGCAGTGTGAACGCCAATAATTCTGTTATCAGCAGTAAAACTCTGTTAATCTTCTTATAAATTTTTCTGTAGACGTTTAAGTAAGTAAATAATTTCATTTATTTTGTTATTTTATACACGAATATATGATAAGTAAATAATATTAGTAATGTGTTTCTTGTAATCCTTGGAAAGGAAATAGCTAATATTTTATTTGTATAACTTCTTTAACTTTTGTCATAATTAACGGAACCCATTATTTTTTTGAGATGAAATTATCTTATTTTATATTGTTTGAGTAACACATTGTGTTGGTGTACAAATTTTGCCATTTCAAATCGTAAAAGGAATAATGTATAGAAGATACAAAGGGTTATATTGATGATAATAATAATATGTTCTATTCTCCCTTACAACTCTATTTTAATATATCTAGTTGGCTCGTAAATCTCATGCAGAAATTTTAGTTATCACTCCATTGAATAGATATAAATGGTAAAATAATATAGGTAAAATATTGTATGCAAAATTACATAAATAAAATATTATGTCGCACATTTAAAAACTCTGTTTTCTTTACAAAAAAAATTTGCAACACGAAGAGGTTTTCAATATGCTGCGATAATAAAAGAATATCTGTTAATTCAATTCTCAAAGGACAAAAGGCTATGATATAACTAGAACTGTTGTTGAGAGCACTACAGCTGAATGACGTACTGGCTTGATAACGTGGCATTTCGCTTTGTTACCTACAGCTGACAATATCGCTTACTCTGTGACGCTCCAGCAGGCAGGTCCCCGAGTATAGGGCAATTATACACCATTGGATGAAGGATTTTCATTAACTTTATGTTAGCGACACTGAGTTAAAGTCCACAATTACACACGTGTATTGGCAATTGTGTTGAACAACATATTTTATAACAACATATTTTACACTATAAGTTATTTTGTTTACTAATCGCGCTTAGTGTTCCTAACTGGAAATTCCACTTGAGCTTAGGAATTAATTGTTTTTACTATTGCAAATATTAATTGTGTACAGTAGTTAAAAATACAATAACGCTCTCTAAAACTATTGAAAAACTATTTTAATTATTAACGCCTTGTTAAATTTATTGTAACAGTTGATACAACAATGCTATAATCCTAAAAAGCACTATGTGTAGATAAGAACAACAAAATTAGGCACATTTTCATTTTCCGCGTAGCAAAATATCGAATCTAATGTCATATTTATGGAAAACTCATAAAATTTTAAGGCCCCGTTCTTCACAAGTGGAACCAAACGGAATCTTTATACAATCACTATGCCGTCAGTATTTTTGTTAGTGCATGTACAATAAACTTGTTCGTCTGTGACAATATTTGTTAAGAACGCATATACTGTCATAGTTTACATCAAACACTCAGGTCCACATTCTCTTAGAGCACAGACAAAAAAAACGAATCTTCAAATTCAACGGTTTATGCCATATTTTTATATCAATCAAAACCTATGTATTGTACATATTTTTTACAAGAAATGTTGAGATCAGAATATATTTCTTGTACAAATCGAATCGATGGGGATTTTTAACAAATTGCTTGTAATGGTGTCTCCAACCCACATGCCAATTTTCAGCTTTGTATGAATTAATGTAACCTTGAATATGTATATTGAATATTTATGAAAAATATTTTTGTTTTATTCTTACGTGCTACAAACTGTAATTACGATTTAGAAAACGTATAAAAATTTAAACGTAACAATTGCTACAGAGATACTAACAACGTAAATAAGTTGCAAGCGTATAAAATTTTTGACGTAGCTTGATGAGAATTTTCAAATTTTTATACGTTTTAACAAGTATTTTTCTTTCCTAAGCGTGGAATAACACTTTAAAAAATGTTAAAAATATGAAGAAATTTGTTCGAGATTAGCAAATACGTGAGGCTTATATTGGATAAAAGCACTCACTAAAACAGAAACAAGCCACGTAACCAACAGACTAATAGTAAATTTAGCAATTTTCTATAGATTTCAAGTAAAACAAATAAATAATAATTAGTGAATAAACGCGTCTAAACGTCTTCATCTTATTAAATTATTATAGTTATTGTTTCTATAAATCTATATCCCAAAGTACAGTTACTCATTTTACTCATCTTTTTTTAACACTCATTTTCACCCATCTAAGTCTTACTATATAATAAATATATGAACCCATACCATATACCCATACTTAGCTATATAATAAATATATGAACCCATAGCTATCCCTTTCAGTCAAGCATATTTCAAGTACATAACGTAGGCGCCACTATATTTGGCAAACAAGTAAATATCGTGAGAATTACTCAAATGGTAAACATTATTGGCTCGACGAAGCGATATTGATAAAAATATGAATGTGACTAGTAAAAACTGTAACGTCATACATCAACACACTTGGCTTGAGACATCCACAACTTGAGATGACGCACTGAACTTAGGAGCGTATCATCATTTGTATCCCGGGATGAAGTCTACGAGCTAGGAAATTGCTTGTAATTCATATTACAATACAGAGTATTTGATTATCTTAGTAGACATCATAATGGATGTTGATGGTAATTTTACAATTGCCGTTCAACACTTTGACAGTTTAAATTGATGTCTCTCAAGTCCTCTCTTAGGAAGTAATTAATAACAAAATTAAAAACTTTCCGAAAGTCTATTTACATATTCATCATACATTCATTTATTTAATAAAAATAATAGATATTTATATAAATCAAATAAAAATACTTCAAATAAAAACGCTTCACACTGTATCCTGCTCACAGCAGCACAGTAGAATAGACAGAGGGAACCTAGTCTTAACACACTCTGTTCCCACTTTCCGCCGGATTCTGAAGGCATTGGTGTTGAGTAGTGGAACTCAACGCCGCGTTTTTCTCGACCCCAGAACGAAGAAATGGAAATATAAAATTAAATAAATATTTCATTTTCTCGAGTGAGGATCGAATCCACAATCATTCGCGTTTACAGTCACACTTTATGCCGCTGCGCCACGATTGGCCCCAAAGGTTTTTGAGATGGAAATTTCATATTCAAGGTCTATAGTAAAATTCAAGTACATTAATAAACGTTTACAAGAAAATATATTTCCTTTATTTTATAAAGTATAAAATTTTCGGATCTTGAATTATCAGCAACAATTAACTAAGTAAACAAAATTTAATAGATGCTCGTTCAAGTAAATAAGAGTTATTTACGTAAAGCGTCCCTATCGCACAATTAATCATTTAGTAAAGTTAAATTATTAACGTTTTAAGGAAAATAACTTTCAAACTAATAACGAGATATACAATAATGCTTAATATCTACATCTCTAACTCATTACTTGATATACTTTACCTTACCTTACACTTTGACTTGAACGTACCTGTAATCACTATTTGGTTTTGTCTAGACGTGACGACTAGAAAAGACGCTTTTATTCAGTTATGTAGGTATTATAATGGTGAGTTAATTCGAGACTTGGGGGTCAGTAAGTCTCCCCCATACATACATACATACGATTTACAATATCATTGCGGCGCACTTGGAGCGCGTAGGATAGGAGGTCGTGTATATGATTTGAATGTCGGTACTATTATTAATTACTAGCGGCCCGCTCGCGGCTTCGCCCGCTTAAACCACAGAATTATTTGCTTAATACACTAAAATTATGTTCGTGTTTTAATATACCTATAATGTATGTTTGCAACGCAGTCGCATTTTCGTACCACCCATAAGAGAGATGCAACTGTCAATATATTAATTTCTTTAAACTTTTGCCTTAAGGAGTCTTTAGGACCTAAGTTATAGTTATAGCTATATAGTTATAGTAATATCGCTACTTACAATAATATCCTAACTCATCGGTGTCTGTACGTGGAAGATATATTAGAATAATTATTATTACGGACATTTAACAATGTGAACAATGTGAACTTGGTCAGTTTGTCTGTTTATCTGTGCGTTCAGGATAATCTCAGAAAGGGCTTAACCGATTTAAATAACTTAACCTAACTTTGTGCCCCTGCGCCGCGATGGCATTTAATATTAATACAGAATGGAAGCGTCAGCGCTCCTTTTACGGGGGCAATATATAGGATAAAATATTTTAAGCCCATACCTAAAGAAATTAATCAAGATACATTAACAGTTTAGACGTAGATTTTTTTTTTCAATTTACGATGTTTATCCATACCTGTATTTCGTGTGACGCAGTTACGCATAGATACCAATAACGTTAACACATACTACTACAAAAGTATTACTGAAGGTAAAGCAACTTTGAACTTTGTCGCCAATACCTACGACTCGATTTAGGAATGAGGCGTTTGTGGCGGTTTCCCTTTGATAGGCGTATGCCTGTTTGCGTGTTTAATGATAAATAGCGTTTTATTTTAATATCAACGATAATATATAATTTATTTTGTATGAAAAATAACTTTTTCACTTTTAGGATTTTTTTATTGTATTAGGCTTTTATAGAGTGATTAACTATGGTTTCATTTAAAGTGGTGCTGACAAAAACACAAATTGAGCATATTTATATTTATATATTTATAGTGATTTTTTAGTGAATAGAACTAATAGTTATTACAATACTTGCGGAGAGAGCATATTTTAGACATTTTTTAAATTCTTATACCTTTTGAAAAACTACCAACATTCTTATCGTTAACAAATTATTTTTTTCAAATTAAAAAATTGTCTAAGTTTTTCATCATAATGGCACGAAAATATTTAAAATGTTCAAAATTAAAAGTTCAAAAATGTTGATTAAAAATAATTATACTGCAGGAGGATACTATTATATGTACTGTTTTTTTATGATATAATGTAGAATAATATATTCTATAGAGAAATCACACATTCCTCTTCACATTTTTTACTCTTTAACTATACGTAAATATATATTTTAGAGGTTACTCTGTACTAAGATGGCAGCTCTGTTCCCGCATTTACGTCCCACATATATAGAAATATAAATCATTGGAAAGAAAAGCGGAAACGCAATTTTATTGCATTTTTTCTTTTTTTCATACTTGAAACGTATTAATAAATTTATATACAATTCATTTGTTTCGAATATAACATTAAGATTGATTCATAAAATATATTTGATATTTCCCTAACATGATTATTTCATGTATTTTTTTACATACAAAGTTTTGATTAAGTTCTCTTGAGAAATATATCTACTATAAATTAATATAACGTACCTACATGCCAATGATTAAAACGTATTGACATCACCACGTGATCCATCTATTACAATCACAACATAAAATTTTATAAAATACAGCAACCAGCTCGCGGCTTCACCCGTATAAATTTATGAATTATTTGTTTGTTTTAATGAACAGGGAATTACGTTCCTGTTGTAATAAATAATGTATGCTTGCAGTGCACTTATGATTTCTAATGTGAAAATTATTAAAACCATGACATTTTCGATTTTCATTAAACAAATTATTATTGGAGCAATTAACAAAGTAATAGAATCAGCAACAATAATATTTATAAATTTTGTCGGTTTCTTAGGTTTTCTGTTAGTCGACGCTTATCTCAGAAACGACTTAAGCGATTTAAAGAGCGCGGTGCGAGAGCGGTACAATCGGCTTAATTGTTTTTATTGTAATATTCGTCTTGTATGAATGGTTTAATGATTAAAAAACTGACCTTTATAACTATTTATTTATATCTTCATAGAGAAATGATAGCTTTGTTGGGCACTCCTAATTTTTAAGAAAATAAATTTCATCAAAATACATTTAATTATTTTAAGATAATAATTAAAGTAACGTATAAAATCTTATATATTATGTTGTAATTATTACAACGCATGCAAGGAAAAATCATTTTATAAAGTTGTTTAATTCTATCAGAATTATAAAACTTAGTAAAAAATATTTAATATATTAAATATATAGATATCAAATTAGTATCGATACTTTACTGGTAATAATAATTGAAAAAAATATACACTACATCCATACATCCTTACATCCACACATCCACACATCCCAATCACAAATCATACATAAATCAATACGAAAGAAAAAATAACATAATCAAAGAAATAACAACAGCATACAAATCACAAGAAATCCAAAGAAATAAAACAACAGACATACCAACACCATACAGCATACATAAACATCCAAAACAATACATCAATACATCCAACATGATAAGAAATAACATCATACATCCAAATACATACATACATCCATACAGCCAAATAAATCCAAACATACACAAATCCAAAGCAAAATACACCAACATCAATACAATCCATACATCCATACAATCCATAATACATAATAACCTACCTACCTACCTACCACCTACCCACCTACCTAACTAACACCTACCCACCTACCCACACCTACCTACCTACCCACCTACCTACCTACCCACCTACCTACCTACCCACCTACCCACCTACCTACCTACCTACCCACCTACCCACCTACCTACCTACCTACCCACTTACCTACCTACCCACCTACCTACCTACCTACCCACCTACCCACCTACCCACCTACCCACCTACATACCCACCTACCTACCTACCTACCCACCTACCTACCTACCTACCTACTTAAAATATAAAATAGATAGCGTTTCTAGTATCGAGTTCTACTATCTCAAATATAAGCTTCTTGGAAACTTAAATACTTATATCTTTTGATAGAGTGAAGCTATTACAATGAAATAAACACTAAATGTTACTTTGATTTACTGGTAATTTTTACGTATAAAACTTGCTTAAATATATTGTGTACTTTTGACGTGATGCGTGTTCACATAAACAGGAATACAGACAAACAGACAAACAGACAAACAGACAAAAATTCCAAAAATGTTGGAAATGGATTCTGTTAGTTATCCTTTAACACCCTAGCTAATTTTTTTTTAAATATTTTCAATGTACAGAAACGACTTTTCTACAGATTTATTATAAGTATAGATAAACGAAATAGTAGAACATATAACACGGTACGTAAAATATTTTGATGAAATATCCATATATTATTTTGTAAATATCACTATATGTAAATTAGAAATGGATGCATTCAAACGAACGCTTCTCATTTATAGTGACTGTATTTAATATATTTTTGTGTGGCGTGTTATATATGTGTATAACCGTAAAAGCATAAAAAATTTGATGTTATAACTCACTTGAGCTACAAAAGGATGTTCACAGATACGAACGTCTAGAAATGATTGTTCTTTTCGCTTGGAATGAGTTATTAGTATATTTGCAGCAAGTCTGGTTTTTTAATAAATCCTGTACAATTTTTTTTTATTTTCTCTCAGTCTCATTGTTTTCGATTTCTTTAGGGTTCTGCCATCCGTCATATATATGCGATATAAAGTTATGCGACTATAATAAAGTTCTTTACTGAAAACGTACATATTTAATTAAGTTTTTCTTAATTACTAAAATAAAGAAATTAAATTTTGTGCCTGATTATATAATAATTCTACGTTTTCTTTTGCTAATACTTATTTTGTATAAAGTAATTTCACTTCAGCTTCACGCTGTATCCCGCACACAGCAGGATAGGCAAAGGGAACTTTAGGTTAAGACACTCCCCCACATTACACCGAATTCTGGAGGCATTACGTGATGAGAAGCGGAGCTCAACGCCGCGCTTTTGCGTCGATACCAAAGCGAAGAATTAAAAATATAAATGTGTATAAATATTTAACATACTCGAGGGGGGATCGAACCCACAACCAGTTACAGTCACACATTGTGCCACTGCGTCCACGACTGGCCTCACTCATTTATCGATTCAATCTCATTTCACCTATGAATTCAATTACAAACTAATCTCAGCATGTAATATTCATATTAATTTTCTACGCTTTACCAAAGTTTTCTATTGTAAAGTCTGAAATTCGATGACTAACTTCTCATTATTTATGAAAAATATGTAGTATTGGACTAAAAGGTAATTTAACTCAGTGGCACTTAGCCAGACGGTCTAGAGTTCTAGAGTCTAGACTGTGGCAGTGTGTGTGGCCCTAACGTTGAGGAATCCAGTCTGAGAAATACAATATATACGTAATTTGTCTAAGTGAAAAGCTTGCTAATGTTCTGTGTTTATTTGTAACATTTTTCTTGTTTTATATAAAATTTCCTCCTCATTTTATATGATATAACGTTTTAGGTAGGCGCAAGTCTCTTAGACAAATTCTATTTATTAAAAGGAAAAAAATAAGTTCAATAACTAAAACCCGGCTACTGATAATCACGTTCTTAAAAGTATGAAATAAGAAAATATTGAGGATATTTTACAGAATTTAATATATATTTAAATATTAGGTTCGAAATTTAGTAAAAAAAACAATACAACACATAATTTTATTATTTTTATTATTTATTATTTCTGCTTCCCGCTGTATCCCGCACACAGGGTAGGCAGAGGGAGCCTCGTGTTAAGACATTCCATTCCCCACTTTCTGCCGAATTCTGGAGGTATTGCGTGTTGAATGGCAGAAAAAAAAGAAAGAGTACTCTGTCCCAGAAGAAATGCAAGCACTACGTGGCTGCCTGAGAGGAGTCGACGGCTATAAGGGCACCCCCTGCGGAGCTTTTACCTATTCTAAGCAAACCCAGCCGCGACATGAAGCCACGACTGGGGGACAAAATTAGACTAATCTAAGATAGCTAATGGTATCTAATAGCTGAGCCCGACCACGCCGAGACGCGGCCGAGCCGTGGAATAAACTGGACTTCGTCGTCGAGTGCGTCGACGACGGTGTTTGTGTCGTGTATGTGTAGCGTGGCTCCTACCTACATATGGGGTATTCGCCATCGTAATTACGTCATCGGGGTTTAAAAGGATGCTCCGCGGCCGTCTGCCTTTAGGGTGCGCGTTGGGTGTGTAGTGACACACCGTGACAACGAGGGGGTTCGCGTGTGAGCCTGCGCGCTCATAGTAGCGCGTCGCTAAGCCTTTGCAGTGCTCGTTTATAGATTCCAGTTCAGAATCTTTATGTAGGTCGACGTTACGTACGGACCAGGGACGACCCGATGCGATACGTAAGAATTTATTCTATATTTTTTGTAGGATGAAGGTTTGAAGTTTAGTGTGCGCGAACGCTACACTAGCGCATGAAAGAATGGTACTTGTACACGACTAAGCGCTTTGTTTTTATAAGTGGAAATGGTAGTGATGGGTATCGATACTATTCCTAACGATATGCTCATTAGGATTTTCAGAAGACAGTTTCACAATCGTTGTTCTTATAATTCTAGCATGAGGAACTGAAAGTAATATTTACGGTATGCAATCACTTATAATAATGATGAAAACTTAAACGTATAAAAATATTATAAGAACAACAAAAAGATATATAGCCATATCAACATAAAAACCGTTTTATCGTAACTAACAGCGACATTTTGTGGCCACTCTCAATACATTATCGTCGAAGTGTGATCATAAAATAAAAGAACAGTAAAACAGTATCTAATAGACCAAAAAGCTAATCCTATTAGATTGTTGGTTTGGCCAAAGAATAATAGATTGATCATATATTTTCCGAATCACTTACATATTATATTTTTTTGTAGCTTCATTTTGTATCCCACGCAGATATAATCCAGTCCTATAACATTTTATTCCCCACTTTCAGCAAACTTTTTGAGTAATTGAGTCACTGAACTCAACACCGCGCTTTATCTTGTTAACAGCGCGAAACAATGAAAATATTAAATTATTCATTCCCCCGAGCGGGAATCGAACTCACGGCCGTCGCGATTATAGTAAAATAACAACTTTCTTGTACAGAAAAATAGTGGAAGGAGTTTTTTTTCTTCTCGATATACAAAGCGTTAATGAAACTGCTTTTTAAGTTAATATTTATTTTTATATTTTATTTTACTAAAATGTATATATATTCGCAAACGAACCCAAAGTTACTTTTGGTGAATAATAAATAAAAAATATATTGTGTATACAAAACGTAAATATTATAAAAAAAAAATTAAATTAAGTTAAATTAGCTTCACTCTATATCCCGCACACAGCAGGGTAGGCAGGGGGAACCTAGTGTTAAGACACTCCGTTCCCCACTTTCTGCCGAGTTTTGGAGGCATTGTGTGTTGAGTGGTAGAACTCAACGCCGCGCTTTGCCTTGACACCAGAGCAACATAAATTTAAGTAAATATTTCATCTCCTCGATTTGGGATCGAACCCACAACCAGTCGGTTTTACAGTCACACTTCGTGCCACTGCGCCACGGCCGGCCTTAAACTCAAAAATAAATATTATCAAAGACAATAAAATCCTACACAGTACGTAATGGTCAGTAATTCAATCCCTTTTCATGTAGAGAGGTCTTGAATGGACGTTATCTAACCGGACAACCGTAACCGGTCGAAATCGAAATCGAGTGTTTCTCACGAGCCCCATTTCTTAGCCCTATTTCGGATTTACTTTGTAAGAAAACCACTATATGTATGTTGTTTTCGTAAATAATTATCTGTGAGGCAATTTCACAGTATTTCATATTTGAATTTTCATTTCGGCCTATTACAGTATACAATACTGATTGATGTCCCGTGACCAATATCTGTTACAATCTATGCGATATTCGTATTGAAAGTAAACATTAACAGCTTATGCACATTGAATATCAATATTTCTGAATAAACAATTAATTTTGTGACGTTTATGTAAATAAACTAACTCTCATCAAGTAAGTACGCAGAGAAAATCTAGACAAGGTTCTACAAAACTATAGCTAAGTCACATTTTTTATAACCATCGCGTAAGTACTGTCGAATATCTATTGTTGCGATTCAGTATAAATATATTAGAAAAAAAAAAATACAATAGATATATTTACTTACGCCATTGTCTTTTATAGCACCTAATAAAATTATTTTTATTTTTATACAAATAAAAAATGTCATTTCTTGGCAACTGCCATTACATTATGTTCGAACTGTGACCATAAAACAAAAGAACAGTAAAGAAGTATCTAATAAGTGAATACACTAATGCTATTGGACTCGAGATATTGCGGCGATAAATAATAGATTACCTAATTTTATTTGAAACTAAGTTTCTAATCTTCTATATTGTCGTCTCTCACGACCGGATGAAGGGACTCTTATGTTCAAGATCAACATTAACGTTACTTGGTAACGATTCATTAATTATTAATTAAAGTTAATTTGAAGGTTTTTCCAAACTTGTCTGTACAAAAGAAGAAGGATTTTAATTATTTCTTTGTATGTTGGTATATGTCATTTGTATAATTATAATATTATCCTTAAGTATGTATGTATATTTTAGCACAATTTTTACCTTTGCGTTATGACACTCCGTTCCCAATTCTCGCCTTTTTTTGGAGGCATTATGTGTCAAATGTTGAGTAACTCAACACCGCATTTTGTCTACCAAAGCGGAGGCATGAAAATAATTTAAATAGAAATAATTTATATATAATCGTGGAAGCCTCAAATTTACATATTACGTTTTCTTCTAAATATCTCTAAAAATATCTTTGCTATTGGCAAAGATATTTTTTTGTATAGTTTAACTTGTAACATATTAACTTGAAGTATTTGAATTCCAACTCTACAGTCACAGGGACTTGGCTCTACCAAACTTCGGTTCAACAGCTTTGGGCAGGCTTTGGGCTTTCTTTAACGAATTCGGTATATTTTTGAGATATCTCTTGAGATCACTAATAATTATATACTTGTAATAATATTGTATAGGCATTTTTCTAAATAAAAAGGTATTTTTAGAGAGTTATTCTTAATCTTAAAAGCATTTATTTTCAGGCTTTATTGGAAACTTAAATGTTTAACAAGATTATTATTCGCATGACAAATTGAGAACTATAAAATTTAATATTTCTCAAACAATACAATAACGTATGCGCACTGACGTGACAAAGTTATGATGAATAAAAAAAATACATAACCATTTTAATCATTCATCAGATTTATCAGTATGTGAAATGCATATAAACAAAATGATTTGTTTCCAAAGCTCTGAAATATAACCTTCTTCGTGATTTATTACCAATATTGACAGTGAGGAGCGTCATATCCCCGCCACGTGCTATACGCAACCATTAAAAAAATCCGTCTTGTAATGAATGTGACATAAATCATTGAATATTAATAACGCGCATGACGAACTCGATATGAACGAGCCGGCTTGCAATATTACCGCACATTCATCGAGGCTTTAATATTGAATTTTAATACTTTGTTTCAATTTCATGCAAATGTGATTCTAGTGGTTCATTTTTAGTATATGTATGTATCTATACTGTGTTTATTTTAGTATCGTTTTCGATTAAATTTAAGTGTGATAAATAATTAATAGAGCTTAATGGTTGTTAAAAATTGCAATATGGAATTAATTTTATGAAAATATTTGTAAAGTTGTTAGATGCTTGTTTATATAAAGAGTTAGTATTAAAAATAGATTATGTGTGACATTCTTATATACTGCAAAATAATGAAAATGTGGGAAAAAATATAACGTACTTATAATTATTATAAAACTTCTGAACATATAAACTTTTCATATTACCATTCGTCATTTATCACTCTTCATACATTGCACACTTTGCGTTAGCTAATCCTAAGATTAAAGTACATACATATGTGTAACTAGAACATCGCGTTGTATTCAACGTGATATATGGAGGTCGTGATTGGCCCGCATATCTGAAATTACGTCACTTTAGACGTCACCAGGCCTTTTCTTTAGGCCTGACGACCCTGTAAATTGCTCGCATTTATTCAAACTATTGGAAACAACCACTAATGTAGTTCTTGCAATACTTTTTTATAAATTTATAGTTCACAAAAACATATTATGGGTAATTCGCTAGATTATTGAGTAAGATAACATAAAACTTTCTCAGAATAAAATAAAGAAAATTTAATTAAAATGCCATTTAGCATAGATCTATAAGACAGAAGTAAAATAAAAAACTTTTATTTGATGTTCTTAATCAAATTAGCGATACTTTATATAAATAACAAATGCTTTACAAGATGTCCAATCAAATTTCAAATTCACATCTACACAAGAAAAGCACTCAGCTTGTTACTCAGTGTATAAGGCATAACTAATGTCAATGTTTTACTTGCAAGGTGAAGATACTTTTAATGGCTGTGGAACCTAAGTGAAGGTAAAAATAATATAACGGTGTTATTATTTCTGTATGTGCAGAGTAATGGACATATAACCGGTATGTTGACTGAGTTGCTGTAGATGCACTTGATGTCTCACAAATAAACCACTTGAACATTAAAAATCATATTCATATGTATTTATATCGAAGTTCAGTTTCTCTCAATTTTATTTTACGCGGATTGTTGTGATATTATAATAATAATATAAATAAGCTAATTAATGAAAATGAGCATGGAATTCATGGAAATGCGATGGTGTGATTGAGTTTTTGGAAATTACTTTCTAAGAGAATGCTTAAGTAGTTTTTAGTAAATTCATTTAGTAGCGTATATAGAAATTTATCGGTATTATCGGTAATCGGTTATCACCCTGGCGAATCATCGCATCTTTTAGCAGTTGCAAAATTTGCAATTTTTCCTAGCAAATTCTCTTCAAGTGAAAAATGCTGCGGATTACTGTTACTAGCTTGAACTAAAGTCACGTACTAAAGACATGAGTGGCAAAGGAACGGTTACCGTGAGAGTCAGACGGGTCGATGCTGCTGAAAAGTACTTTCGAAATATCTATTACTTAGTAAATGTGTTTTTTATCATATACAGCGAATAAAATATATATTTAGCATTTAAATGTTTGATAACTTTTCGTTGTTTTTAAAGATGTATATGTATACAAGATGCGAATGATTCTTTATATTTATAATATAGAAAAAATATGTGGTATAACTACACATCGATAAATTATCACAAATCTGTTAATAATATATTTATAGTGAATTCATTGAATGTATTAAAAGTAACAATTCATATCTATATCTGAAAAGCAAAGAATACAGTCATTATACATATTTTATATTATATGTGGTTAATGTATAAAATTCTATATTAATGACTATAAGGTATATACATTATTAATATTTCGTACAATAGCTACAATAACTTATATATCCCAAATATCATAGATTTCATATACTAACCTAACTCAAATAATGTTTTAATTATGTATATTTGTTAAACAATTGAAAAAAATAGCAGTATGAAGTACTATAAGTGTCATTCTTATATTATTAAGCTTTCAAATATCCTTTTTCACAATTTATCGTCTTTAAAATGGAGATTATCTAGCAGCTGTTTATAATTGTTGACTTAATGGTCCGGACGTTGAGCCTTAACTTTGGAATTGTTAGATGTAGTTCGAAGTCTGAAAGCAGACTGCCTGCTTATTAAAATTTCATTCAGATATACATGCCCTCAAATTTTGGCATGTATATCTGAATGAAATGAAGTGATAATTGAATCAACAAAATACTAGATATAGAACAGACATCCATTTTTTTACTTTCTTGAATTTTTAGAGACGGCAATGAAGAACTACCAGTGACACTGAACACTACATTAAATTATATAAAAAATATAAATATATATTTGAAAAACAAAAACTCATACTTTTTAGAGTACTGTACCTCGAAAAGAAAAAAAATGGAACCAGAGGTAAAATAAGTACATATGTGAATATAATTTAGTTAAATTGAATTTATGGAATTGAATTGAATTTAATTGAAATTACGAAGATTTTACTTCCTTTTCTCAGTTGACCTACAATCCTGAAATTGGCATGAAAGCCTCGGTGCGCGAGTGCGACTCGCACTAAATGGGTTTTTTTATAAATAATAAAGATCCCGTCGAGTAAATAGCTATTGAACTCTTACGCATAGTGTAATTAAAGAAATAAAACCATTTAGGTGGGTCATCTAAATATATTTACTTAAGTTATTCAATTCATTTAATTATATCAAATGTGAATACAATTATAACATTGCAATCCTTGAGAAGTATATAGTAGTAAATCTTTCATCTTTAGAATCAATCCCAATAAAATTTTACTGTCCATCTTGTTGACATTGCACTTTTAGTTTAAATGGGTCAAACTGAATAGTGGACAAGTACCTAATGGACAGTCGCTCCTCCTCTTTCTTGTACCTGGACTCTTAAACGCGTATTGACCTTTCTACCGATAGGTATTAGATTTTTTATCCTTTTTCTGTTTATATCTAAGCCATTGAAAAAGTTCAACTGTTATTAGAGGACTAAATAATCATTAAAGAAACATTTTTGTGTTAAACAAAAGCTTTCCATAATAAGTTCTTTGATTTTCACGATTATTACGCATATTAAATGAAACTAATTTAACCGGATTAATCGCGTATATTTAAGGTTTTTACATTTTTGGAAACCCGACGTTTCGAACACTTTGCAGTAGTCCGTAGTCACGGGTAGACTGAGGTGGCATTCGTCTGTCAGTTGATATAATTATCATATCAAACTACCGCCAGCGATTTCTTAATTGCCTCGCGTACTGCCCTGGAGTCCTGCAGAATGAGCTGATAGTATCTTGCCCTCTGGTATGGTGGGTTTGAGACTTCAATGATTTTATGAGTGGGTCCCAGGTGGTAGAAAGTTTCCAGCCATCCTCTCTATTGAAATTAGGATGTTTTTGTATTTCAATAGCCTCACGGATCATCCGAGGAATGAATCTGTTTTCCTTAGCGAGGATTTGAGGATTTTCAAACCTAATGTAGTGGCTGGGTTTATCCGCAGTATGCTCACACACAGCTGACTTCGATACATGCCCATTCTTGATATCTGAGATGTGTTCCTTCACCCTAACACCGATGCTTCTCTTTGTTTGACCAATGTATGATAAGCCACAATCACAGTCTAGTTTGTATAAAAAAAAGCTTTCCATTTTTCTTATACTTATGACCGCTTCCAGCATCAATCCAAACTTGGAAGCAAGAAATGGTTTTGTTCTCATTGTTTAAAATTATTTTCTTGCCAAAAAAGTTTCTATTTTGTTGAATAATTTATATTTTAACTTAATTATTATAATTATATAATGTGAATAGTAAAAGCGTAAAAACAATTGCTAGATACACACAACTTGTCATTAGAATTAATATTTAAATATTGTAACTACGTGTATATACAAACAAATTGTAAAGAACAAGTGTAAAGAAAGTTATTGTAAAAGCTGGATTTTGTGTCTGATTTGTTGGTTCGTCCAACAATAGGGACTTTAGTTAAAAGTGACGAATTCTTAAAGAGGATTATCCTTAACGATATGAATACAATTTCACAAGCGGACTCGCTGGTGACTGGACGACGCTGGTGAACTTTGGACGAAAATATAATCTTAGAAATTTGAAAATGTGTCTTTTGCTTATTTAGATATTGTCTTTTGCCGTGTGATCCCGGCCTAGAATAGGATCATCTTGGAACTGGTGGTGTCGTAAGAGGCGACTAAAGTACGTGTGGTAGAGTCACGTCGCCAGCAATGTCAACACGCATGGGCAGACTCGACCGGATCGTCATTACCACCCCCGGCATTTAAAACCGGCTTTATGCCACTGCGTTTCGCATCAGGCAATGCTAGGCTCCGGCGCCCAATCCACCTTAAAGGCAGGCAACGCACCTGTAGCTCCTCTGGTGTTGCATGGGGCCGTGGGCGGCGGTAGTCACTTACCATCAGGTGACCCGAACGCTCGTTTGCCTTGTGTTTTCCATAAAAAAATTTTTGAAATATATGAATTATAAATTTTAATAGTTAGGTATATTTAATAAATCAATTTTACTTTTAAATGCAATTATACCATATTCCACTAAATAATTAAACTTTGAATATTTGCTTTAGTTTCACATTTTATCGCGCGTAGCTGGATAGGTTGAGATTGAACTTTAGTGTTTCATAGTCACGTTTAAAAGGTTGTTAAATGTTTTTTTTAGGCTTCAGCCTACTGTGTGCAGGATACGAACAGCAGGCAGAAGAAAGACAGCGCCTACAAGATAAGACACTCCGTTCCCCATTCTCCATCGAATTTTCGAGGTATTGCGTGTCGAGTGGCGGAATTCAACGCCGTGCTTTGCCTTGACATCAGAGCGAACAAATTAAAACATTAAATATTTAATTTCTTCGAGTGGGAATCGAACACACAGCCCGTAGCGTTCGCAGTCATATGCTTGTGGCTGCCACAACTGGCAGAAATTCATTTTTTTTTTTAAATTCTGCGTCGTATAATTACATAGTTCCTATGGCCACCTTCCAGCTCCATCATCAGATCAGCTTTATGTCATAATATTATCGCATTGTCATCCGATTTATACATGCATGCAAAATGTCAGCTCAATCGAAAACCGGGAAGTGAATCAAATTTAACTTGCAACATTTGATTACAGACAACGGGGCACTTGAAAATAAATAAAAGCTTGTAAAAAAAGAATGTGAAAAAGTAAAATAGTGTTACTTAATACCTCATAATTTAGACCTCACTACTCTGCCCCTCACACGAGTCTTCAACACATATAACATCTACGCTAATTATTAAGTATGTTTCTAATATAAATGGTAATGTGGCAATTTTTAAGGACTTCCCGTGAGCGTAAGAGGTAAAATACCAAAACCAAATAAAAATAGCTTCACAGTGAATTCTGTAGGATATATAATTCTGTAGGATAGGATTTTATTTATTTCGTAACAACGGTTATTTTGAAATAAAATATGTTATTTACTGTGTGTACGTGTTAGTTACACTAATTTAAAAAATGTAAGATTTTATACTTCCAAACACTTTTTATTAAAAATTATAAATAGAAATGATAGTCCTGTAAAACGAGATGATAATCGTTTACGCTGACAAATTCCTTTTCTATATGAAAATATTATACACATTACAAACATATTTGGCAATTATGGTCTTACAATAGAGATAGAAATAAGCGTAACGGGTTTAACGAGACATTACTGCGGCTCTAGCTCCTCTAAGGGGGTCGATTGATCTAATTTGCCGATACTTCGCTCCTTATTCGAATTAAAAACACTGGATTGCTCAGTATTCTCTTTGAATAAGAAAGGCGTATTCAATAGCTTTGTTTACTTGAAAATATGTTTTATACTTATACGTTGTAATAAGTCACATTTAATTAAATGTACATTAAATTTCAATTGGCTTAATATTTTTTTATTTACTTTGGATGTTAAGAGTACGTTCGAGTAATTATAGTAATAAAGTAAAAAATCCCTTTAGTAATAAATATTAAAACTTTCTAAATAAGCAAGATACTCTTGAACTCGATTTTTTCTTATATCAGTTAATTCCATAGTATAAAGTGGGATTCGAAGTTCGACTCAACTCATTCGAAGTGCAACTTAGGCCCATGGGTCGATTAAGAGGATTTCTTATAAGCATTCTTATTAGTAACGGCTGCGATAATATTGCTTTTCTATTATTGACTGTCGATATCCTCACAGATTCAACTTTTACATATAGGAAGAAGGAAATCAAATTATTAAATATTTCTTTCTCCCGAATTCAACCCACAACTGTCACGTTTGTGCTCCTGCACTTCGACGGCCTCAATATCTGGTATGCTTAACAATTTATATATACTTTAAACATAAATAATATTTTACTAATATTCTAATAGAATAAAAAATATTAGTATTCAAGAGGCCGGTCGTGGCGCAGGGGCACAAAGTGTGACTGTAAAATCGACTCGTTGTGAGTTCGATCCAAACTCGAGGAAATGAAATATTTATATTATCATGTACATCATACATATATATATATATATATATATATATATATATATATATATATATATATATATGGTTACATGGATTTAGTGATAAGGGTGAGGGTGAACCTGATTAATTCCTATCAGGTATGAGCGCTTATAACATGAGCAGAATCTCTATGTCTTCTCAGCGACCGTTCTTAAATATCTTGTTATTTAGTAGTGAATCTACTCTTTATATACGATGTTAAATATAAAAATCGCATTATCACGGCGGAGCAGGTTTCTTTGGTACGCGGTGGTTATAATGTATTCAAATCTACAACATTAATGGATTGGAACTGTAAACATATATTATCATGTACATCTCATTTATAATACTCTATGAGGAAAATATATTTGAAAATATTGTATCCCCGCAAAGAGTGGGAGCCTAGTGTTAAAATAATGAATAAATAATCAAAAGAAATACTTTCAATAATAAAAGGTACGGATAATAAATCTGTGGTGTAAGAAATAGTAATAATATAAAAGAAACAGTGAGTTTTTTCTACCTATCTAGCTATTATTTATTTAAACAATAATTTATAATTCTGAGTAATTGTCATTTCAGTCTGTTGCGTGTTGTATAGAAATTGCGATTCAAGCCAAACGTTAAAGTTCAGCCGCAGTTGTCGTCATAAATACCGTAGCTCTTGTGTTTTCATCTACTAAATCAAACTGGAGGTAGCCGAGAATCTTTGTTCCCCCACGGTCGAGTTAAGCGTCGGACAATGGTAAAATCCTTTCAGTACAGTAGGTCGATCATTTCGCTTGCTTATATTGAATGGCCTCTACAAACGTATTGCGTTTTGTGTAATCCTTTTTTCTTTGAACAATTCCACATTTTTTAAATTTAATTTTATTATGGTATTTTTTTATGGTAAAATATTATATTTATAAATACTATTTCCTTTTGGTACGTTAATATTACCAGAAAATACTTTTCTATTCTTATCTAGTCTTTTGGAATAAGAAATAAGAAAAAGAGTATAATATGTAAAGTTTTATTGCTATTATTTCTTATTCTGCGCCGTATTTTAATAAATTGACATTTATGTAACAGTTTACTTGTTATATATACTGGTAAGAATCATAATACGTATAAAATAATTATTTACTTCTATATTATTGAAGAAAGACGAACAATCACTAGACAAACTCAATGTGTCTCAGTGGATTGAAGTTGTCAAAACATATTCAACAAATGTAAGTAGATATATAACATTTAATGAGGCCAGTCGTGACGCAGGGGCACAAAGTGTAACTGTAAAACCGATTTTAACCGGTTGTGGGTTCGATCCCCACTCGAGGAGATGAAGTATTTATTTAAATTTATATTTCCATTTCTTCGCTCTGGAGTCGATGACCAAGCGCGGCCTTGAGTTCTGCCACTCAACACGCAATGCCTCCAGAATTCGGCAGAAAGTGGGAAACGGAGTGTCTTACCACTTAGATACCTCTGCCTACCCTGCTGTGTGCGGTATACAGCGTGAAGCTGATTGATATAATCAATTAATATAAGTATGTTCGCTACAGATGTTTCAGAGATCGTAGAAATATAAAGTAAAACTAAATTAACAATACTTCACGTCACAAATGAAAATTATAAATTGATTATCGATCTCTGTTGTTCTATTCTATAAAAATAGTACTCGAAACAAAGTATTTAAAATAGGGAAATAGAGGCGTATATATGTAGATGCGGCAGTTGATTAGAAGCTGCAATCAACTGTGCTTCAATTAAGGGATCATCGCCGCAATGTTAAATAAGCTAGATATTTTTTTTATATCTGGCTGTGGTCTAATTAAGGAAACCACCATGTATGTGTAAATTTTAAAAAAATAAAAGAAGTGAATTCTAAGTGGTGTATGAAAGAGAAGTTTCTGATTAGACGCTAAATTTGTGTTACATTTCTCTGCCTGCCTGTGTGCGGAATAGAGCGTGAAACAATTAACGATAGTGTAAGTAAGTACTTTGAAGTTTAATTGTTAAGGTCTATGAAAATAAAAAAACAATGTTTTTTTATATCCAAATGTATACTAATTGTATTTATTTGTTAAAATATGTGAAACATTCAACACAATTCAGCACCTTCACGTGTTTAAGCACAATATAAACACGAATTTCTCTTATAAGTACTAACAAAACAATATAGACGTTAGCTTGCGATGCAAAGATGACGCAAATGATGGAGCGATTGTCGTTTACGTACATACATACGTCGTTTGAACAATATATACATGGATTGTTTACATTTGTGTCGTAATCAGTACGAGCGCGGAATGTTTTCACGCTGCCGTGAACACACGTGTTCGTAAAATCCTCTCCAAATTGAAATTTAAATATATTACATTTTTTTAAAGAACCGGCGTATTACAGTCAATGTACTTGTACGTGTAATATGTCGACATTGTGATAAACATTATTATTTCAATAGTGGTTTTAATGAATTGGATTAAAGTGTATTAATGCTTTTACTGAAAATACCATAAACTTTTTTTAGTAAATCATCATCTTATTAAAAAAATGTTTTGTTAATTTTGTATTTTTTAGGGATTATATTATATGCATTCAGTTTTATTATTAACATTATTTTACTATAAACAATTTGAAAATGAAAACATGGTAACGTCTTCTATGTGACGAAATAAAAGTAAAGATAGAACCGTCGATAAAATTACTCTAAGAGCAACCCGAAATTAAAGTAATAATAATAATATACAGCATTTATTAACGCATAGGAAAACATTAAATTTATGAATATATGTCTGCGGTTTCATATATATTGTTGACCTTCCAAAACACCTGTTATTATCATAATATTACGTTTAAGCTTTACGCATGTTTTATGCACCGTGCCCTGATTGGTCTTGTTGTTTTAGGACTAATGAGCTCTTTATATTTTCGTCACGCTCGTTGAATATATAAACGAAGTGCTTTACATTTACAATGATTTTTTATTTAATTTGAAGTTAAGTTGTTTCATTTCAATACATTTGCTTTCTTTACGTTTTCTACTTATATAGACAAAAATGTAAAAAACCAAGGGTGTCGAAACTCAACGACTCTATTTTCCTTTACTATTTTAAACGCAAACCTATTTAACGATAGCATCGTTTTTAAAGTTTAATATAACTAATTCTCAAATTTAACAATTATCACTCTTATAATCATGAAGTAAAATGTAAGCTGAACTATATACATTAGATGCATTAAATTGCAATGATAGAGTTCAACCGCTACATAATAAATACTGAAACTTGCAGGCGCAGTTCCTAAGTCAAGCTGTAGACATTGAGCCGTATATTATAATTCACCTCTATTACTTAATTTCTTTGTCTGTATTTACATTTGGTTAAAATAATCTTTTAGATTCTTGTATTATTAATTTTATAAAATAATTAATTATAAATTAAGACACTTAAAGCAACGGTTATTGTAAATAGTAGTTATTGTTTGATCACATTTAATTACAAGATTGATTCGAAATTATTTATGAAACGATTTTGAAAAGAAATATATATATTCTTAAGTACGAATTCTTAACACTAGGTTCCCTCTGCCTACGTTGCTGTGTGTGGGGTACAATGTGAATAAAATCAGCTTTACACTGTATTTTTCACACATCAGTGTAGGCAGAGGGAACCTAGTTAAAAGACATTCTATTCCGCGCTTTCCGCCGAGTTCTGAAGGCATTGCGTGTTAAATGGTGGAACTCAACGGCGCACTCTGCCTCGACAATTGAAGAAATGAAAATATAAATTTAAATAAATGTTTCATTTCCTCCAGAGGGGATCGAATCCAAAACCAGTCGATTTTGCAGTCACACTTTGTACTCCTGCGCCACGACTGGCCTCTACAGCGTGAAGCTGATTTAATTTTTTTTATAAATCATATTTAATGCTGGAGAACTGTTTGACTTGCTACCTGCTGGCGAATTTTCTAACCGCAAAGTACGCCACAAACTCAAGCACCATCCACATCACCTGTATACGTGACACTCCACTACTAACGGCTTCGTAGGAACTCCCCATCACGCGCTACGGAACTGTGGAATGATCTATCATCATTCATCATCATCATCTGCGACTGTGTTTCCAAGACTATAGGACCTAAGGACCTTCAAAAAGCGCATCTATCTACACCTTAAAGTCTGGCAACGCAGCTGTAGCTCCTCTGGTGTTACCCGGGGTTGTGGGATCACTTACCATCTGTTGACCCGTACGCTCATTTCCTTTCTCCTTTTCCATACAAAAAAAAAGTATAAAAACGTTCGAGTTCTATTCGTAATTGATTGTTGTTAGTAGCAAACCATTCACATCGTACATATTTCCTAAACTATGTAGAGTCGAGTTGCTTTCAAAATCGTGCCGAAAGTGCTTTCTGTAGTAAAAATAGAGGAAGGCAAACAGGCAATACAGGCAAAACAGGCAAAACAGACAAAACAGACAAAACAGGCAAAACTTCTGTCATTTAAAACTGAATAACAACATTACTAATAATTTTCATCTTCCTACCTCTTTTTCTTACAGAAGTAGGTTAAAAAATGTAAAGATAACCATACAATATGCATGCAGTAAACGTAAATATTCTAAAAAACGTATAAATGTATTACCTTATAACTCACTACAGCTATAAAAACCGTAGACGCGTCTTGGAATGATTTCCTTCGTCTCTTGGGATCAGCCTTGAATATATTTACAGAACGAAAATTTTGATACAGATAGACTCAACCTATAAAAAAGAAAATTCTACTACGATTGAGTTAACGAATGCGATAAGAATTATTGCTGTAAAACCGCATCTGAAACATGAAATCATTTGTAATAAAACCGCAGAAGCCGGAAATATTATGTAGATAATAAATATATATACTGATACAAAATTTTCCCAAAACTTCTATATCTATTTTGAGAAAATTTTGTATCAGTATTTTTTATATTAGTTCTTTATGTACGAAGAGACTATATATAAATTCAATCAATTATATATATTAAAGTTCGTAATTATATAACCAACTTTATATTATTGACCGTAGCTTTTGGCGCTCCGTTCCCTCTGACTGCCCCGTTTAGTTTAGTTTATTAATTTTATAGTCCTATGACAAAAAGCAAAAAGAATTTTTAATATTACATCAATTGTTTATGTTTAAATTATTAATATCAAACTCAAACAACGCGGCACTGACAACTTTATGTTAATATTGTATTGTTTTATTCATTATTAATAAACAGATTCAGACGGCCGTAAATCAGTGCTTACATTCTTAGAGACACCGCAATGAATGCTTTGTCATTTGTCTCGGACGTCAACAAGCCGCGACAAGTATTTACAACATCGACTACATCACAATTTGCACACGATCTGTCCAAATTGTCTAACAATCAGTGTTTTCGGTTCCGATCAATTTTACGATAATGTTGTGAAAAGCCTTCATTTTCAGCTGAACTCCTGTAGGAACTTTACAGCAATTAGTAGATTTTTATCTCTTAAATATTTTAGACTTTGTTCATAGAACATGATCTATTATAATCGTTGAAAAAAATATTATATTAGTTATTATTGAATGGTTATCCTTTATAATACATTTAAATTAATTTAGTATGTAAGTACTATATCTGAGATACGATGTATTACATAGAGTATATTTATTTCTAAAATATTAAGCAGAATTCATATTGAATGGTCCAATCTTTCAGTATCATAGAAACAATTCTGCAAATTGCACGTAACTGAGCAAGCTACCTAAAGAGGAACCTACTAACGACCGGACGGTATTCTTATTGAGGCGGTATATTATTGAGGCACACCCCATTGAAATCACAAAGAGAACTGAACATCGGTATCCATTGTGTGCTACCAAAGGACTGATTACACTGTTTTCCATACTGCCACTGGTATGATGGCTTATCATGTTCAAGATGCGATACTGAACGGGTTATATATTCATAATATTCTTTTAGCTTAACGTTATATTAATATATTTCCATAATTATAGCCCAACAACTTAATATCTTGTTGTTTAGTAAAATATGTTATATAAAAATTATATATTAATATTAAGTATGACTGTAAAACCAACTGGTTGTGGGTTCGATCTCTACTCGAGGAGATGAAATATTTACTTAAATTTATACATCCATTTCTTCGCTCTGGTGTCGAGGCTACGCGCGGATTTGAACTGAATTCAATTCTGCCAATCAACACGCCTGTAGAGTTCGGAAGAAAATGGGGAACGAAGTGTCTTAACACTAGGTTCCCTCTGCCTACCCTGCTGTGTGTGTTGGATACTGCGTGAAGCTGATTTATTTGATTTTTTATTGAACAATTTTCTTGTGGTTTCTATTTTGTATATATAGGTAGAACTGGAAGTTTATTTGACTCAAACTTTAGTCTGGAAATGAAGACAACCATGTACTGTTTTCAGACAACGAATAAGTAAACAATGAAACTAATTAAACGAGGACTGTACTTGAAACTATATTATGTAAAACGCTAAACATACTATTTTCGTTTTCAATTGAAATTGCTAGTTATTAATAGTTTTTAAAACGTTAAGGCTAGAGAGGTTATAATTTTTGTATTTTTAATCTTACTTTTATCTTGCCTGTTTATCGTATTATACATACTTCATATTAACCAAACCACCATTTCCTGCAATTTAAATTCACATAATTTGACGTAGGATTTATATCCGAAAAGTTTCTGAACCCACGACCACTGTCATTAATATAACGCTCTATTAACACAAGCTAACGCTACATTCATGTTTATAAAACAAACTGTCCCATATTGTACGAAATACTTCATTATTTCGCTTATATCTGACCGTTTGTGACAAGTGCGGATTAAAATGTCAAAATTTTGTTTTTAAGCATATTCATTTTTTTCTTTTTTTGTAAGCAAATTATAAATATAAAATTTCCTTTTAAAATTAAAAACTTTATGTTAGTATAATAAAAAAAATATTACTTTAGACCCTTTATCACTTAGTTACTCTTACATTATTATTATAAAGATTGTACAAAAATATGATAAATCCCGAGAAACTATTTAGTAAAATAAATAAATCAGCTTCACGCTGTATCCCGCATACTGCAGGGTAGGCAGAGGGAACGTAGTGACACGGGACACTCCGTTCCCCACTTTCTGCCGAATTCCGGAGGCATTGCGTGTTAAGTGGCAGAACTCAACGCTGCGCTTTGCCTCGACACCAGAGCGAAAAAATGGAAATATAAATTTAGGTAAATATTTCATCTCCTCGAGTGGGGATCGAACCCACAACCAGTCGGTTACAGTCTCACTTTGTGCCGCTGCGCCACGATCGGCCTGGAGGCCGGTCGTGGCGCAGCGGTTAATGGATTAACTATTTAGTTGTACGAGATATTATTATTTTCAAGTTATTTGTTGGTATCTCTGTAATTGTATTCTATCTACATTAGTTTTGTTATCGTATAAATCAATAACGACAGTTTATTGTGCGTGGCCGCTGTGAGTTTTCCCTTCAAATAACCAATAATATGCTATTAATATGATAATTAAATGCGGATCTTGTGAATTGTTTTTAAAAAAAATACTATACATAATTTTTCAATTAAGAATTTCAATATTATTTTATCTTTTGTATTATAAGAACTAAATAAAATCGTATTTTTACCGGACTACGGCGAATGTATGTATGTGGGTTCAACTGTACCCTTATAACTTCTAAACTAGTTATCATATTAAGACAAATAATTAAAGGTTAAATTGACTACAGCGTCCTCGGAAACTAAAGAACCAAAAAAAATTGTTTTACTGTGTCGTGTGGGGTATCAAATAAAAGAGCTTTCTTTAGCATATTTCAAATATGTAAACGTTAGTAGCTGTTGTTCACGCTTGTAATTGTTATTGCAAGTAAACATCTAATAATTGCAAGAATTTATAAAATTTTATACAAACTTTAAAAAAATACCGACTTAAATAAAAAAAATATTTTAACGTATTTTTATACATCATACTGAAAGAGATATCTTTAAAGGACCGCCGTGGTCGTGTGCCACGTGTACTGTAGCAGAACAGATTCATTCATTTCTATAAGATTAATTCTAGAAGAATTTTATCGTAGAATTCAGTAAATGGTGAAAATAGTTTAAGCGCTTTCAGGTCATTCAATGCTTCTCATTGTGCCGACACTTTAAAAATGTCATTTTAATTAATGAACAGACAGACACTCACTGAAAACATCATTATTGTAGGTTCAATTCCCACTCAAAGGTATTTAAATATTTAAATAAATTATTTTTATTTTGCTCTGAAAGATATGGTGTGGCGTTGAGTTCCACCGTTTAGCGCATATTCATTAGGCTATTAAAAATTAGGCATTGTCATAAAAATTTGGCCAAAAATGGGGTGCGGAGTGTAAACACTATACCCAAGCTCCTATTTGGGCAAAAACGTAAATCTCGTTATTTAAATGAAGTACATTATGTGATTATACGCATAACTTTAGAAAATTTGAAATACACACAGAAACAATCACACAATAAAATAAAATGTAAACGTTTAAATATTATATAAACTTTTTATTGTATATTTTATGAACTATTAGTATATAAGCATAGTTAAATACTCATAATTGACTATAAAAAAATATTATACGAGTAAAAAAACATTCTTGCAAAGAAAAAAAAATCTTATGTGAAATACAAATGATTATAGCTCTCTCTTAGCAGAGTATAACTAAATAAAGACTACTCGAGTTATTCTGTACAAATGATATTAGCTCATTCCACTATATTTTCAGCATCAATGTAGAAAATACGAAAGACAAAAGACGCGCTGAGAATTTTTCACAGAAAAGGAATTTTCTCGAAGCAAAAATTTAGGAGCGATATCGGGTAAGTACAGTGACGTGAGGATAAATTCGATAGTCGATCGGATTTTTCATTATACCTACGTTACGCTTACCTATTCCCTAATTTATTGGTTTCCCCAAAATAAAAAGTTATTCGATTATTGTATAGTATCGTATTAAAAGAGGGATATACGAAAACGTAGGCAATTATAAAAAATAAGTGTGTTGCCCTGGTAGGAAAATTTTCCGATATTTTAGTTGCAACTCAAATTTTTACTTGAATATAAAGAAGAACACATGCTCATACAGTTTATCAACATTATTGTTGTTCATATTTGTATCCAAAACAAGCGCTAATATCAAATTATGCAAGCAACAACAAAAAGGTTTTACCAACTGCTTCACTCAAATTGTAAAGCTAGTACTTGTGTTTGATATAAAACACATACTAAGTATCCGAGGTAATCTGTCAGCTCTAGGTGTGTTACTTCAACACGATTAATGTACTATGTCTTCCTGTTCTAATTAACTAGCGAACACACAAAAATAATAATTTTAATAACTGATATTTTTAATTCAAATCAGTCAGTAGGTGTTAACTTTTCAGCTTTATCATATCCAGTATTGATACGAATGTTGAATCTAGCAATTGACAATAAATATTAGGCAATTGAAACAACTTAAAATTTCAATTTAAATGAGAAGAAAAAAAAAGACAAAAAGACGAACAAAGCTTTATAGGAATAGTTATATGGAATTTCTTAGTTAGCATTTCTTTCTTAGAATGCGGGTAATTTGAGAGACCGTTTACCATGCAAAGAAAACGTTCAACCGACGCTCACACACGCTGAAACCCGATAGTAGCGTCGCAGTTTATTAACTGTAATTCCCATTACAGTAACAAGTTATAAAAAAGTATATTACTAATATTAATTTTAGTACTTAAGTACTATATTTAGGAAACATAAATTAGTATGAATATAATACAAGAAAATTATTTTTTATGAGCAAAAATATATTCATTAATTTCGCTACAACAATAATTGAAAGTATATATTATAATATACATAATATCAACATATCTTCTATGTGATAATATTTTCTTGCCCAAATCTGTAAAAGCTTTCGAGCACGTCTAAGCCATGCTTCTTTTAAGCAATGAAGACAGGCACCGTACGAGACGTCGACTCTCATTTCTTTTTGGACGGGCTTAAAGTATGCAACACAACATTGCAACTTCAGTACCTTTTAGAGAACATTCTGAGAATTTATTTCAAAATATATTTGCTGCTAAAACTATACGTATTTATTTGCTATGTAAGTGCATATGTGTTTCTGCATTTGAGAGTTAATACTAGTGCAATTTGTTTGTAATAAAAAATATGAATAGCGAAATTGTAGACTATATTAATAAAAAAACTCAATAGTACTATAATCAAAATTTTTTTATACTATTACAATTATATTCTTAGTCAGTTCAGTATCACGCTGAAGTGGTTGGAAATATTATAGAATTTAAGTAGTAACATGTGTCTAAGTAATTTATAGTCGTATGTATATAACATTTTATTTTCAATTTATGATTGAATTTATTGAGCACTTGAAAGTGCCAACATTTCCTTAATAAAATAAATGTAGCGATTTGCGAGAGCGTTTTTTACCAAAAGTTCCAGTTCAATTCTGACGATGTTTGAAATTGCTATAATTTAACAGATAGATATGAATTCATAAAGTGCATAGTATGTACGCTCATCGCTCATTAGACGATATTATTTATACTTTTTATTGATATACCTGTATACTATTGAAAATCTGTTATTTTTGTAGAGCAAATTTACCATACCATAAATCAGTTTTAAGTACTACATAATTTCTAAATACATCGAACAAAAAACAATAAATTATTTTTATAAGAAAACAAGTAACAACTCCACCGCCGGCTTTCCACTGGAATTCGAGACACTGTCTATTGAATGCACTGTCAATTAACCGCTGCGCTTTGTGTCACTAGACCAAGACCTAAAAGGTATCACAAAGATATCAAAAGTATATAATAAATTATGAAATCCTAAACCCAATAAATGTACATATGATAAATTTATTGAAAATATAATTCTAATAGAGTATTATACTTCGTCGACATGCTCTAAATTTTTAATATCACCTTTACAAAATCAATATTCTCAGTGTTCAAGCAGGCTTCATATCTACGAGAAGTCACGTATTGCAAAGGTAACACAAGTTATACTGCAATATGCTTATAGTGGTTATGCTAGATTATTTTTCACGACTTCGTAAATTCGCCAAATTATAAAATAATGCGACGGCTTAGTTTATATTGCAAATTTTTTTTTTATATACTATATATATACTATATATTTTATTTTATATACTATATATTATTATTAATTATTCATTTATAAACTAGATCATGGAATCTTATGGTATTTATTGATATTTAATAGAAAATTCAATTAAAATTAACTGAAATTCAATTCTATTATGACTGACAGAATGGAAAATACACAAATTTTTTTCAACTTATTTTCATCGAAATAACTAAAATTAATAAAAAAAAAATATTTTTAAGAATATGCAATGTAATAAAAATAATTTTTAAAATTATTTGAAGTTCGTATTAAAGTATTTCTTTGTCTATTTTATTATAATAGCAGTAACAATAGTTGGTATTCGGACGAACCCAATGCTTATTTTTATAAACATAGCCAATATAAATCGTACCTACTGAACATTAACTTAGAGCCTCTATATATTTTATAAAATATTTTTATGTTTTATTTACATTATTTTTCAAAAGTAAGCCAAATTTTAAGTTAATGATTTCTTATAATCCAGACGTAGAGTCTAATTAGTTTCTTTAATTAGTTATTCGTCGACTGTGAGCGAACAAGCCAAGAGGGTGGGTAACTTAGCAGTTCTTTGAAGTTAAGTTGTGGAATTGAATTTGAACACGAAGACTCGCGGAAAACACTTGCTGCATGTTTATGCTGCGAGTAAATTGTTTGCAAACTACTTAATTACATGTAATTTCAAAAGAACTTGTCACTTAGCATGAGGTTGGCAGTCCGTTAAATAACGTACTATGGATATTTTTTTTTAAAGAGTTGTACAAGTTTAAATAGATTTTAATACAAAATAAAACTTAACGATGGCTAAGTAAATAAATCAGCTTCACCCTGTATCAATCATACTGCAGGGAAGGCAGAGGGAATCTAGTGTTAAGACAGTCCGTTCTCCATTTGCCGTCGCAATCGCAAAGGCATTGCGCGTGGAGTGACGTAACTCATTGTCGGGATTTTGCTTCGTCACCAGAATGAAATATTTAATTTCCTCTAGTGACAGTAGAACCTACAACCTCGTTTCTGTTTTTGTCTCGCTTTCAATCTTATTTATTATTCACACGCTTGTGGCCCTGCGCCACAATTGGCTTCAAAATTTATTTATTTTCTTTATTTATCTTTTATACTGCTATTTTATTTTAAATTCATCGTGATAAATAGAGTACAATTAATAAATGGACCCCTAATCTTATTAATTATAACTTTCATAGATTTGAAGCACCTTGCGTAGAGAGGCGCTGACCCCTACATCCATTAGTATTTAAGCAGCTTTAGCAACTAGTGCAGCGGCAAACGACGATATCGATCTCTTTAATATCGGATAACAATACCTTTATATAGATTAAAAATACATCACCGTAAGTACAAATCTAGGTAATCATCGCCGGAACAGAGGCCGTGTTTATGATTGCGTTTTATATTAAATTGACAGCATACGAACAGGATATATCAGTTTATTTGTCGATATCTGCCACTGCACTGCCATGTTCTATCTTCTACTAGCTACTAGGGATACAGAGAGGTTTTTTGTATGAATAAAAAAACGGATTGTTAATTTTACAGTAGATACTTTTTTGTTTTTTTTTATACATTATGTCTCTACCCATCTGTATATGCTAGTGGTACACATTATATGTACAAATTAAATATAACGGAGATACGATAAATTTAACATGTCATCATCATCATCATCATAAATTTTCATCACATTCCTCTCGCAAAGGCAACACAGAAAATAATATAGATACTTCAACCATTCTCAAGCAAATATATAATCCCAAAGGTTGTAATTTCGTGTTTGGCAAGCTCCTTTCTGTATTTGGTAATGCAAATTTTCATAGTCGGCCCCAAGCTTGTCGAAATCTTTCCTTTTGTCCCGGTTCAATGTGGGATTTGCGAAGATTTTGTATACATGCTATTATGTATATTTTATACAATATTAAGTAGGGTTGAAAAACTCGACCAGGGAAATGTGTCATCAGACTCTTGTGTCATCATTATATTATAGTGCAATTTATGATTCAATAGTTTACAGCAAAACAATGTTAATAACAGAATTTTACATATTTTTACAAGAAAATTATATAATTATTATGTATATTTTTTTATTATTATTTCTTAACACTACAGACACTTGGTCCACCCACCTTACCCTTTTTAAATTTATTATTATATCTAATTTCCTTATCATATATATTAATTACATTATTGTTTACATACAATTAATACCTATAATAAGAAAATTATATTTTTAACTTTACATTATTTTACAAAACTTTACTTAGATCTAAGGTTAAGGAAATTTTTATATATATATATTTAACAATTTACACATTACAAAATATATTAAATATAATATATAAATATAATATAGAAAATTATATTACAAGCAAGTAAATATTTGCTACACAAATTAATTGAGGCCAGTCGTAGCGCAGTGTCACAAAGTGTGGCTGTAAAACCGACTGATTGTGGGTTCGATCCACTCTCGAGTATATGAAATATTTACTTAAATTTATATTTCCATTTCTTCGCTCTGGTGTTGAGGCAAAGCGCAGCGTTGCCTTCTGCCTCAACACGTAATGCCTCCAAAAAGTGGTGAGCACTTAACACTAGGTTCCCTCTGCCTATCCTGCTGTGTACGGGATACAGCGTGAAGCTATTTTTTTTTGTTAGTTATTGTTTGTTATAAGACTGTCAGTATGAAAACATAACTATATTTGAATGTAAGCTTACAAGCAGTGCCTCAAATTGGTTACGAGTATAGAACGGAGTGACTTACTTCTCTCTGACATAATAAAATTAATGCAATATAAGTGGGTCACTTTATAACTCTTACTTTTGTAATTAAACAAAATTTGTTTTAATTAGGCCATAGTCATGTATATAACTAAAGATAAAAGAGTGGAGCTAAAGATAATTCGTGTTTTTTTTTAATTAAATCTTGTTGATCATTATAATATGCTCGTTATGCTTAGTAAAAATGTAATAACTATTTTAATTATGTATGCAAATGAGTAGACTCTACTATTATTTATGACAAAGACAGGTCCTTTTTATATTTTGGTTATTATGTTGCATAATTTTCTCTCAAACCCAAGAAGATACATATATATATATATATATATATATATATATATATATATATATATATATATATATATATATATACATATATATATATATATACACTAAACCCTATGTATATATATATATATATATATATATATATATACATAGGGTTTAGTGTTACGCACGCGGAATAAATTATTTTTCCCCGATGTTTGTCGCCTGTCAAAGTTCAACGCCACTAATTATATAACCTGCCGTTTTAAATGGGGTGTATTAAAATGTAAAAATAATCAATTTAATTTTAGCTTCTATATCTTTAAAGAAACGACCAGGACCAGGACCAATAAAATATACAGCTTGTTACTAAATTGCAATTTGGTAACAAAATTGAGTGATTCATTTATTAGCTATTTAGCTTATTAATAGAATTATTCTCATCTATTTAGATGGGAAAAATTCTATTAATAAGTACGTATTTAACATGACAACTGTCTAGATTATGTTTTACGTAAACTATAAAAGTAATAAGCCAAGGGTTCACGAATCAGCTTCCAACCGTTTAACTTTATCGATAGTTTATATTGTATTTACTTTATGAACAACCTCCGCGAACTAGTTGATATTCTCTATTTAAATCGACATAGAGTAGATAGCATTCTATTTTTTATAAAACAAAAATGTTTAGATTGGAACATTTTTACTTAAGATTTTCACCTTCTTAAGATTCTCATTAGATAAATTAACAAAGTTTAATAACTTAAGCATCCCTTTAAAGAGATCGCACCGCGCATGTCATTGCCCCAGCGCCTAGCGGGGCAACCAAGGACACTCGGGGAACGGGCCCAGAGCGGGAAACACGACTCGTTCGTATCTTTATGTGAAGGAATACGGACGCGTTTGTTAACTAGTAAACAACGCGATTGGCAAACAACTTTCTTAAATTTATTGCAAGTCTTTGACTGAAAATACAAATTTTGAAGATAATTCTGACTGAACTGACGTTATATTTATAATGTGTATGTGATGCTTAAAATAAATAGAAGAAAATTATGTTTTGTGATTATTTTATTTTTGTGAATATATCATTAGTTTGAAGTGCTTGTGAGTTACCACGAAAGACATTATGTATTGAGAACAGTGATTCAAAACGTGACAATGAAAGTCTTAACACTGGTAACGCTTTGCGGTAAGTACCTTATAATAATAAAAATTAAAATAATAGAATTAAAAAAAATTGTATATTTTACGTGAGACTGTTTTCGGATATTACATTAATATTGTTATTTGGATTATTTAAGTTAAGGTTAATGTTACGAATTTTAAATAAATTTTAACAATAATAACACAGTATTATTTTTTTATTTGAAAAAAAAAAAGAAAAATAGTAGTTTATATAACTATTAATGTCAAGTATCGTATAAGACCTTGACTTTGAATGAAATTATATTTATTATGCTATATTTTTTCTCTATTAGAGACGATAATGTGGAGTCATAATTATTATCATTATAATAATTCAAATTTCCTTCCTTATAAATGAAATAAATGAACTATAATAGTATTTTTTTTTTTTTTTTTTTTTTTTTTTTTTATGGAAGAGACACGGTAAACGAGCGTGCGGGTCACCTGATGGTAAGTGATTACCGCCGCCCATGACCCCATGCAACCCCAGAGGAGCTACAGGTGCGTTGCCGGCCTTTAAGATGAGTTGGGCGCAGGGGCCCGGCATTACCTGATGCGAAACGCAGTGGCATAAAGCCACTACTTCACGCCGGTTTTAAATGCCAGGGGTGGTAATGATCCGGTCGAGTCCGCCCATGCGTGTTGCCATTGCTGGCGACGTGACTCTACCACACGTACTTTAGTCGCCTCTTACGACACCACCAGTACCAGGATGATCCTATTCTAGGCCGGGATCACACGGCAAAAGTAAATATTAAAATTATTTATTCTAATTTCATAATACTTAACAATAGATCCTTAAAATTAAACGAGGATATTCGCAATCATCATAGTTACAACCTCAGACGTACAGTAATATAAAGAAAAATTATCGCAATAGCAAACTGAAATGACAATGAATCGTCAAAACTTTATTAAACAGCAGTAGTCGATACGCTTCCTGTGTTTGATTTGTTATCATATTTACGAGGAAAATGCTTACATATTTTTATATAACGCGTGTTCGCGACTCGTTTGATATTTACCGCAAGAATTTTGGATTTTTTCCACTAAAATGATAACCCGTTCTTTATAAATATACATTTGTTTGAAATTGACAAACTTAATCTTTTTTTTTTTATGGAAAAGACACGGCGAACGAGCGTGCGGGTCACCTGATGGTAAGTGATTACCGCCGCCCACGGCCCCGTGCAACCCCAGAGGAGGTGCGTTTCCTGCAGGTGCGTTGCTGGCCTTTAAGATGGGTTGGGCGCCGGGGCCCGGCAATACCTGATGCGAAACGCAGTAGCATAAAGCCACTACTTCACGCCGGTTTTAAATGCCGGGGGTGGTAATGATCCGGTTGAGTCTGCCCATGCGTGTTGCCATTGCTGGCGACGTGACTCTACCACACGTACTTTAGTCGCCTCTTACGACACCACCAGTACCAGGATGATCCTATTCTAGGCCGGGATCACACGGCAGAATCTGCATTATTTTGTTTTGAAATTTTGTATTATTTTATTTTGAAAATCGGAAATTGTTTTGTAAGTGGAGAGCAGTATCGAAGCGCTAGTCTTGCTCTGCTTACCCTACTACGTGCTAACTAGATACAGCATGAAGATGGAAAAAAAGCTTTTAACTTTTAAATTAACTGCATACTTCTTAAATTAAATATTAAAAACTCGAAAAAGCATTTACAATATTTTAATTTATCTATGACTTTTATCACTTTATGTTATATTTGAGCTTTGGCTTAACGACATAGCAGTTGTAGTGAAATATAGACGTAATTTCCAACAGGACTCCTTGCTCTCGTGCCAGAATTTTAAAAAGTAGACCGCATTTACCTGAAAACTTGTCATGTTGTAATAAAATATAAGTTTGCTATCAAACCATTAGTTAGAAGTCAAAAGGTATTAAATAGCTCTTAAAATGTATATACTATGGTAAGATATACGTCGCGTCGTTAACGTTATTATTTCTTTGTTCTCTCACATAATGTATGTATAAATTTAATAATTATGTCGTCCTCCATTGACTAGATAGAGACATTGCTATATAAGTTATTTTGAATAAACTATTTTAGCCGGATTAAGATTATACATTTTGGAAACCTTTGGTCATGTTAAAGGCAAAGTATTCGAAACGTCGGGTTTCCAAAATGTATTACGCGATTAAATATACGCGATTAATCTAAAAGTTATTTTAGATCAAATTCCTTCACAGTCTTTTAAATACAAATAATTAGTCTGAAACTCCACTGAATATCACTGAATATGCTTTAATACAAGCATTGAAAAATGCTATGAAATAAGAAGTCACATGCTTTATTTTTTGAACGTTAAATAATTTACCACCTGTTCTCTAAAGTTAATGTCTCAGACCTGAGAAGAACGCACGCAAAGAACAATGCGCAAGAAACGAGGCGGGGCTTAATTTTTTTAAATCAATTTTATATAAATACATATATAATTATTAATGACAAAGATACTTTTGAAATTGACTGGAGCGAGCATTTCATTCCCAAGGGTTCATTTATAAAATCAAAATCAATCAATCCTATATTCAAACTTCAATTATGTGAATATATCATTATAGGGTCAAATTTCATATTATGTACAATATTTTTAAGTTATCGTAAGTAAATAATATAATTTTTTTATAAGCTTTTTTTATTTTGTTAGAATTTCTGTAGAGTCATATAATCATAAAGATAAATATTTTAAAAATGCGTAATAAAACATTTTAAAAAGATTAAGTCAGAAATGCTTAAACACTTTCAAGTAAATATAAATTGAAAAAGTTTAATTACACCTATTATTCTAAGTTCATATCGAGCTACAAAAAAGCTACAAGCAAGCTACGTAAAAATCTACGAGATGCTTTAATATTCTTGCACCTTACATTTGTTATTATTTAAGATTTCTTAAGATTAAGGTACGAACGTACCGTAACGTTAAGGTAAGAACGTACCATTTTGTTGTTTTTATCTTTCAAAGGAATCTTATTTAACTACGACTAAACGTATAGATGATTCTCTACTATAACCAGAACTTATAAATTTACAGGATAACTGATATTTATATCATAAAATTAACCTTATTTTGACAAAGGATAATAGCAATCACTATTTGTATGTTTCAAGTTAATGTTACGACTAACGTCTCTTTCTTACAATTAGGCACTAAAACTCTATCTTCAGCTTATAAATACAATACAGAAGGCAAAACTGAACATCACATTTACACGTAAAAATTAAAAACAAGATGCCAAGTTGACACAATTCCTAACAGATACAATTCCTAAACAAAAAAGACTTGATTTCGATAACATAAATAAGAAACTAGTTGCGGAACTGTTCAGCGGAAGTTTCTTGTTGATTTTATTAAACGAGCTAAATTCGTTTCGCTGCACTGTTCCAAATTTTTATTCTATGTTACTTTGCCAGAATTTGCTGTTATTACTAGAAACGGCTTATGGTTAATTAATAAATTTAATAAATTTTTCAACGTACATATGTTTCAGAATGCAGACTGCAAGGAAATATATATCTATTTATAACCCTGTGTACATAATCTTATATACGTATACACATTATACAATCATATTATGTGTGTTACTGACTTACGTTCTTAACAATATGTCAAGGGTTACTATACATTGCCGTGTGATCCCGGCTAAGAATAGGATTATCCTGGTACTGGTGGTGTCGTAAGAGGCGACTAAAGTACGTGTGTTAGAGTCACGTCGCCAGCAATGGCAACACGCTTGGGCAGACTGGACCGGATTATTACCACCCCCGGCATTTAAAACCGGCGTGAAGTAGTGGCTTTATGCCACTGCGTTTCGCATCAGGTAATGCCGGGCTCCGGAGCCCAACCCACCTTAAAGGCCAGCAACGCACCTGTGGCTCCTCTGGGGTTGCACAGGGCCGTGGGCGGCGTAGTCACTTACCATCAGGTGACCCGCACGCTCGTTTGCCGTGTCTTTTCCATAAAAAAAAAAACCATTTTGTAAAAAAAAATAAACTTTAACTTGTAAAATGGTGTTTTTGTGTAAAAAATGTCTATAATTATTATTGATTAATCAACACTTTTGTTATAAGCCATGCTCATGATACCGACTTCAAGAAAGTAGTAAGTAGTGACTATATAATTAAAACTATATAATTGCTTTCAAGCATATTTGAAGTCTTGGAACAGTAAATAAAAATATAATGTTCTTTGAACTACATTATGTTAGTTTATTATACATAAACTTTAATCCTTATAATAAATTTTATTCATAATTTTTTTTTTTTACTAAATAAAAAAATTGCTTAATTGTTCTAATATATTCAACTAGCAAAAGTATATATCGCTAACCATGTACATAATGTTATTTTTTTTATATTTTATCATTATGGTAGTTCAAATCAAATGAAAGTCAAATCTGAAAAGCAATTTCCTTGGCCTAAGTAAAGTTTCTACGACATATTTCATATTACATTGTCAACAACAAACTAAATTGCAATCTCTCTAAGAGCGGTTGGGGACTGGGGTGCATCATGGAAATGAAGCCACTTTGATGAATGGCGTTCGGATTTTACTCACTTTTTACAAGCTTGGCGCAGTTATAGTCAATATTAAAATTAATTTTTAAGTTTTGTATTAAAATTCTTATAATTTTTAACATTTATAAAAGAAACCCAGGAAATATTGTTTTTCATTTTTTTTATATTATATTACACACATTATTTTATTTAATGAGGCCAGTCGTGGTTCAGTGGCACAAAGTGTCATATCGATTGGTTGTGGGTTCGATCCCCACCCGAGGAAATTAAATATTTATTTACATTTATATTTGCATTTCTTGACTCTGGTGACGAAGGAAAGCGCGGCGTTGAGTTCAGCCATTCAAAACGCAATGCCTCTAGAACTCGGTGGATAGTGAAGAACTGAGTGTCTTAACACTATGTTCGAAAATAAATCTATTACTTCACTCAGCAATAAAAGATGACGTAAACACAAACGAGAATGTGTTACGTGATATTTAAGCACATCGAAAAATAATATGAAAATTAACAAATACATGTCGATTGTTTGTTTGTGACATACGAACTATCGATGAAAGGTCAAATTGTTAATTCTCTCTTGTTGTAACCTACACGCCGTGTCTGAGCTCCTGGTACTCGTCCGGTCGACGACTGTACTTTACTGCGATTTTCACTGTGCAGTTTGAAACTGCTACAGAATTCAACGTCAAAATAGAAATGAAAATTTGTGTGTAAGGCGACTGTAATAGACGTTTACTTTTTAGAGGGTAAGAGGTCATGAAGGCTTTAGAAAAATGCATTTAAATACTATTGGGAATGCTTAGTAATGTATTGCAACTTGTGTAGCTAGTGTTTGTACTTTTATTAAGTAATTGAAAGAGCATGATTTTTCTTTTTCCTGTTTCACGTTTTATCTCACCTATAACAGTTGAATTGAAGTAACATAAGGCGGCGCCGGGGCACAAGTGAGTGTCTGTATACGCGACTGGTACGATCCCCATTCGAAGAAATAAAATAGGTATTTAATATTTTCATTTCTTCGATCTGGTATCGTAGCAAAGCGCGGCGTTGGTATTTTCCACTCATTACATTACCTTGAGACTTCGGCGGTGATGCCGCAAACACAGTGTCTTAACACTAGGTTAACTCTGCCCTCTGCTGCCGAAACTGAAAAAAAAAGAATCATAAACATAACAGAAAAAAATAAATGCACGTAAGATTGGGTGTGTTTAAACAGTGTATTTCCTATTATAAACTACCTTTTTCAAATTGGGTTACTTATCTAGGGAATACGCTGGTATGAACGACAAGGCCCTGCGCGACCATCATTACAATGAGTTACTAGCACACGTGTAACAGTGATGGTAATATGGGGTACAAGTAAGACACTTTCATAATTTATTTAATTTACAGTTTTACATTTTTTTTCTTGCATCAGAGTAAAGGTAGATAGAGCGCTTTCCACCTAAAATCGCGGCGTTGTAAGTTGAATAACAGAACTCAACACCGCAGTTTGCCTTGTGTTGCACGAGCGAGTTAGAATACAGCCCACGATTATGTCGCTTATGGTTAGCGCTGTCTCACTGCGCCACATTTGTTTCAGAGTTTTCTAAAATATTTGTAAGCTAATTAAACTTCATGTGTTTTACACGTACATTACCATACCATTACTGATTTTAAAATAAAATGTGATAGTATTTTTATTCGTTGTAATTGTTAGTTCTAATCTAATCTAATCTAGCTTCACGCTTTATTCCTAGTGGGGTATTCAGAGAGAACGGAGCGCCAAACGCTACAGTCTCTACGTACCCGGTCGGTCGGTCGGTCGGTCGGTCGGTCGGTCCGGGTGTCCTCATGCTTTTTACGTAATTTTCCTCCAGTATCTTTGATACTGTGTTTTCGAAGGTCAACCAAGGTCTCCACTTACCTCTCTTACCCCAAAGTAAGCTGACTCCGCTTCCTCCTACGAAGAGATCGCATCTCCACAGCACTCATCTTTCTTTCATTCTTCTTCTGTAATGCCCGTTGCGCTGCCGCGTAACATAGACGGTACCAAAACTGCATTGTGTACGGCCAAACGCGCAGCTATGCTGAAGTTTCGCCGTCTTATCAATGCAGCTAAGGCTCCGTTAACCTTGTTACCGGCAGTAATACGCCTTGCCACATCCATCTCGTATCTTCCATGTCTACTGAACATACTTTCCAAGTATACCACTTCATTTACTTGTTCTAATAACTTACCATTTACACTTATCTTGAATATCGTCCTTTCTTCATCTCTTTCAAAAATCAAAACCTTTGTCTTATTCGCATTGAGGCTTAGACCCTTCTTTCAGAGTGGTGACCAATGCCTGCAACTCGCATTCTGATGATGCAATAAGCACTGGATCATCTGCGTACAGCAGGCACGGAATAAACTTTGCATATTTAAATAGATTATTTATTTGCTTACTACTTACTACTGTTGATTATAAATGTTAACTTAATTTAACTACGCCCAATTAACAGTAGGTAGTTTATTTAATGTTTCGTAATACTCCATGCTGTTATAATTAATTGCATACAGCTACGCACGTGTGGATATATTACTAGTATGTATTTTGTGTTTGTTACTTTTGTTTCGTAAAATATTTTATTTAAGTATGTATGAAAATGTGACAGTTGCTGGTTTTTACTATGTTTATATAGTATTTTATATATATAATAATTGGTTTTTTCATAGACAGTACAATAATAAGCTTTTTTGAAATAAAAAAATATTAGTGAAATAATACGACATATACGACGACGAAGACATATGTCAAATATATTTATTACAACGATTTTGGCTCGCTCATGCACGTTTCTAACAAAAACAAAGCGTTATTAAGAAATGTAGACTAAGAAATCATTATCTCATAGTAACTAAGGAAAAATCTGTGCTGTTGCATCATAGGAAGTTACTCCATCTATATAGGGCAGTACCTTCATTTCCTTTTCACAAAAACTAGAACGATGGATGAGTGTAGATCGTTCTTATTATATGTATGTGTTAGTATGGGATTTTAAGAAAGGTAACTACCTCAACCACTACTAAACTTTAAATGAGTACAACATTATTTACGAGGTAAAGAATAATAATATTCGTATAGTACTTAGTGTGATTAATTGGGATAAAAAAAAACCAGACAAGTGCGAATCCGGCTCGCCCGCTGAGATTTTCGTAAAATATTGGAGGTCTTGGGATTTTTCTGAAATTCTTAGCTTAGCCAGAGCCCTTTTATCTGATACCTCACTTGAACTAGTGGCTTTAATACCAAATCTTTTTTCTCCCCGCCATCTCCGTTTTAAGGCTATAAATTCTATGCCTATTTTGTTTCAGAAGCATATAGAGATATTCTTGCTCTGATTTATGCTCTATCATCAATTTTAAGGTTTGAGGCCGATCGTGGCGCAGTGGCACGAAGTGTGACTGTAAAACCGACTGGTTGTGGGTTCAATCCCCACTCGAGGAGATGAAATATTTACTTAAATTTGTATTTTCATTTCTTCGCTCTGGTGTCGAGGCTAAGCGCGGCGTTAAGTTCTGCCACTCAACACGCAATGCCTCCAGAATTCGGCAGAAAGTGGGGACGAAGTGTCTTAACACAAGGTTCCCTCTGCCTACCCTGCTTTGTGCGAGATGCGTGAAGCTGACCAATTTTAAATATATAACATATTAAAAATTGAAAGCAGATGAAAGTCTGGTTATTAGTAATACTATAGAGTCGAGAGAGAGAGAGGTCACTGTCGCACAGAATCTGTCTGTCTGGTGAAAAGATCGGAACAGCTTTGACCCCCAATGTCTCGAAAATGGGGTGGAAACTGGGGAATGGAGATACTCTGTTTAATCTAGTTTTTTTAACATTTTGTTTGACAGTTTCTTTAACACTGCCGTTTTTACATCTTGGACACATTTATCGTCACATTTGATGGCACTTACTAACTGACTCACATACTTACTTACCTACTGAATGAATAAAAGAAAATGTATTTAAAAAGGTACAAAAAATAGCAAAAATTCAAATTCACATATTTTAAGCTTTATGCGAATATTTTTACAAGAATTTACGGTAAATTCTTTCCAGCTATTTCCATTGTGAGCTTGTATCTCTATATAAAAGACAGTAAAAATATTAAGTCTGTATATTTAGTAATTTTGACTGAAATGGATAGAAGGACATTTAAAAATTAGAATTTTTTGTATTTCGCTTTGTCCATTTGTTTATTATTTTAATTTTTCTTTTTCAATTTCTTTATGTTATTCTATATATTTATGTTATTATAAGTTTTGTATGTTCATATAGTGTTTCTATATTTATGTAAGTATAGTTATATTGATTAATATTAAATATGTTTGTATATAGGTTTATTATATTATCGTAATATATAAATACCGCACCCGAATCGTTTCTCTTAACATCTACATACAAGGATTTCTGATAGAGATCTCTATTAGAGATAAGTTATCCGTTGTACACATTCTTTCTGTTATTATATGTTTTCTGTACTCTCTTTCGTGTGGGGTACATAAATAAATGAAAAAAAAAAGAATAATAGAGAGCAAAGAGATTTCTTTTTAATTTCTTGTTTGTCTGTCTGTCTGTTTTATATGTATGGTCACGCTAATCTTAGAAAGTACTGAATCGATTCACTTAAAAATTTCACCAATTGCTTCGTTTTAACTCAACGTAACATCAAAATCAGTTTATTAAAAAAACATTAGCGTCATTTGAATGAACTTTGCCTGCGAATGTTATATAGCAATCGCGCTGGTAAGATTCTTGGCTAAACAATGATATTCGAAACGTCTTGGTTATATGACTGTTTTTAAACATTTTTAAAGTGTTAATCCACACTTAGGAAATATAAATACTTATTTAGAAAACGTATAAAAATTTGAACGTAGCGGGACTCGAATCCGCGCCTCCTGGAAACCGACTAGGCGCTCTGACCACTGAGCCATACGTGGTATTTATATGACTGTTGATAAAAATATATATAAAAATATAATTTAACCCGCGGTGGCACAAGGGTTTGACTGTGAACGCGACGATTGTGGATTTGAATGCCATACAGGTGAATGAAATATTTAATATTTTTATTTATTCACTCTGGTAAAACACGACGTCGTATTTCGCCACTTAACACGTAATAAATATTTCAAAAGTTTAGCGAAAGGGGAGGATGGAAGTGTCATAAGGGGAATAGAGTGTCTAGGTTTCCTACGCCTATTAGTTATGAATTCATGTTCACGTGTACAATAGTGTAGATGGATACATTATACTAACACGATAGATCTTTGGTGTGATCACACTCGATCTTGCCTTTAATTTATATTTTTAATAATAATTATTATTGTAATCGTGTGATCCCGGCCTAGAATAGGATCATTCTGGTACTGGTGGTGTCGTAGGAGGTGACTAAAGTACGTGTGGTAGAGTCACGTCACCAGCAATGGCAACACGCATGGGCAGACCGGATCATTGCCACTCCCGGCATTTAAAAACGGCGTAAAGTAGTGGCTTTATGCCACTGCGGTTTTATCCAACACACCTATAGCTCCTGTGGTGTTGCACGGGGCCGTGGGCGGCGATGAACACTTACCATCAGGTGACCTGAACGCTCGTTCGCCGTGTCCTTTCCATAAAAAAAAAAATAAAAAAATAGTATGTTTTTGAAAACATAAAAATAGAAATATTTAAGAGATTAAATTAGCATAGCGTATAAAAAACGTATTAACTGTAAATAAAGTAACTTTTGACTTTGAAGCAGTAACAGCACTTTAATATCTACTGTCGTTATTAAAATATATATTAAACTTTACAAACCATTTTTATAAAGTATTTCTGTCCCTAATTAATATTAGAATAATAATACTTTCTTTTACTTTGGCAAAAAATTCTTTTTTTTTCTCTCAATCGTCAGTAATGAACCTACAATATAATTAACATTTTAAGTAGCCTCTTGTAATTTTTCGAGTACTTTAAAGTATAACTTCATTACATTATAATGTAATTTTCATAATTCGTAATGACATATACGACTTTATTCTGACTGATATATATACCTTATAATATTAGCTAAGTATATTATATTCATAATATATAAAAAATTGATAAATTATAGAGAAAACATTGTTCAAGACACCAAAAAAATACGTGTGTTAAAAGGGCATCTCTCTCTTCTATTATATTAAGACATGTCTCATCGCGATTCTTGATTTCCCAGATAAATAACAAGGAATTTTTTTGAATGTTCATTTGATATTTTGTTGCGTTTTCACGAATGGTTTTATACCGATGTATATGGTTTTACACATATATTAAAATTTCCTGTCCATCAGTCAGTATCATTATTAATAAATTAATCAATATCTTAACAAATTGTCAACTTGACCGCTATAGAAGCTATAGAAGCGTCAGCTTGACGATGGAGTACATAAGAGAATTATATTGTGTTTGTATACACCAAGCCACTTTCACTATACTGGCTTTCTTTCTTACTCAATTATAATTTTAATATTCATTCTTATTGACCGTGATTGGCTTGTAAAAATAAAGCTGTTTACCAATAATTTTAAACTTTTACTAAATAAAATAAATTGTCACTTTTATCTAATCTATATAAGCTCTTACTTTACTTTTTTATTTGAACCCAAAACCCTCATGTGCAGTCAGAACCGACCGTCAATTGCATCACCATGCAGGTGTCATAAATACTTCGAATTTACCTTATAAATCAACTTCCCAAACTATCATATATCTAAATATTCTTCATAGTAAAGTCATTAAAATTAGAGCACCCAAGTAATTGTTCGTTTGTGCCGAGCCTCGTGACCTTTGTAAACATTTGCTACCATCGTTTAGTTTGCCCTGTAAATTTTCCACCCTATTTGAGTGATAAAATAGTTAATCATTAATCAAAAATCAGCTTCACGCTGTATCCCGCACACTGCAGAGTAGGCAGAAGGAACCTAGTGTTAAGACACTCCGTTGCCCACTTTCTACCGTATTCTGGAGACATTGCGTGTTGAGTGGCAGAACTCAACGCCGCGCTTGTCCTCGACACCAGAGCGAAGAAATGGAAATATAAATTTAAGTAAATAGAAAAAACAATTACAAAAATTTATTTTAGTAGCAATGTACTGTGTCGAGACAGTCAGTGTAATCTCCGTTAGGATTTGCGTTCTTCGTCGGTAATACTTTTTGCTATAATTACATTTTTTGACTTTATTGCTGTTTCAGTTTCAAAATTGAAACTTAATGGATTTTGTCTTTGCCTTAGTTATGTTTTTAATAATCCTTCCCTAACCGTAGTTTCATAAAGAGAAAGTCGTTTTGTGATCATTTCAATATTCATCACAGATAAAAAGCTTCGTACCTTTTATACTTATTATCTTCGTATATTTTATATTTAATTTTGTGTTTAATATCATATAGTATTGTACCTACTATATAATAGTACTACACTTCTACTGCATGCAGTTCTATTTGTATGGATACAACCACATGAGTCACAAATTACATTATTTGGTGACGAACTAAGCTCACCAAGTCAACTGTACGTGTACCGAGAACGACACCGACCGAACTTTACAAACATCTGTTATACTCCTTTATGGATTAGGTGTTATATTCCTTTATTTATCTATACTTCTTGGTTCGTATTTGTGTATAATATCAACATATTCTACGTTTTGATTATTTTTTAATAATAGATTGCGTTTAAAACAAAAATATAAATATATTTGTCCGAAATGTGTACCTGCAATTTCTATATGTTAGTTTTTATATGATATCCATTTAAATTAGTTTATATATTCATCCATAAGTATCTAAAGTGGCGCCGTTTATGTAAATCTTGAAGGCAATTTAACATTCGGGATGTTCCTCAAGAATAATACGGTTCAATAGCAGTATAAGTATTTACCGTTCATATTGTAATGTTAGCTATCCTAAAATAATAACCTTTTGTTAACATAGTCTCATTATGGCTCCATGGATACATGTATGTGTGATACATACATCTGTGTCTAAGATATTAAAAGTGAATATATTCTTAAAACTACACGTTTTTTTAACTTGACTCGTTTTAACACCTACACACCATATTATTTTTAATCAAAAAAATAAAATAAGGCCAGCTTCCCGCTGTATCGCGCACACAGCAGGGTAGGCAGAGCTTTATGACACTCCGTTCCCCATTTTCTTCCGAATTCTGGAGGCATTGCGTGTTGAGTGGCAGAATTCAACGCCGCACTTAGCCTCGACACCAGAGCAAAGGAATGGATCGAACCCACAACCAGTTAATTTTACAGTCACACTTCGTGCCGCTGCGCCACGACTGGCCTTATCAAAAAAAATAATTTCATAAATAAATTTCAAGTGAATATATTAATTGTTAATTACTGAGTTCTTCAATAAAACATATAGCAATTAAAACAAATTGCCTCAATAGTCAAAAATAAGTAAAGTAACATTTTTAAATCCCCAGAGAGAACGAAGTCACATCATAAAATAATATAACTTTATACAAAAACGGAACGAGAGCCGATAAATAATAAAAAAACGATAGTTTTAATAAAAAAACGATCTTAATTCAAGTGGCTTTGAACGGATCCTGTCAAATATAACCAATTTATTTTGTGGTGTTTTTTGGCATTGCAGTTTCAGTTTAATATCGCGCATAAAGCACATTATGTATTGGTATAATTAAAAACTGTTTTGTTTGTATCATTTAACTTAATTTGGATAAACATGCTTTTGTATAGATTGCTTTTGTGCCGACTTGAATACAAAATTCTTATCTAAAATATCCAATATTGGTAAATATTTATCGTTAAAAAAATGTTGACTATCGTACTGTCCGTACGATTTTAATAAATACTAAATAAATATTTTTTTAAATGGTTATCTTTGAATACTGTGTTCAATACATATATTTATTTTTGTTTTTATCATATTTAGCTATACATAAGATGAAGCTACCAACGCGCCCTTGCGATGATAGTGGGTTCAATTAGCTCAAGAAAATATTCAAAATGCTATCTTTTTCCTTTTTAAACCCAACATGTAAAATATGAACTGTATAAAATATAAAATATAATCTAAGACTTATTTTAAATAGATTTAATGGTATATTAGTAAATGTAAAACAAATATATATTGTTAGAAATCGAAAGCGGTTATCGTTTTTTTAAAAAAAACACGATAAAAACACGTATCGTCTATAAGTTTCTAGATTATTTGGAAAGGGATACTATGTAATTGCAATAAGTGATATGTATCCACCTAATAACAATATTTCACACGAGTTTCCTTCCAATAAGGGCCGTCACCGATAGATTGACACAATTCTACTGCTTTTATCATCTTTTTCATCCACGTCTACCCTCTTTTACACAGGTTCACTAAAAATATAATAAATAAATTATTCTAAATGACTGTTTCAGTATTAACATCAGCTCATGAAATAACTCAACTGAAGGTCCCGCTGTACGCGGACCCTCGGCGGGCGGCTGAGCTCAGCTGTCACTTCCAGATGGATGATCAGAGACTACACTCCGTCAAGTGGTACAGAAATATGGACGAGATATTCAGATACAGACCCTCACAGAAGGTGAGTTTGATATCTATTTAATGGTCTCTTTACTGTAATATTCATCTAAACCGACGTTTGATGTGTTAAGATTGAAGACGTTGATAGACGTTTATGTGTTAAAGCAACATTTATGTTGATAACCCTAGTTTGTATGTGAAATATATTAATAATGGTAGCTGTATGGAATGATTTCGTAAAGTTTTTTTAAAAGCAATTGATAATATTTATTATAGCAGTCAGTTTATGTAAGAAAAAGATCCTTTTCTTAAAAAATGCTACAACTGTTTTTGTAACATGTGTTTCTTAATAGAACTGCTTTTTCAAATATATTATTAATGAATAAAAACTATAAAAAAATGGAACAATAAAAAAATGTGTCTGTGTGTTCTTTGTATCGCTCTTAGTTATGGGCAGAACAGAAGAAGGCTGATTTTGAGGAGTAGTTAAGTAATGTAGAATTATAATAGTTTTAAAAGAGAGTATTCCTTGAAACTCTTACGGGAATGGTAAAAATAAAAAAAAAGTTCAGAATACAAATGGGTACGCGGAAATAATATTTTTTTAAACGGTAAATTAACTCGTCCTTAACTCTAATACTGTAACTATATGAAACATATAATGACACAAAACTCGTAACCCATTCATATCTTACATTTCTCTTATTTTGATACTAAAATATAATTTATAGAAGATTATCGTCCTTTGATATACTTTGCACTAAATAGTAGTGATATCTCCACAGGCTCCAATCCGGCTGTTCAATGTAACAGGAATAATGGTACAAGGCGGCGAGTGCCAAGAGGACTCGTGTACAATGCGCGTGATGCCTCCACCCGTCGCCACGAGCGCTGCGTACACTTGTGAGGTGTCCACAGAGGGGCCCAAGTTCCAGATAGCGAGACAAACGAAACATATGACAGTAGTTGGTGAGTCAACTTTACAAGATTTTACTAAAACATGTGCTAATTGTTACCTTTGTTTCTTGTCTTAGCTTCCCTTTCCCTCCAAAGCCTACCAACAAGCCAAATATTAAATTTCTAAGTTTAGTATAAGTAGTTCCGTCTGTGTGTTGTCTATTCATGTCATTATTAAACCATGTATGCAACGTTGGTATTAAAATATTCACATACTCATAGTGCATTCGTACATACGCGGTAGCGAACGTTGAATTTCTAATAGTAGAATGTTGAATTTAGCATTTACCAGTTACTTCATGGATATGTAAAATATGTTTAAGTTGTAAAATATTGTGGATTTTAGAGAAGTTTAAGCAGTAACCAGAATTTTGGGTAATATTGAATGAGTACGCTCAGAACTTGAAACAGTTGGCTATTCTTAGTACAAGCCTGATATTGAACAAAACAAATTACTAAAATTTCCTTAATTTCCATACACTTGCGCATACATTAATAAAAAAAATAGATTAAGCTTAGATTAAGATACATAGTAATTAATATCTTTTTTAACGGAGTCACTTATATGAGAATGGAATTAAATACATTATAATACAATATTAACAGGCATTAGTGATCAAAGAGTGAATAAATATGAATTAAAAATTTGGTTAAAACTGTATTCAAATATAAAAAATCTTGCTCTCACTCTTTTGTTCGTTTTTGTAATTATGAAATTGAAATCTACTGACCTCTGGTATCTAGGACTCTGGTCTCTAAACAACTAAAGGCCACAATATAATATAATACGCATGATATCTGAGAGAATGTATACTAATTTTAAAGATATATCAAATAATCATTTAAGCATCTATTTATGAATCAGCAAGCGTTTGTAAGCAGAAGTCAATATTTAACTGCGAACTAGTTGTTTAGCGAAAACCACCCACCACTTAACCAATACAACTACAACTTTGTTTAGCTTTACGTAATGCTTCTATTTTAATTAACGTAAATTAGTTATGTGAAGCTTTTGATTCCAACTAGAACGGCGTGTTTATACCTACCTATTACTTTATTACGTTCACATTCTCACTATTCCACACTAATGCGATGTATCTGTGTGTATGTGTGTGTGTATGCGAAGTTCCTTACAGGTTATCTTAATCGGAAATTTCTGACAGTTTATTTAACATCCCGTACTATAGATGATTTGAACAATGGAACTTTACTGGACTTTTAGGAGCTTTTGTTTTACGTAAGCTTTTGTTGCCTGTAAATAATGGGTGATAGGATAAATCAAATTGCAATATTAAATTTGTTATTTGGAAAGTGATCTTGCTTTTTGGTTAAATTTTTCTTCTTTATGTCGTATTAGCAAAAGGTAGTTCTTATTGAAGTTCTAACACACATTAAAACCACAAAATATTGAAAATAAATAATTTTGCAATAGATAATATTAAAACATCTTATCATAACATACTTAGCAAGATCTCTTAAATATGTATAAACTATATAAATATTATAGTATAAAAGATTTTCATGGGATTTTTTTACTTTATTTACTTAATAAGACGTGTATCAGTCTTCACTTTACATTTTCCTTGTATTCTCGTATACGATGTTATATGGCAGAGTCACGTGCTGATAAGAATAAATATGGTATCGTGTTTTCTTTTTTTGAAGTGAAGTTACTCCACTTCCACATTACTAAATAAATATGTAAAAGTTTGCGTCTTCATTTTATTATTCTAATAAGTATAGCTTGATTTGACTATTGATAAACAATATTTTTGTTGCCAAAAACAATTAAAGTAAAATATTATTCTTTTCTGTTAAATCGTGTTTGAAATCAATGAAGACAGGGAAAGCTTCCAAAAGTCACTTTTATGATTGTATCTAACATTAGTGTTATATTCACTTGAATCATTAGTTCATGTAATTTAGTTGCAACTATCATATTAAATGGGCAATATTAACAAATGTAGATAGATGAAAATATAAAGGAAAAAAAAATACATAGTGTTGTAACCAATAACTTTTCATTACATTAATGCTTCAATTAGGCTTTGAGATTTTTTTACAATTCCCCAGTTACTCGACAAAAAAGAAGCCAAATTTTACAAACAGACTAACGCAAACAATTTGCGAGCAGCCGAACGCAAACTACATTGTTACTAACACAACATTCGTTAGGGCATTGGAAATTTCATTTGTATAAATCCTCGAACTGAAGTCCATCTTCCTTGCAGCAATGCCGGACAAGGACCCTACAATAATTGGTGCTCCTAAACTAGTGAGGCCCGGCGAGCAACTACTACTCAACTGCTCCTCCGACTACTCCCTGCCACCCTCTGATATTAATTGGTACATAAACGATGAGATTGTAAAGGTACGTATGTCTTAATATTATTTTTATAGTATTGAAGTTATACTGTGATACTTGTTTTATTATATAAGTATTAAAGTTTTATATATAATATTTATAACATAAATCGATTTAATATATTGCCTTCTTGTGTTTACGCTATGCTATGCTATTGTAAATAAATGTAGTTATTTACACTTTTAAAATAAACAATTATTTTAAAAGTGACTCCAGTCGTGGCGAAGGAGCAGCTTACTTAAAATTATATTTTAAGTTCTTCGTTCTGGTAACGAGGCAAAGTGCGACGTTAAGTTCCGCCCCTGAACACGCAAATAATTGTTTACTTAAAAAATGTAAATATTGAATATCTTATTTCCTCAAATGGGAATCGAACTCACAAATATGCTTGTACTCTTACGCCAATACTGTTATAGTTAACATCAAAATAAAATTTGTAAGCCTGTGAAAAAATCTTTTAATTTGTTAAATTATATTATTAAATATTGTCCAATAAAAAAAATATTAATATAATTCGTCTTTTAGGCCAGTAGGTACTGTAAAATTACTGACTGTAAACTATAGCTTGCCGTGTGATCCCGGCTTAGAATAGGATCATCCTGGTACTGGTGGTGTCGTAAGAGGCGACTAAAGTACGTGTGGTAGAGTCACATCGCCAGCAATGGCAACACACATGGGCAGACTCGACCGGATCATTACCACCCCCGGCATTTAAAACCGGCGTGAAGTAGTGGCTTTATGTCACTGCGTTTCGCATCAGGTAATGCCGGGCCCCGGCGCCCAACCCATCTAAAAGGCCGGCAACGCACCTGTAGCTCCTCTGGGGTTGCACGGAGTCGTGGGCGGCGGTAATCACTTACCATCAGGTGACCCGCACGTTTGTTTGCCGTGTCTTTTCCAAAAAAAAAAAGTCAACCCCATATGAAGTCAATTTTTACATTTAATCTTTTTAATTAATAGCTTTCGTAAGTAAGTACTGTAAACGTGGCAAACGCGGTTTCGGGTTCGATTCTCACTGTAAGAAATTTAGTATATAATATTTAAACTTCCTCGCTTTGATGGCTGATGAGGCAAAGCGTGGCGTTGAGTTTTGCCACTCAACACGCATTACCTCTAAAGTTGGGCGAAAAGTAAGGACTCCGCTCCTTAACACTAGGCTCCGTCTGCCAACTCTGGCAGAACATAATGTAAAGTTGTATTTTAATTAATAGTTATAGTGTATTATGATATATGGTTTACTTATACTATATTACTGAACAGACTGAGCCCTGGCACCGTCTCGAGCTAAGCGCGCCCCAAGCGGGCGGCCTGCGCGCGTCCTGGCGCGTGCTGCGAGTGACAGTACCGCCGGCGGCGAGTGGGGCGCTGCGGGTGCGGTGCGAGGCGCGCCTGCCTGTGGAGCCGCCGGTGCTGAGAGACGCGGCTGCTACTGTCACTGTGTACGCGCGGACGCAACTGTCGAAGTATGTTTCTAATGGAGGTATGTATTGCGTTTTAGGTATAATAATTTTGTTGTAATTTGGTAATAAAATTTTTCTTATTCTTTTTCAGCTTGTTTCAGCTATTTGTAACGCCAAATATTAAATTGCATTTCATTCATTGTATTAAATTAAATTGTTTTATTTTCTAGTATATTATATTATATGTTAAGACTCTATATAATAACTTAAAATATTCCTTTAAGCCTTCAAAGTAAACGTAAAAGTTTTACGAATAATATTCTATTGAGTTTTATTTTAGTCTCATAGAAGGATAATCGCCCAGGGCGCGATCCTAGAAATAAGAAATCGGCTTCTGTATTCTACGAAGTGTAGACAATAATAGAATTGATTCATATCGTCATATTATATTAAGATACAATTTCTTGTTGGGCTTTGCTTTATTAAACTTGACTTATTGGAAACATTAAATGTAAACAATCATGTTATATTTATATGCATAATTATTTTTTAAATAGTGTACATTTTATTGTAATGTCTGGTTGTTGGTTTTGATTCCCACTTACGAGAATGATTCATAAGTAGATTATATAAAAAATATTATTCGTTTTCATTATAAGACTATTTTCAATTAACTTAACTAGACAAAGTACTTTAAGTTTAACCATTAAATAAGCAATGTCAGGAACAATTGGTCGCAAAGTACTTCCTCCTTCTACCCAAAAAATATATAACTTAACTTAACTTAACTTCACGTTTTGACCCTAGTGGGATAATCAGAGAGAACTGAGCCCCAAACACTACGGTCTCTACGTACCTCTTTCGCCTCGTCCACTGTAGTCAAGCTCTTCATACATGCCTTTAGAGGGATTCTCATGCTTTTTACGTGACCTTCCTTTAGTATCTTTGAAACTGTGTTTTCGAACTATTACTATTCAGTTTTCCATCCAAAATATTTTTTGCTTTTATTTCATCACTTATTTTTATTTATTTTTATTTATTTTTTGCCATTAGTTCGACGTGCCCACATGTCCAGCTGAGCACGTTCTTCTTCATTCACAACATGAAATCCTCGCTAGTAGCTCCCATTCTGTGTATCCTTATATTCTGTAAGAGATCGCATCTCCACGGCATTCATTTTTCCTTCATTTTTCAAATTAAATATATGAAGCTAAAATTTCTATTCATATAAAATTTTGAATGTAAAATATATATCCATAACATTTTTATAAAAGAAAATTATTTAGCTTAGAATGCAGATAGATTAGAACATACAAAACATTGTGGAATAGAACGTCACATGTTAACGCTTCATAATCCGGGATAATATTTAAAAAAAATATTTTCTCTCTTATATTATTTAATTGGTGTCCTTCCCAATCCATCCACTTTCAGAGACTTATGTGTTTGCGAGTGCCTCAATCGTACCAGAAAAAAGAAATGAAAATAAGTCCCCGAATGAATATTGAACCCACAAACGCCACGTTTACGTCTGATGTTGTTCCGCTGCGCCACGATGTCTATGATGAATAATTTATATTTCTTATTATTTTGTTCCAGGTACATTCGTTGGAAACAAAAGCTTTTTTATCGTTCTGATTTGGACTCTTAGAGAAATATCAAAGGCTGTGAGCTTATGCTACTAGGTTTGAATATCAAGTGATATTAGAATAAGTATAGATAAAAGAACGGCCTTACCGTGTGATCCCGGCCTAGAATAGGATCATCCTGGTACTGGTGGTGTCGTAGGAGGCGACTAAAGTACGTGTGGTAGAGTCACGTCGCCAGCAATGGCAACACGCATGGGCAGACTCGACCGGATAATTATCACCCCCGGCATTTAAAACCGGCGTGAAGTATTGGCTTTATGCCACTGCGTTTCGCATCAGGTAATGCCGGGCCCCGGCGCCCAATCCATCTTAAAGGCCGGCAACGCCCCTGTAGCTCCTCTGGGGTTGCACGGGGCCGTGGGCGGCGGTAATCACTTACCATCAGGTGACCCGCACGCTCGTTTGCCGTGTCTTTTCCATAAAAAAAAAAAAAAAAAAAAAAAGGTAAATAGTTAAAACTTATAAAAATAATCCATATCATGACTTATGATATGGATTATTTTTATTTCGATGTATAAATAAATATTCAAAGATTGTATGTACTGAAATTGTATATATGATTGTATGTATGGAGGAGGTATGAATGAAAGAACATTAAGCTCTTAAGTTATGAATTTAAATTATTTTATGTTCTTCAACTAGTTTGATTTTATACATTGCGCAAAGTTAAATGCAAATATATTTGTTACTTTGAATCCACACAGAAAAATAACAACTTACCATAATTATTTCGTTTTAAGTTTCGTGTTACTTAAAATTTCTGTAAATGGTACGGTAACGATCTTGACACGTACTGTACGTGTCAAGATCGTTACCGCTAATATCAAGTTGTTCAAATAATTACAGTATGATGTTTTTTTTTTCATAAAAATAAATAAATCAATCATCTTCACGCTGTATCCCGCACACAGCAGGGTAGGCAGAGGGAACTTTATGTTAAGACACTCCGTTCCCCACTTTCTGCCGAATTCTGGAGGCAAATAATAATAATATAAATGTAGACGTTAATCTGTGGCTGTGTTTCTCTTAAGATAATGTCAATTTTTAGCACAAAATTATCTTTTATCTTAAATGTCCAGTAAATTGATGTTTTATTTTATTTATTTTTTTTACTAAATTAAATGTGATACGTAAATAAATTATGCTATGTATGTGTTGTATTTTATTTTAAGCCTTTAAGACCCACATTAAATCAGTAGTTGAGTAACTGCTTAATATCAATTAAAAACATTTATATTATAGTTACGAAGGCTGCAGTTGGAGGGTTAAGGAATTATGATTTTTTTGTATAAATTTATATTAATACAATTTTAAGATACAAAAATTGAATCTAATTTTTATGTAATTGTCCTCAATGTTGGAGAAACAATATTGAATCTAAACCTAATTAAATCTAGCTTAAGCTACGATTTAACTATTCCATGATGGAAAAGTAAGTGTGGGAACATAAGAAATCACTTTCCCAACGGCGCTGTTCACCTGATCTCTCCTTTGTCAGTATTTTGTGGCGCTCGGCCGCCTATCAGACGGACATATTATAATATTAAATAGGTTTCCGCATGTGACACCGAGAGCTACATAACATTACGACTTTATAGTAACAAAGGTCAATATCTAACAAATATCCAAGGAGTCAAAATGTCCTCGATATAGACATTAACATTAGAGGAGACACCATTGGAGGCTGGTGATTCAAAGTATAAGTACTTGAAGCCAGTCATGGCACATGGGTGGCAAAGTGTGACTATAAAATCGACTTTTTGTGGGATCCATCCCCACCCGAGGAAGATAAATATTTATTTAAATTTATTTTTCATTTTAATTTTACTCTGGAGTCAATTCAAAAGCTCGGCGTTGAGTTCCGCCGCTCATTGCGCAATGGCTCCAGAACTCAGCGGAAGTGGGGAACGGAGTGTCTTAACACTAGGTTCCCTTTGCCTAACTTGCTGTGTGCGGGATACTGCGTGAAGCTAAAAAAATTACAACGTTATTTGAGTATTAAATTTTTGTTTGTGTTTCCTTTTTGCCTATTAGTTGCAAAATTGAACAAAAACATATTTCTAACACGACTGCGGGAGGAATTCGTGAAAAAGCGCTGTAATTATTGGAAATATTTTCGCAAAACCGCTGAAAAGAAAAAAATAATTGGCTAAAATTACGGACTTCCATAATTCTTATTTACATTTTCTTTCTTGCTTAGTACCATATTTACAAGCCATTATAAATTTAGTACCATCTCGTTACTTTTTGTATTCTTCAAATCTCTTTCTTATAGCCTAATTAAAATTTATTCTTATATGATAATTGGCATAAACGATTATTGCTTTTGTATAATGAACCGATGTGTTTATATTTTACGCTTAGTAAAAATGTTAATCTTTAAATAAATAAAGATAGCTTTTTATTTTCTCTACATTGAGATGTTCACAGTTTTTTAATTAATTTTCAAAGATATCCTTGAATTAAGAAAATACAAAACAATACTTTATAAAAATGTTTTTAAAAGAAATTATGTTTATGTAAAGACAAAATACTGTTACTGGGCTTCTGGTATAAAATATAACATATGATCGTCACAAAATGTAAATGTTTTCAAAAAATATATAGAAATATAATATACAAAATGAACACGCCAATAGGTTTCTATTTAGTAGCGAACGAATCCTACGCTCATTTTTTTATGTAGATCGAGTGGAAGAAAGTTTCACAATATCAGCGTGTGACACCAGAAGGCTATAGGCCGTCCCTCTAGAGCCTTCTTTATATTTAATTTGGCTGTATTTTATTTTATGCTGTTATAATTTTTTAAATTCTATTGAGATCGGAATGTCTGAGTGTGATACAAAATAACATAAGCGATAATCTTATGATAAATAGCTAACTTACTTAAAAGGGAAATGTCAAAATGAAGTAACTTATATTCGATGTAAGTGAGTTTCTGTTTTCTTTTGTTTTGTAACTCTAATGTAACTATAAAATTCTATATTTGAAACGTATTGTTTATAATTCTAATTTGGTACAAATAATTGATAAAAAACACACTGATCCATAGAAATTGAATTTATAACGTTTTCTTGTCTAGTAATATGATTTTTAACAAAATTTGTATTTTGAGATAAAAATATAAAAACATACTCAATAAATTACGTCTACCAGACTAAATAAGATAAGTTGTTCAAAGCAATTTTGACACAAACATATTTTATAATAGGTTTTTTTTTATGGAAAAGACACGGCAAACGAGCGTGCGGGTCACCTGATGGTAAGTGATTACCGCCGCCCACGGCCCCGTGCAACCCCAGAGGAGCTGCAGGTGCGTTGCTGGCCTTTAAGATGGGTTGGGCGCCGGGGCCCGGCATTACCTGATGCGAAAAGCAGTGGCATAAAGCCACTACTTCACGCCGGTTTTAAATGCCGGGGGTGGTAATGATCCGGTCGAGTCTGCCTATGCGTGTTGCCATTGCTGGCGACGTGACTCTACCACACCACCAGTACCAGGATGATCCTATTCTAGGCCGGGATCACACGGCTAAAATATGCTCATTGTAAGTTTCAGTGTAACAGGGCACGGTCCCGGCTTTAACGGCACCGCGGTATAGCTCTGCGTTGGTCTTATTTTTATTTATTTATTTTTATGGAAAAGACACAGCAACGAGTCTTAGTTTAAGAAATATTGATTTGATTAAATTCAGGCTGCTTTTAATAATTTAGCAATATAATATTTCAAAATTATTTTCATATATTCCAATGTGGAGTAAATATTAAAAATTACTTTATTTGAGGCCGGTCGTGGCGCAGCGGCACAAGGTGTGACTGTAAACCGACTGGTTGTGGGTTCGATCCCCACTCGAGGAGATGAAATATTTACTTAAATTTATATTTCCATTTCTTCGCTCTGGTGTCGAGGCAAAGCGCGGCGTTGAGTTCTGCCACTTAACACGCAATGCCTCCGGAATTCGGCAGAAAGTGGGGAACGGAGTGTCTTTCACTACGTTCCCTCTGTCTACCCTGCAGTGTGCGGGATACAGCGTGAAGCTGATTTTTTTATTTATTTTTACTTTATTTTATTTTTCAAAAATTTGCTCTAGTGATTTGGGAGGCTGAGTGATGATTTGAAGTTTTAAATTAAAAAAATATGAAGAGGTGATCTGTCAAACAGCACGTTGTGTCTTTTATTCATTTCTATGTCTTTGTTTGTGATATATTCACAAACACAGACATAGAAATGAATAAAGGACAGGACACCCACCCAAAACAAAAATGTGAAAGTAAGTACCAAGTTCCATACACATACCTCAGTTAAAAATAGTTACAGGAATGCACGCTTGATTTTCCGCAGTTTGGAAAGTAGATTCTGAATAAATATCATATTAAATACCTAAAATTCTAATACTTACAGGAACGCAAACCGGTTCTTCCAGCATTTTTCTGATAATATTTTTATTATTTTTCAGTACTTTTTAATGATATTACTTGGCAAGTTTTCACACACCTTGTTATAAATCTACTAAATGCAATGAGTCAAGTCAATTTTTTGCTCGAATTCGGCGGACACACTGCCGTGTGTCTAGATGATGAAACGATTAATATAAAATGAAGATATAATAATGATTTCCTGTTGTGTTATACCTAATAGCTGCCGAATATGTGGTTTAAACAATTCATACTATGTTACATGCCTACTATGTTACATGTGGAATCCAGTGTCGACTAAGCATCTACTATAAATTGTTTACAAATAATGAAGCCATCTTTTTCCATTCAAGTAAAATAATAAGGAAAACCACGGTAATACACTTTTTGCTAAGACAATAAAATTTGTTATTGTTACTCAACGTGTACGGTGCGAACTGACGCCACCGCTTCGTTGAAATATTAACAGCTGTTTCCCAACATTTATCATGTAAAACGGATTAAACGTTCAAGAGCGGGCGTAAGGCTGTCTCCATTGAGATGTAAACAGGTTGACTTTATACATTTTAAGTACAACCGAAACAGAACAAGAAAATAATTCCACCTACTTTGTCATCAGTGGGTTACTGTAAACTGTTTTTATAAATCGAATACATACGTTTACTATTATAGAATGATAATATAAATTTAGTTAAAAATGTTGTAAAAATTTAGTCCTGATTATGTGTCGTAAAACGCAAAGAAAATTAAGTGAAAAAAACAATATTTCAATTATTAATTATAATATGTATGCTGGTGTATATTATGCAGAATTAAAGTTAAAATGCCTTCATTTAAGTGAGTCAATTTGGACGCTCGTCTCATTTTTTATGTAAATTGCTTGCAAAAACTTTTATAATACTTTTACGCCAGAGGAGCAAAGCAAATTCCTTTGGTTATTGGTCTGCATAAAATTACATATTTTATTATTTATGAACTATGAATTGTGCATTTAAAAGAAAATAAACCATTTTTTGTATGCGCATAGCAGGGTGAGCAGAGGATATATGAAAATCTAGTGTCCACCATTTCTCTTCCCACTTATCGCCAAATTCTGGAGGCGTCGCATGCTGAGCGACGGAAGTCAACGCCGCGTTTTTGCCTTGTAACTAGAGGGAAGAAATGAACCAATTGAAAATTTAATTTCCTCGAGTGACAAACTGAACTTTTGAATTTGAATTGATAAACCCTATCGTATATAAGCCTGCGTTGAATTGAATTGACAATCAGAGTATTAATAAATCAAATACGATGTTGGAAAAATGATATATTTGCCGATAAAATATGACACTCGTGAATTCATTCATACCTCGTATTGACATTAAAGAAAATTTATATCTGACAGAATTCAACGGCACGTGTCATAATAGCTTGTTGCTACGCAATGAAAGTATATATTACTGTGGTTCCTTTTACGCTTATTTCACTTTGAATTAGAACGCCTTCATTATTTATATAATATTATATACTTGTTTAACTTGCACATGTAGATAACTAAGTAAAATCAAATAAAATACTGTTTCTAATTCTTTAGTAATTAATTTCTTATCACGTATAAATTAAGTGAAATATCATGTATGATACATATATATATAAATGTCACGTATAAAACACAAAACTAAAGTCTTAAATTTCTAACTAGTTCTCATAATTTGATTTCACCATAGTGAATTTAGTTAGTATTTTTAAAATGAAATTGTGGATAGCCGTTACCAATTAATTATAATGCCTCTGTTTGAAATATTACTTTTCGCATATTTAGTACTAAAGTAGAATGCACCAACATGGTACAGTGGGACAGCGTCTGACCGTAAGAGTGTTATTTGTGGCTCGATGTACATTTGGAGAATGATGATATATAATTATTTCCAGTTGCCAGCTGGTAGACAAAGCGAAGCGTTGTGTTTCGCTCCTATAGTGTCTGACATTTAAAAAGACGGAGAACGGTGTGTCGTAATACTAGGTTCTTTCACTATCTCCTTAAGAAAAACACATATTTTTATTTTTGAAGGCTCAAACTAACGCAATATATGTTTAGTTATTTAAAAATATGTGTATAATATAAGCACTATTAAAGTTCAATATAAGAAATATATCCGTTATCTCCGATATAACAATATTACATTATAAACACCACTGAAACAAAATAGTTAAAAAACTAAACTATCGAAACTTTTAATAACGTCGCGATCTACTTCCACGTTCATTCCTCACAAACAATAACGCCCGTACCTCTTTCGGTCCTTCACTTTCCGCATACTTAGAACTAAAGTTTCCACTTTGAAGGAGAAATTTGGCTCGAGTCTCATTTCCTTGCTAATTAACGAGCGAGTGTGCATTGTTTTGCTCATCTCGATCTATAATAGGGTTAGTGCTCTTTCTTGAAGTAATAACACTAAGTGAAAAACTTGTGTTCATAAATTTTGTTAATTGGATATTATATTTCACAATAGGATTTTTTTGTATTTGAATAACTTCGTTAATATTTTATAAATCTACTTTTTACCTGACGGACATAAGTAATTTTCTTATCAAAATATCGAACAAATTAGGTTGCAATAATTATATATTTTAGTAATATTTTTTCTTCTTTTTTTAATAAGTGAAAATTTATTATTTTAAAATGTCTCAAACACGACCCTTTAACGCTGTGAAATTAACTGCGAACTTACTTAAAGTTGATCGAAAATACTCATTGACGAAGAATGTGCTTGCTTCACTTGTTTAATAGAATATATCGTGTACACATTATGTATGATCAAAATGTTTTTTTTTTATAATTGTTCTGTATTTTATAGTGGATTAGAAATAAACGAAATTTATTATTTTCTAACATTTGGAAACATTATTTAATTTAAGACCATATATACTAAAAATTTATTTAAGAAATGAGTAAAAAATAGTGTGGATATTGGTCAATCCAAGATGTGCACTAATGGTACCATTTACATAAAAGTTAGTAATTTACAAAATAAAGCATTTGGTATTTGTGTTTAAAGATATTTATTTCTCAAAAAAGCTAATAATATCATAACGCTAAACAACATTTTTGCTTATTTAATTTTCATTAATAAATGATATAGATTAAGACGTTCTTTAAATTTGAGGCCGTCGTAGCGCAGCAGCACAACTAGTATTGCCTTGTAAATATCGTGGAATGTGGAGAGCAGAGTGTGTTAGCACTACCTTTCCTCTGTTATATGTGTGAATAAAGCGTGAAGCTAATAAATATTAAATTGTTGATATTGAACTGTTTAACAGTACTCCATTTTAAATAATATTTAATGATAAATAACAAATTTTAACGAAGATTTTAACATAATTACAACAATTTAAGAGCTAAGTTAGTATCAGTTCTTTCATAATATTTATACGTAAAGTAGTTATAATGTTATGTCAAGAAAAAAGTTAAAATCCCATTCGGAAGCAAACACGCGTATTGCAAACAAATATTGGATTAGTTTGAACATCGTACTGAGTATAACCCGGCATTAATATGATTATCTTAGAACAAATCTACCATAACCGTACTGTAACGTATTCATGTAAGCTTTGCTTGAAAATTATATTAGTATTTTACGAATAATTTCTGGTTTCCTGATCGCAGAGTCAGTGATCATGCAAAAGCTAATCAAATATCTATATAAAAAGCCATGAATTCGATTGTAAAGAAAAATATTTACTGTATGGAAATTAGGAAATATTTTGTACTTGAATGTTCATTTATATTTATTTTTTCCTTTTTTCTTCATAAATTTCGTTCGACATAAAATAAGATTTATATTACTTTATTATTTTCAATTTACCTTAAATCTTTAATACTTTTGATTTATGTCTAAAGTAGACTTCGAAACTTGTATATCAAAATGACGTGTTCTATATAATATAACGATAGCAAGTTTTACTAATTTAATAAAACTTACAAACTCAAGTCCCTCATGTTACTTTTCCTTTAAAAATAAATTTCGATATAGAAATAATACATAGAGTGAGAACTCAATACTACGAAAAAGTGTAATAGTACCGGTCGTAGCAATGACGTAGTACGTCTACGCGCTGTCGTAGATGCAAGCCTACGTCATTATTACGATCTTTGAATTTTGATTCCCTTGATAGTGTCGAAATATGTCGTATTTTTGCAATAAAAACTCATCTTTTTTAAACAAATGTATAAATATTTTATTTCTGGAAATCATGGGGCCGTAGATGTGAGTTTATAGTTTGAATTTTAGCTCGATATTTCCAAGTGATTCGGAGAAAAGGCTCTTGTTAGACAGACAAACAGACAGACGGACGGATCTTAAAAGGGTTCCTTTTTTAGATTAAGTTACGGATCTCTAAAAACTAATTTGCCATTAACATCAGCCATGATCATATTGTGAACAATACACATTATAAAAAATTCTACCTATTCATAGTAATAAAATTAAAATTGCCATTAAACACCCTGTACATACGCGAACTGTCTCTTGAAAGCAGTTACGGACAATACGAGCCAACAACGCTTACGGCGAACGTACGTCGGCCTACCTAGTACTGAGAGTGGGAGGTACTAAAATGCGACCTAAGGTTTTAATAATATTTACATTAGAAATCCTAAATGCGTTGCAAGCATACATTATAGGTATATTAAAACACGAACATAATTTTATTGTATTAAGTAGAAAAATATGTGGTTAAAGCGGGCGAAGCCGCGAGCGGGTCGCTAGTATTCTATATATATGTAGCTTGTACTTACAGTGTCATTACATTGTTTTTGTACACTTCATATTATTAGGTTTAGAAAATAAAAACTTTTAAATGGGATACTTTTAAGTCCACTTAGTAACCGGAGCAAACCATTATTTTTCTTTTCCTGTTAATTTAAAATAGCCACAAGCCAATATCGTATCAGCGCTTTCTCCACGAAAGGAAAGTTAGCGAAGTTGAAAGTTAAGACTTGACTTAAATTCGTTATTTCTCTCGGTTCACCACTTCTGTTAATGGTTTATTTTAATGAGATTTTTTTTGTACCGGAGAGAAACACGCAGTAAAATAATTTTAGTAAAAATATGTCTCGCATGGGAATAGAACCCATAACCAGTATTACTCATAAAACTACCAGAGCTTTTATATAATAACAGGCATTAATTCTATTTGCACATCTAATAAAATATAAAAACCTTAATAAAACCTCTCAAACGACCCACAAAGGCAGTCGCAGATGTGTCCGAGGATAAATAAAACAAGATAACGAAGAATGATGGTTTGTTTTACTTGGATGATATTTATAATAAGGATTTTATAATTAATAATACAAAATTATTATTCATTATAAAACCCTTGTTTATATATTTTATATGTATTATATATCCTGCAGATAACAGGGTGGGAACCTAGTGTCAAGAAACTCCATTTCTCATTTTCCACCAAATTCCGTGGATCTCAACGACACGATTTATAAAAAAATATATTCGTGTCGTATATAGGGAAAATATATTGCGGTCAATGGACCGACGCATTCTTTGGGCCACCTAAGTATTACGAAAATTATTTGCACTCTACATTTACTTATCCCATATCTTGATCATACATATTATAAAGGCAATTTTGTGACAATTATTTTTTTTATATTAATCATGAAGAGTATTTATAAAATAAATTTTAAATTTAACATAACATATTGAAGCCGTCATGACGCAGGGGTATAAATTGTTACTGTAAACGCGTCTGGTTGTGGGTTCGATCGAGGAGGAAATGAAATATTTATGTAAATTTATATTTTCACCAATCACTGATGATATACTGAAAACGTATTACACAACTAAAATTAATTGAGTACGCACAGTATACATATACATATTATAGCAATATTCATTTAAATTTACAAAATTGTATGTGGAACAGATATGATGCACTCTTTAAAATATGAAATTATGAAATAAAAGGAAGTTTTGAAAACAATATGTATATTGTTCTGATAATTGTAATTATCTTTCATTTTATTCTTGCGGTAAAGGTTAATAGAACACTGTTTTATATCTTTCCAGTAATCTTTTTTCATTTATTTCAGAGATAACCTAATAACATGTTATATGTGTAAATAAATGATATATATTTTATTAAAAAGAAACCTTAATACCATTTAAAGAGAAAATATTTTGCAACATTTCTATGTTCAAGATTTTTTAGGAGTCTATCACTAAATTGAAACGGAAAACTTCAAGCCAGATGCTATCAGGGAACTGGCATCTGTCAGTTAAAATAACTGAACGTCAGCGAAACTTGATAACGCGAAATAAAAAAAAATAGAAGCATAAGGTTAACCATTAGTCCAGCTGTTTCAATCACAGTTTTCGGTTTACTTGTTTACAATAGTGCAAAATGGAAAGACAATATCTTTGCCTCAATTGATTTTCAATAACAAAAGAGTTTTGCAAACAATATGTGGGTATGTGGTAAATCACTTTTTTTAGTGAAACTATTTTAACAAGCTGAAGAATCTAGGGAGAATCACCGTACTAGTACCACCATATATTTCATATGCCTTACTTTCTATATAATATGAACATATGTATATATGTAGAATTGAATTAAGAAAGAAATCTGAGAATCGGCTTTTTTTTCTTCAGCTGCACGCTGTATCCCGCACATAGCAGGGTAGGCAGAGGGATCCTAGTGTTAAGTTAACACTCCGTTCCTCACTTTCCGCCAATTTCTGGAGGCATTGCATGTTGAGTGGCGAAGTAATGAAAATATAAATGTAAATAAATATATTTCATCTCATCGAGATGAAATAGAAGCCACAACCAGTCAATTTACAGGCAAACTTTGTGCCCCTGCGCCACGATACCCCTCTTTATTCTCTTTATTTTTATATTTTATTCAAATGATTTTTGCCAGTACATGGTTTGAATGTTAACATTTGTGTTTGCTAAAAATTGTTCGTACCCATTTATATATTCTTTAATACTTTTTTATATATAAAATTTAGGATTAAAAGGGATAACGGATTTAAAAACTTTATTTTTTTGAAGAGTAGCTTTAAGTTCTACCTGGTTAAAATTTTTACACTTTGTTTAAGTCAAATGATTTTATCTATGATCATTTGAATGTCGACGCTTTGGTTGTGGATTGCCACTAGGGGGAATTAATTATTTTCCTTTCCTCGCTCTGGTGACAAGCAAAAACGCAGCGTTAAGTTCCGTCAATCAAAACACAACGTTGCGAAAATTGAACGGTGCCTGGCGAACGGAGTGTCTCCACTCCCATTACACTAAGTTTACCCTGCTATATGCGACATACCGAGAAGATAAAAAATATGATATAGTAATATCATGATTTTTTATTAAAGACAAGACCTGATTTTCTTTTTCCTTATTACATTTACGATCCTACATTATAGAGTGCAGAGTCATAACTACCATAAAGCGAATAACACTAACAACATACAACTATAACAACATAAATGTTAAGTATATTTACGTTGTTTCTCGATAGAGTGCCAGGAAAGTTTGTCTGGTTTATTTTCGTTACTTTATAACATTCGTTCGCAAGTAACAACAAAGTGCTTAAAAAATCAGCTTAATGTGAATTTCAATCTCAGGTTATGATTAAGATAATTAACGTACAAACATAAATGCATGTTAGTTGGGGGTTCAATCTATATTAATGTTTCACTGTTGTACTATCTGGTTGGTTAAATGATGAGATCCAAAAGATTCACTTTGCCCGCTTTATGAATCAATATATTTATATTTTATTTCAATAGCACAAAAACTAGAAACATACAATTAAAACGAAATAAAAAAGAAAATATTGAATTATCGATTTGATAGGAAAATATTAACGTGATCTAACCAAAAAGGGAGAGTATAAATCGTATCACAGGTCGCCGTCGTAATCCGACCCATGTTGATAAGTTAACGAAGTGATACGCCGTTCGTGGAACTTTACGTAGGTGCTGTATAAGCTGGGACGTGACTAGAAGGCTAGTAACGTAGCGTTTTGATGATACTTCTCGTATCTGAGAAAGTCACACAATTTCATTATAATAACTTTAGGCCATCGTGGGGCAATGCGCTCTGTCGTTTCATCTTACTTTCGATCCCTCGGGTCTAGGAACAATTCTAGGAATTGTTTTTAATTTCCTCTTCGCTCTAGCAAACCAAAGCACGGAGTTAAGATCCACCACTCAACAGTCAATGTCCCGCAATCAGACACTATGTTGTCTCTGCCTACTCTGGTACGCAGTAATAAACATGAGTAAACGTCAATCATTAGTTTCTGTATATTTGTGAATATGTAAGTATGCTTAATCATATAAATAAATCATACATCTAAAATAAATTATATAAGGGTCTCGTAGCTCTACTATGTACGCGGCGTTTACAGTTTCAAGCCAAAGATTAAGAAATACATTTTGTCATGACAAAAAAAATCATATGACGAAAATAAAGCAATATCTAAATATATCGAGTATAAGATATAACGCATGTAAAAAGGAAATATTTTTAATTATATTTTGAAAATTTCCATTTTATAATGTAATTGCTTTTTTAAAACTTTTCCATTTCTTGTTAAAAGTTGGTTTTTAGTCCACTTTTTCAACAATTTATTCGCTTATTGACTGTTCTGACTAAAGTCATAATGTTGTTTGAGCAAAGAAGCGTTGAGAACTTGGCTTCTTTATGTGTTCAATTTTAAAGTACCTATTATTCTGATATTTTATGAGTTTATTTGCTTAAAACTTGTTAAAACTTATGTTAATGTTTTGTAAAAGATTAATATAAACAATGATTCATCGCTCTGTAAAGGTAAGTAATTCTAGTAATTCTGTTATTTACATATTAGTTATTTGACAGCACAATAAAGTTTTTGCCAGTCGTGGCGCAGTGTGACTGTGTAAAACCAGTTGGTTGTGCCGTTCGATTCCCACTCATGGAGATGAAATATTTACTTAAATTTATATATTCATTTCTTCGCTCTGGTTTCGAGGAAAAGCGCGGCGTTGAGTTCTGCCACTCAACACGCAATGCCTCCAAAATCCGGCAGAAAGTGGGGAACGGAGTGTCTTAACACTAGGGTTCCTCTGCCTACCCTGCTGTGTGTGGGATACAGCGTGAAGCTAATTTAATTTAATAAAGTTTTAGCTCAATATTCTTTAATGATGCTCGGCCATTACGAAGCTAATAAAAATTCTGGCTTTTATATATAATTAATTATTATTTTATTATATAGTAATTTGTCTTATAAATATTGAAATTATCATCTATCGTTCAAGTAGCCAACAAACCACCAACAATATCGTCACGTATCTAAACTACGATAATGGCATTCTATTTATAAAAAAAAATATTACATTTTTTTTTTATTTTTTTGATGTGAAAAGTGATGATTGTGGAAAAGTGATGATTGTGGACACGATTCCTACTCGGGGGAATAAACTGTTCAATATTTTCATTTCTTCGCTTTGGTGACAATACACAATGTCTTGAAAAAATTGGCGGAATGTGGGGAACGGAAGCGGTTAATATGTGGAATACAGCTAATAAAACAGCAAAAAAAATAATATGAAAATACAATTTTCTTTTTACAAATGTATATTAAATTAAATTAAATTAAATTAGCTTCACGCTATATCCCGCACACAGCAGGGCAGGCAGAGGGAACCTAGTGTTAAGACACTCCGTTCCCCACTTTCTGCCGATTTTGAAGGCCTTGCGTGTTGAGTGGCAGAATTCAACGCCGCGCTTTGCCTTGACACCAGAGCGAAGAAATGGAAATATAAATTTAAGTAAATATTTCATCTCCTCGAGTGGGGATCGAACCCACAACCAGTCGGTTTTACAGTCACACTTCGTGCCACTGCGCCACGGCCGGCCTCGAAATGTATATGGATAAAAATATTTTTTTTTAACTGCTAACATTCTTAAAATAAAGGAATTGCTTTTAGACCAGATAAATTTACGGACTTTTGATAGGAACAAAGCTATGTTGCAATATATTTAAAACGTTTTAACTTTTACTTTATTTTACTGGGTAAAAATTTCACAGTAATATAAATAAAAACATATAAATCTTTTTTTCTACATAATATAGAGACTTGCCGCTTTAGATACGTTTCTGCATAGAAGCAAGAGACGCCCTCCTCACTTTACGGACAGTTAGTGACATGCCCTTGGACGCAATGGGCTTGTGAAGTACGAATGTGTGAAAATTACCCGGTAGCGACAGTTACGAATCGAGTTTTTCTATATATATATATATATACATATTTGTTTTAACACTTTAATACCACAAAGCAAAATGAAAACTAAATACAAAGAGCCTCAATAGAATTTCGATAACAAAAGAAGACCTTATGTGTAAAGCAAAAAAGTAGATTATATAGCGTTTAGGTTGTTTTCAAGCATAGATTGTGATTAGGTCGTAGGCGGCAGCTGTGAGATTTCACACGAAGCTTTGGTTGTAAAAATAACTAAAAAAGACCTTTAACGCCGTGTTCAACAAAAGGAACCCGAGTCACTTAATCACTTTTTTTAACTTTATCTAAATGAAAACAATAATTTCTTTAGGTAATTCAGATTAATATAATTATAACGATATACTATATAATAATAACTGAATTGAAGTGAACACTTCTCATCAGGGGATCAGTTTTTTTTTCACTTCTTATTGAAATACTGTTTAAAATAGTTGTATTTTAAAGTGTCTGATAAAAGTTGCTTATACCGTAATCTTTTTTTTTCGGCTTCACGCTGTATCCCGCACACAGCAGGTTAGGCAGAGGAACGTAGCGTTAAGACACTCTTTACACCACTTTCTGCCGAGTTCTGGAGGCGTAGCGTATTGAGTGGCGAAACTTAGTGCCGCCTTTTGCCTTGACACCAGGGCGAAGAAATGAAAATATAAATGTAAATAAATATTTTACTTCCTCGTGGATCGAACCACGTCATCATTTTTACAGTCATTTTTACAGTCACACTTTGTGCCTTCGCTCCACGACTGGCCTCTTTAAATGTTTTTAATAAATATTTAAAATTTTCATTGTTGTTTCTGGCTGGTCAAATGATGAGATCTATAGGCCCACCTCGTGAGTGATAGTTTCTGTATAATTTGTTAAAAAAGAAATATTATAAATATTAACATATTAACAAAAAATATTAACATGATCTAACCAATAAAAGATGGTATAAATCATATTACAGGTTGTCGTCGAATTCAGATCCATGTTGGTAAGTTAAGGGAATGAAACGCCACTCTTCGAACTTTACGTAGGTAACATATAAGCTGGGACGTGACCAGAAACGTGAAATACTTAAAAAGCTAGTAATATAGCGTTTGGGAGTAGTGTCGGAGAAAGTCAGAAAATTTCATTATAATGTCTTGGGGCCATTGTGGCACTATACGATAGCGACTGACTGTAAGACTGCAGTGGTAGTGGGTTTGACCTTACCTTCAATCAGTCGGGGCCAATTATTTTTATTATTACAAGAATTATTTTTATTTGCCTCGCTCTGGCAAAACACAGCGAGGTGTTGAGTTCCACCACTTAACACGCAGTATAGTTAATAAAAATACAAGTTTAATATATGTCAATTATTAATGCGTTAAAGGCGACGCATCCTATGGATTTGAATTCGAGGATAGGATGGATTTGGATGGATTTTTGGATGGAGCCCAAGAATGCAAGATTAATTTTCATGATAGGAAAAAGATAACAGTTAGCAGTAGCAGTAACGCTACTACAACGCATCTAAATACGAAATATTTTCAACAATATTTTCAAATTTCTCATTTTACGATGTAATCGCCATTTTAAAATTCTTCCATTTCATGTCGAGAGTTGGTTTTTAGTCTTCAACTTTTCCTACATTTTGTTTGTTTATTGACTGTTCTGACTAAAGTCATCAAGTAGTTTGGCCCATAAAGGCGTTAAGAACTTTGCTCCGTTATACGCTCAATTTTAAAGTATATAAATTGAAATAAATTGTTATAATTTCATTTCTAATTGATATTTTATAATTTCATTTCTCCACTTTGGTAATAAGACGCAATGATAAAAATTAGGTGGAAAATGGGGGAACGGAATGTTTTAATTATAGCTACCCTTTGATCTTGCTGTATTTGGGATACAACGTAAAGCTAATAAAATAGAAAGTAACAGTAAAAATATTGTTTTACAAATGTATTCGGATAGAAATATTTTGTAACTGCTAAAATTACAAAAATCTAAGTGAGGTAAGTGTCCCATTAGAAATCGCATTCACTGTAAATAATTTGTGAAAATACTCAAATAAATTATGTAGACATTACTGTTTACTGTTAGAATATTCGCGATCAGAATATACAACGTTATTTAATTATTTATAAAAAATGTATAGGTATAGGTACCTATCAAAAGCTCAAATCGTGTCCCGACCGTAAGCATTTAAAACTGTGCTCCAATTCGCCACAATCGAAGCTTTAATCGATATATTAAGTATGATATACATTAATGATTTTAGCATTTTGTTATTCGTCGTGTTATGAATATATTTTATGACCTAATTAGATTGTAGCTTAAACTATTTTTTTGTTTCTTTTGAAATTTTATTTCGCTTACAAAAGTTCTTCTGTGAGCAATATAAAGTTAATATTGCGGACCGATTAAGAAATACTTTATGTACATAGAAATGAACTATTATACATATTTTTAAAGAAATCGTTGTTTTTGTCTTAATAATTTTACGTAAACAGAATCCACAGACGATTAAGTTAATATTGCGTTTTCAAAGTGCACTGCTGAAAATAAAACGAACCAGAAAATTAAAGGGTAAGCTGTCAAATTCAATGGAATTCTGTTTACGGGGATCATACAGCAAAGAGCGCTGGCTTGCGACAATATTTGTTTAAAATTGCAACCAGACAAGACTGCTTTACTAAATTTCATATATGCCAGTACTTCCACGGAATTTTATGCGTTTTATGTGTTATCTTTTGATGCACTAAATATATACATTCATTTTATATTATTTTCAAGTAAACTAAATACAATTCAAAAGAAAATCTTCAAAAGAACAAGATATCAATAAAAACTCAAAAATCTAAATTATAACTTCCCATCGTCATCATAATTATGTTACATTGATTGTAATGAGGCTGGAGTTAAATCCAATTAACCATGTCGACATGTGTTTGTGATATATTAAAATCCATAAAAAAAATACATTTGCATGGCATGGCATTTACATTCGAATATCAATGAAAACGGTATACACACACAGTTACACATCTAGATTGTTGACAAGCCACGAATGTATTGCAGAATTAAGCTTAAGGAAAACTCTCCGAGCTGCGAATGCCTTCAAGAAACACCTTAATAAGGGATGCAAATATTTCTAGAATGCACAAGGATTTTATGTATTATATTAAATTCGGAAGGAAAATACATAGAGAGAGAGAGAGAGAGCACAAAGAAAGCCGCATTATGACCCAAAATTTATGAAATGAACTCACGAAGATGGGCCTACCCATGGAGTAGTGAAATCAACGCATAAGTCGATAATACTTCTCGATATCTTACACTCTCGATCGATTACAATAATTCTAAATATACACTTTAAGTTGCGAAACATTATAATCGTCAGACGAATTTGTCAAATAAATCACAATAAAATTCTTGTCAATCGAGCTGCCTTGTCTTGTTTCTATTCTTACATTTTTCTTGATTTGCGTTCTATACATTATGTTCCGCTACACTTGCGATGCGACGCTCTGTGGAGAATATGGATATCTGTCAAAGTCGTAATACTTTTTCGTATTGCGTATTTTTTTTACTATTATTATTATTTTCAGGTTCGCGCAGTATCCTCCGTGTTACAGGGTGGACAGAGAGAGCCTAGTGTTAAGATACTTCGCTCGCCACTATGCGCTGAATTCTTAAGACATTGCGGCAAGAATTATAAATTAAAAAGGTTTATTAATTAACTTTTTTTGAATACGTTTATATATTTTAATATATTATCAAATTATATTTATACTTGTTGTTTAAATATATTCGCTCACCTGGACAAAGCTGTCCGTTGCGAAAATGTCATTTTTATAAGAAAATGTCATTCATATAAGTTCACGTTCATACCAAGTAATTAGCATACAGTTTCTTTAGAACAACTGCTGTACAAAAATTATATTACAATATGTCAGAAATATATATATTTTTTGAGATTCTTAAATATTATTAAAAATGATGATAGATATATTTTTTCCTGATTGGAAACTTATTTCTATATTTACTTAGTAAAAAATATAGCCGTCTATGTAGCAAGAAAAACGTATTTCGACACTACAACGGGAATCAAAACTTATATGGTAATTCCGGTTGACCTTGAAATTTGGCAACTAGCACTAGATCAGGGAAATATCTGAAAATTGTATATTTGTGTTTCAATCCTAAAAAATAATAGCTTTAAATAGCAAAGAACGCGTATTTCGACAATATAAAGGAAATCAAAGATACTAGGGTACTTTCCAGTTGATCTAGAATTATGAAATTTTTCAGCTACCTTCTACAGGTAGTACTTGTCTAGGAAAAAAACTGAAAATATACATTTGTAGTTAAGCCCTAAAAAGTAATAAGGCCCTAAAAAATTAAAAGAGGCCAAATTTGATATTAAAGCCACTATTTTAAGTGAGGTATCACATATCATACGGTACGGAAAACTCAGTTGACGACCCTGACTCGCGCTTGTCCGGTTTTTTCTTATTTGCATTCTATTCTTACTGTAGACTTCTCCAAAAAATTACATGACATTATAATTACATTGTTTACAAATCTTACGTCTACAACAAATACGTAATTCAATTAGCTGATTCAGCGAGGCGTTGTTTTTCACCCATTAAGGCGTTAACTCAAAGACTGCGCTCACCGTCCATATACCGAGTGACTAAACATTTTAGAGTAATGAAACCGTGTTTGTATCTCTTAATACTTTAGTTTTGGAATACCCATATTCAGGCTCGAGCTCTTCGTGCTATTTATTAGATTGTTTTGAGCATCCAATATAATAGCATCAGATTGTCGCTTGGTTGACGTTCATTAAGTTAAATTGATTTATCAGGTCCATTGGAGAAGCATGTAATTAACAAGTTGACGATATCTAAACGTATGGTACAATAGTATAGCACCTATTAAAATTTTGTATAGTAATTTTGATCATCCTTTCAGATTTACATATAAACCTATTCTATCCATATAATGTAGGTGCGTCCACATTACACAAAATGAAATTTAAATACTCATTACCGATACTCTTTAAATATCTTGCGCAAGTTGTAATATATGGTAAAGCTTACATTTTTAGAAATTTTCTAATGTTGTTTTGTATTTTGTTTCTAGGATTTTTTTAAGAGTACTTGCCATAACAACATCAATCTGAATGAATGAATTGGGTAACTGGTTATGTTTAATATTTTTTCTTAGAATCCGTGTACCTATTTGACCATTGAAATGATAAAAACTAATAAAGCAAAACTAAAATGTTTTCAAAATACAAGAACCATCTCACTTAAATCCTACAGATTTTAAGTGAGACTACAAACTTGGTCTTATGTTAGATATTTCTTTCATAAAATGATCATAACCTCTACTTAGTCTGTAGTTATAACAATATAAGACGGAATCATTATGCAACACCGCCATGACCAAGAGTGGATATTCATTTTATTATTCACGTCTCAGTCGTCTACTAATAGCCCGTAGATTCGCTATGAATGTGTTAACAGCTATCTCTAGTTGGCAAAATTAAAGATATCATTACATTCAAGCATATCGCATAAATTTTGTGCCGTGTGATCCCGGCCTAGAATAGGATCATCCTGGTACTGGTGGTGTCGTAAGAGACGACTAAAGTACGTGTGGTAGAGTCACGTCGCCAGCAATGGCAACACGCATGGGCAGACTCGACCGGATCATTACCACCCCCGGCATTTAAAACCGGCGTGAAGTAGTGGCTTTATGCCACTGCGTTTCGCATCAGGTAATGCCGGGCCCCGGCGCCCAACCCATCGTAAAGGCCGGCAACGCACCTGTAACTCCACTGGGGTTGCATGGGGTCGTGGGCGGCGGTAGTCACTTACCATCAGGAGACCCGCACGCTCGTTTGCTGTGTCTTTTCCATAAAAAAAGTATATACAAATAGTATCGTTTTTGTATGATAAAATGATCATGGTAAATTGTGTTCAAATGACTGTCATGTTCATGAATTCCAATCCCACTAAGAGCTAAAAGGGCTGTATACATATAAATACCTTGAATTGAGTATATTAGTATTAGTTTTGGTTCAATGCTTATTGTGTATTGTTTTTTAGAATTGTATGTGTGGATGTCCACTGGTGACTGCGGCTACGAGTGTTTCAAATGCATTTTAAGTATAAGGTGAACTTAACAGTTTGAAATTTAAAAAAATGCTTGTAAATGACAAATAATATTTTTAAGTATTTAACGACAAGAGTTGAATATTTATAGTCTTAATAATTCCGTTCCGTTTTTATTTCAAGGCAAGTTAACTGCACTATAAGGCATTTTCATTTTAACATGACGTCAAGTTAAGTTATGAAGTAAAATGCATTTAAAACTGTTTCCGTGGTTTTTATATAATTTTTGGAGGACAGGGGAAATATTTGTAAATAAGCTTCTTATTCGTAACTAAAAAATACAAAACAAAAAACAAATATTTTTTATAAATATTAAATATAATTTTCTGAATCACATTGAAATAGATTATATGATAAACTATGATTTAAACGTGACAAATAGACTGAAAATAAGTATAATTGAATTGATCATTAGATTAATTACAATATCTTCAACTCTGCTACAATCAGTAAAAGAAAAATTCCGAAATTGTGTATAAAATAGGTTCAAAGTGTTTTAAATAATGCTCGTAGAAGATGATTAGAAATGCAAAATTCTTAATAAAACATAATTAAAAGATAAAAGCAACGAACTTTTAATAGAACGATGACCATAAACTAAAGTTTTATTTTAAGTACCTCGCTTAAGGCTTTAGAGTATAAAAAATAAATATCTGAGAAAATACCAGATCCCTTACATAGCGTAATTTCTTTTTATTGTAAACATTAAATTTTATATATATTTGAACGCTGCATTTATAGTTATACAACTGATAACCATATGCTGTTTGCAAATGATAGTGACATAACAATAATAGTAAATGTAATGACAAACAAAATATATTTAGTGTTTATGTCATATATTTAAATAATACTAAATTCGTGGAATTAATTATTAAAATATAAATATGCTTCACGCTGTATCCCGCACACAGCAGGGTAGGCAGAGAGCACATAGTGTTAAGACACTCTGTTCCCTACTTTCGGACAAGTTCCGGAATGAATTATTGAATATTTCAATTGCCTCTCTCTGGCAACAAGACAAAGCGCGGCATTCAGTTTTACCACTCAACATGCAATATCTTGAAATTAGGTAGAAACTGAGGAACGGAGTGTTTTAACACTAGGTGCCTTCTGCTCACTCTCTTAAATGCGAGATACAGCGTGAAACTAAAATAAATATAGTATAAAGTAAATATAGTATAAATTATAGAGGTTACTATAAGGTAAAATAAATCTATTTCAAACCAAAACTATACTAAAATTGTACCAGGCATGCGAGTTATGTTCGGGTGGAGTGCTACCATGAGCGGCCGCATGCTATTGAAATACATTACTTCTCTACTAGAAAAGTGTTTTAGATTCATGAGTACATATTGCAAATTATTTTTTGTGAAATCCTCAACTTAAGTAATGCTCAAATCTGCATTGCTATAAAATAGTTGATCAGTTCTATTTTGTATTTCAAAAATGCAGAAACTTACTAATATAGGATAAATACTATATTTCACTACACGGAGAAAGAAAATAATATTTATGTTACCATAAAATGCCCTATACTTAAAAAATAGAATTTAAAAACAATAAAAATCTTATCAACAATGTTAATTAATTAATCTCGATTGTAATCCGCTCAGCCTCTAAATCTTGATTGGGATCTTATCTTAACGAGCAACTGTCAGAGACTGTTTGGACTAAACGTTGTATCTATTCATGGTCTTGAAACAGCAGATTTCTAATTAATGTGACGTCACCTATTGAGAGGAATGCCATGATGAATTTGTGTCAATAAATAATAACAATTGTTTATTGTTATTATATAAATAAACCAATACAAAACAAGACTTATATTTATTAAGTGAGATAAGGGGTGAGCCTACCCTCTGAGGACTACGTTAACTCTTCGAGCAGAAAGCACCGACAAAGCAGAAAGAGTTGAAATGAACTCGCTCAGTTCTAGAGTGTGCAGCGACTTAATTACAAAATATCCAAACTCTTTGTTCGTGGAAATGTAAACCTATTTTATAAATAATAATAGTAATAAATCGATATTGAGGCCGTAATCAAAACTGTTCGAACTGTTGGACTTTCCGAACAATCTGTAAAGCTTATATTTTAAATCAACATTTTTAGTAAGGTAATTTTGAAGAAGACGAGCTTATTGTACCATAAATAAATTATGTAAGTCATACAATTATGGAAATTAATCAGTTAAATTTAGTTAATAATACGAGTAGATATTGTAAAGATTCAATCACTCTACACGATACAGCCCGATCGATTTGAATGCATACATTAATTATTCATATCATGAATTAATCTTTTTATGTACTCGTATATAAAAAAAATATTCATGATTTGAAACTGGAGAAAAATAATACAGACACAATTCTACCGCACCTATTTAGATTTAAGATTTAGAGATTAAAGCTTAAAAGTGAATCAAGAAGGAACATGTAAGGCGGTCGTATTTTGTGAAGTTCTTTGCAAAAGACCTCTTAATTTGGGTTTCTAATGACTCCAATTACGTTCCTTCAAAGAAATTTTAAATACTTGAATTCCAAATGGCTTGCGTAACGTTTCAAAATAAGAAATCACATGAACCCTACAAAAGTATATATACTTGCTAGTTGCTTGATGGAACTTGTATCTCTTCTTATATTTAAAAAGTTTATTTTCTATGTACTTGCATTCAAAGAATAATTTTAACAATATATAAATAATTTCAATTTATTAAAGAATTCAAATGTTGAAACTAATTTGTATATAAACTACTAAGACACACACGCAAAATAATTGCTTTGTATTATAAATATTGATCAGCCTCACGTAGTGTTAAGATATTCCGTTCCCCACTTTCTGCCGAATTTTAGAGGCATTGCGTGTTGAGTGGCAGAACTCAACGCCGCGTTTTGCGTCGACACGAGAGCGGAGTATTGGAAATATAAATTTAAGTAAATATTTCATCTCCTCGAGTGGGGATCGAACCCACAACCGGTCGGTTTTACAGTCATACTTTGTACCCCTGCGCCACGACTGGTCTCAAATATATATTTTGAAATAAAGATATTGATGAATAAATTAATTTTCCACCTAAACATTTTAATAGAAAAAAATGCAGCTAAGTAAAGGAGAATTAAAAGAAAAAGTATCAAATGTTATTATAAAAAAATCAAGCTTGAGTTATTAAAAAAAATTAAGCTGATTTATATCATAACCACTTAAGATGACCTTTGAGTTTCAATGTTTCATTTTCGTAACAATCGTTAGTTAACGTTGCATAAAACATTTTCAGTTAAAAATTAATATGTGCTAACTAAACGACACTAACTGCCCGCTTGGTTGTAAGCAATAGTTAAAAATAAAAAAAATAAATCAGCCTCACGCTGTATCCCGCACACAGCAGAGTAGGCAGAGGGAACCTAGTGTTGACACACTGTTCCCCACTTTCTGCCCAATACTGGAGGCATTGCATGTTGAATCGCAGCACTCAACGCCGCAATAGTTAATTAACTTTATTAGCATACCGAAAAGTTTAAGTCGCGTTCGCAAATAACTTTTTGGTAGGCGCAACTAAAAAGCCTTTTCAAAGAACTTGTGCCAGCCATCTTGAAATACATTTTCTTTGTATGACTCATTTAAAACAAATTTCGATAACCCTTGTAGCGCTATGTAAAATTCGTACCTTTTTTCTTTAATTGTTTTTATTTTTTTTTTAAATAAAAACGAGATAACGAAATATCTTAAATATGATCTTAATTTTTACAAGAAATACATACAATGACTTACAATTTCATGATAAGATCCGACACCTTTATAACGTGACTTACTGGTATATTTAAAGCTAGAAAGTATACAGTAGTATGATATGTTACTCTAATCGATTAATGTTTACATATCTAGTTAAAAGTAATCGACAGAAAGGGGATTTCACTTAAGAAAACTATTTTATATTAAGAATATCTTATTATCTTTTTACAAATTATGTTCAAAATAGAAAAAAACGCAACTCCCTACTGTTGTTTGTTGTACGAAAATTTATATTAAAATATTAAAAATGAAGCAAAAAATATATACACAGATCTACTTATTTTTTCCCCACATGAAAACTTTGTAAGGGCTCGATGTGTTTGTAAGTTATTTTTTTATTCTGGAGCAAGAGTTATAATAGTAAGAGAGACGAAGAGTCGCGAAAACTCGGCGGAAAGTTGGGAGCGTTTACTACGCTAAATTTCCTCTGTATATCCTATTGTAAGAGGGATACAGCATGAAGTTAAAATAAATTGAAAAAAATAAATTTTAAATCTAACGATAAGAAAATCAAAGAATCCACGATTCGTTACCTTAGATAGTGCTTAGAGCACATAGAGCTAGGACTTATAGGAATATGCAACGTAAATGTATTTTATCTCTTTGACCACATCTCGAATGTACTGCGACGTCAAAGGAAGCATAAGACGTCAGACCTCAAAACAAATATGTAAAAGCAGTAAATCCTAAGATCTGCAGTACAATATGTTAGATATTCGAAAAAGTAAAACAGAGAATCAGAAATATTTAAACATCAGCATCACGCTGTATTAATTAATGATTTTTGTTCGATTGCTATATAGAGAAACCAGAATAAATGAAAACCAAGAAACCAAGTAAATGTGATAGTTGTGGGAGAATAAAATATTGTTAGCGTACTCGTGTACAAGAGGGTAGATTTAGGTGAAAATAATTATAAAAGCAGTAGAATTGTGTCAATCGGGGGACAGTTGCGTGTAAGTGACGGCACCTATTGGAAGGAAACTAGTGTGAAGGATTTTTAGAAGATGATACATATCACCTATTGCAATTACGTGGTATTCCTTTCCAAATAGTTTGAAAACATATAGATGATGTGTATATTTATCTTGTATTTTAAAAACTATAACCACTTCCGATTTCTAATAATATTAAATATGTTGTCTTTATCGCTCTGGTAACGACGCAAAGTGCGATGTTTAGTTCCGCTAGGCGACACGCAATGCCTCGAGAATTCGGCGGAAAGTGGAGAACGGAAGTATCTTAATGGCAACAAAGTGTATTAAAACAGGCTCCCTCTACCAATCCTGCCATATTGCGAAAAAAACTTATTATACGTGTATGGAATCGTTCCCCGTATATAGGAACTAGATAAATAAATAAAATTATTTATTAAACGCATTGTGAGCAACAATTTAGTTACAAAATAGGCATTCAAATTATTTTTTTTACTTAAATAATGAGTAATATTGGAAACGATATCCGTGTTTAAATCTATTTTTCTATAAATAAAATACTCACCTATATAAAATTAGTCCTCTACAAATCTCTATGAAGTAAAAAAACGTTAAAAAACTTTGCAAAACTCAAGAGCTTTACAATTTTTATACTTTAATCGCTTTCCAGAGAGGAGTTTAGCTATAAAATGTCGAGTCAACCATAAATTTCTCGTTACATATCGCTTACCCAAGCACAATATTGAAGTTAATCTCCGAGACGTCCAGTGAGAACTCGTGTGATAATTATGACTCCCGAGATACAGACTAGTTGCTGAATTAAATTTTGGGAAATATATGTCGAGGATATGTAATTTACTGTTATTAATTATTATTGATAACATACGTAACGAATGGTATAATAACCTATGTTAAATCAATTTGTTAATAAGATTTATTAATAGATTACTGTATTTTTTAGTGAAATAAAGAGAAGAAAGAGAGAGAAAATAAATATACTAGATTAATTGATAAAAAAATCTCCATGCTTTATTGAATTAACAACGATCACAATGATCAGACATCGCAACTAAACCGCATTAACCTCAAAACAAAATATACATTAAAGCTAAAATGAGAAAATATGATTACACACGATACGTTATATTGTCTAACGCAAGGACTATTGGAACCGGGCGTAATTCTATGAAACTGGCGCTCAAATCCCTTTTATTTCCAGGAGCGTTCCCTGTGAAATAGTCTGGGTATTAAATTGGGTCATTCCGACAAGCTCACGTGTTCCCACTAGCGATATCATGTACACGTACGAGTAGGTAACACAAGCCGCACCGTGCCGTGCAAACACAGTATAATGTTTCAACTCTAGTGCTACTTATATTTCATTCATCGCGCCATCTTTTGTATGTCGTTTAGATAATAGTCTCTCTGGTCAAATAAGTAATTTATTTATTTCTCGTTTTATACGAAATTTCTATTCATTTATTATAGTATTTAATGACCTTTTATAATAATATATTTAAATGAGGACGTAAGAAAAGTTTAGTGTCCAAAAATCTAGGAAATGCACAGATTTTTTTCTACGAAATGCAAAGTAGTTTTCTTGTTCATAATTATTATCATTAAAATACATAATAATTAAAATACGTTGTCAATATGTCCATAGACGATCTGATAGCCAGATGGTGACCGACACACGATACGTTCTGAATGTAGAGTCATGAATAATTTTGTAACTTAATATCTGCATTATTTTGTAGTTTGTGGAAAATTTTATGTATATAAGACACATTTCACTAATATCTTTAATACCATTTCTTTATATGCAAATCCACTAAAAACTTTATATTAATGATTTTTGAATAATTTTATGAATTACTTTAGAAACACTTTTTAATACTGACTGGATGAAGTTAAAACATTAATGAAAATCTCCTGGTCACGATATATACTAAATATGATTTTCTTTCCGTTCTGAAATCATAATCTGTAATTTAAAGAAAATCTTTCAGATAATATAATATTACGATATTTCTAATACTACTTATATTAGAAATATCATAATATTACAATATTGAATATAGTTAAGCTTAGCCTGAATTTTAATTTACCTTATTAAAAGAAATAATCAATTTAGTTTCATTCTTTTAATTAAACGTGATATATAGCATACGATCATACATTATGTCACGTAGTAGTGAGATTTCTTCAATATTTTTGAATTTTGTATCAATTTAAAATTGCCTTCTTTAAAAAAGGGAAAAATATATATTAAACAACAGATATGCAGGTAATAAAAGATGTATAAGTACAAGCAAAGCATCGTAGCCTGGAAAATAGCGAGCTCTGATCACTGCCCAGCTGGGCGGAAAGTGCAGGATGGGAGGGTGCTACGCTTCTCATAATTACATTATAAATTATGAAAAGCCTTTAATATTTTGAATGATTTCATTGCTATTAATATAAAATGGTGTCATCGCAATGCACCACTGGTAGACATATCATATTTAAAATTTAACGAGTGGAAATTGTAAATATCAATATGTTACTTCTTCCAGTGAGAACAGTGCGAACTAAAAGGCAAACACCCAATACAAGCCAAGCTGAATGGATGGAAATGGATTCAAATCTGTATACTTGAAATCCAAGTCAATTTAAGTTTTTTAATGTTTAAATTTTTTTATGTGATCGACCGTTGAACATTCTTTAAGCATAATTAAGTGTATGTAAAGTCGTGTAAAGTATTGTTATAGAGTGACACATATCACTTATTGTAATATAGTAGAATCCTTTTTCGAATAATTTAAAAGTATATGTAAAGACGGTATGTGTTTTTATCTCATTTGAAATCATAATCTGTGTATACGGTGTTTAATTTTTCTTATTTTTAATTAATAATATTTCATATTGAACCCCTAAATTCACTTTAATATGAAGTCGATGAATAAATTACAGAATCGAGTCAGCAAATAAATGTAATTACTAAACGATGTCGAGCACCGCACTCCACTAGTTTACAAGCTCTAATAGTTCACCACACACTGCACTACGCGGTAACACTTGATAGAAAAAGTTGGTTTCTTTTTCACTTGATCTCTTCGAGCTTTTTAGCTTTTCAATTCTAGAGAATGTAAGCTATTTAGTTTTTTGTTCATATATTTTTTAAATTTACTTAAAAAAATATTTTATTTAAAACCTTTGGTGAATATAAAATAGAGATATTATCTATATAAATATATACATAAGTTATGGCAAGTCATAAAGGGAAAAATGATAGGACGGGGAAACCCTGTTTTCGTTTTTCGTCGTTCCCATAAATATATATTGTTTAATATTAAGAAATTAATATGTTTTAAAATGATTAATATCATCACATTAATACAAAGTTATCCTCTAATATAAAATCAAGTTAACATTCCCAATAATTTAATGCACACAACCTCAATTGAGCGTCGTCACTCGTGAACTAATTAGATCAACGTATAACGAAATCGCTAAACTAGCGTTTAGCATAATTCATATGAATTATTAATATTATTACCATATAACATGTATAAAATGTATTTATATTTAATATGATACTGTTAAAAATATGTTTTTAATTATTTTCTGGTTTCTGCATAATTTTAGAAAAAAATTATCGACAATATGTAATCATCGATCTGTCACATCCTGAGTGTTATCAGTCATAGTAAGTAGTATTACCCTGTAGTGCTGCTAATGGGACATTTAGTAAAAATTTACTTAGTAACTTAGTAATGTAATTGAAGTTAAGAATTATATTTGATCTCTTTTCTTATAAATTCTATATAATATTTTGCTTTTTTTTATTATTTTTATATTTACTTTACTTATATTGAATCCACGGCCTCCTTCGTATTTTCCAAGTCAAATAAGCCAAAGTTATAGCGGTTATACGTATCTCCAATTGTTAAATTATTTTAAAATACAAACTTTATTTTATATTTTTTCTACAAGAATATAATTTACATTCCATTCTCAGCCAAAAATATTTTTGTTTCAAGAAAAAATACATCAAGAAATACACAACTCGAACTAAAAATCTTTTCACAAATAAGAATTTTGAGACTCGTTCTCAAAAGCGCGTTTATGTAAATAGTAAAAGAATATGTTTAGATAGAAGAATGCCGTTTATATGCGACGTGAATTTCGCAAATTGAAGAGTTTCCTTAAGATTAAAGTAGATTCAATATTCATTCAGAATACTGAAGAGAACAGAGATAAAATTTATAATTCTATAACACAAATGGATTGTATACAAACGGCAAAGAAATAAGGACGACATTTCATATTTCGGAATTTCCGTATAAAAAAGTGATGATAACACTTTTGTATTGGGCTGCCGTAGACAATGTCTACAGGTTCGATACCCATACAAGGAAATTAGTTTGAACTATCAAATGATGTTTTAAAGTTAGTCAATTCTTTCATATGATTTATTTATTACATTCCTCGTCATCGTCAGTAGTCGTGGTACAACAACACAGTGACTGAATCCTGATCTGAAAACGAAATAGTTGAGGAGGAATTATTATGCTTAATAATTTTAAATTTCCCCGCTCTTTTAGACAACGTACAGCGTTATATTCCGCCACAAAACTCGCAATGCCTCGAAAATTGGGCAGCAAAAATAAATTATCGCCGCGGGGAAACGTTCATATATGTCGTCTTTATCTCTTTCAAGTTCACACTGCAGTGTGTACTTTTACCCTAAAGTTTGTACGGATACCTACCTACTGGAAACCATTTTTATTTATTTATTAAATGAGTAAATCTATTATTGTTTTTATATCTTTTATAATATATATTAAGTAATGTGTTAAATAATTAAATATAATAACAAACTAATAATGTATAATATTTTCCAACTAAAATTACAAGACTTGAAGTCTTTATTTAACTGAAAACTTGATCTAAATATAAATAACCTTCGGTGAATAAAGAACGTCTTTTAATTAAAACGCCTTATTTACCTTCATTTTATTACTTCATTAATTAGGGGCCTTATTTGTTTGCAGTTATTGTATTTCACAATTTAATAAGAGGTAATTTATTAATTTTCATCTTAAAACACAATCAAAAACAACGTAACAGCAAATAAACTTATATACGACAAAAAATATTCCTGTGTGTAATTTAATTAATTATTATTATAGTTAATGTGTATAGTGAAACGCGAATACTCTACCTGCTGAGTGACAAAACTGACAGTCGCACTTAGTTTAACTATAACTGGTAATAATAATATTTTTTTTCCTGAATGATCTAAATTTTAAATTATCAAATCGCTTTACAAGGCTGATATTTTACCGTTAAATAAACTCAAGATTTTGAGAAGATAATGTAGAAAACAATCTTAAGCTACGAGAGCAAATTTAAATTCCACATATCCACAGAGTAATATGTTTCGCAATCTCGTGCTGTCTCGACTCAGAAGAATAAATATGCTAAAGAGGGCATTGAGATAACTCAGTCTAACACGATTCGTACATTAACTGTGAAAGTAGGAAATATATATGTGATACTGTGTGTGATCTGTCACAGTATCATACATATTCAAAAGCTTGCTTGTTTTCCTTTTTTTTTATTATTATGAGTATTGAGTAGCATTAGATATTTTTATTTGTTTGTCGGTTAGTTAGATTCGTTTTGGAGAGGTAAAGTAGTCATACATATTTAGATAACCTTAAATAAATTACAGAAATTAAACAAAAAGGCTTAACACGTGTTTATTGTATTTTTGGAGATTTTCAGAGTAAAATGTTGAAGCTGATTTCAAACTACATACCCACTGTCTATCCCAAGCCCGAGTTTCAATTTTCTAGACAAGTTATGGTCTGTGACTTTAATGGAAAAAATATTTAAGTTTTTAGTAACGTGATAAATAATAAAGAAATACAAAAGCTTATATTTTTACTTTCTATATTTCGAAAGATTTGCGGCCGTAGCACCGTATATTTTATAAATTAATAATTTCTTAATGTTCTGTTTGACGAGGGTCCTACAAATCCATCAAACCATCGAACCATTGCATCGATGTAAGCCTGTATGCCTTTTCAAATATTAGGGAATAAAGTCTTAAATTTTTTTTGAAGCAACAATCATTGAATAAGAAGCTATATAATAATAGTTTGTCGGGTTTTTAGATGTTATAGGGACTGAATAGTGTGTAATTACACGAGATTCAATATAGTACGTTGCGGTAGTGACTAAATTACATTTTCAAGCAATATCAATATATTGTATAATTCTCTAAAAATACTCTATATTTACATATATGACTTGTTAAAAGAAGAGAGATAAACATATGTATAATATATAAATGTACGAGTATATATATAACTTTCAGAATTATTTAAAACTTATTATTACAACATTCAAAAAATATTCCTCATTGTAATACAAGTCAAGCTTAAATCAGTTTGGAGTTAAAATCATTTAAATAGATACGCAACAGGGATTTTTGCCCAGAATTTCTTTATTTAAAGATACAGATCACGTTCTTCTCCCATAAACTGTTAGTTCTAAGTTATAATTTAGTTATTTCTTCTAGTTTATTTAGGAGGTCACCAGTCGCTCAGTCGCTAACGGTACACTCCACCATCTTGAAATGAGTGGCTCATTATTATTTTTCCTAAAACCATGCTTAAGGCACCGCTGTCTCAATTAAACGGTTCTATTGACGTCTTAACTATTATTTCGACACGCCGCGCCGTCTTATTTAGACTTTCTCATGTTTTACTTTCTAGTAACTAATCTTCTGTAGGTACATTTATTTTGTTCAATTCGTAAAAAAGATCTCTATACTTATAATAATAAATATCTTATTATTATATACACAGAAATCTTTCTGTTTTATATATTTTTTCTCTAAATTATCAAAAATTAAGAATGTTATGAAAGATATCTATGTATTTTAGAATTAATTCCGTTACATAGCAAAATGATACGAACTTTAAATTTAAAATTATGTATGAAAATATTAATAGGTAAATAAATTATGGAAAAATAAGTTATATATTAATTATAGACTTGTAAACATATATAACGTAAGGTACGCTAGATGTTAATTTTTTTATATAACCTTTTTTATTAAAAGTAAAACGATTTCAGCAACATGAGCTAATGAAGATGTAACGGGCTGTCATCAGGGCGAGTATAATTTTGTCCATGATTAAACTGCGGCCATCACCGCCGTAATAACCCCCGCTTGCCTTTACTGCATATATGGATATCGATTTTATCATTTCCTAACTATAAAATACTTTTTACCAGTAAGTCCACACTCCATGTAAATGACCCTACAACTTTGACATTATCAAACAGATAATTATTATTTAAATGATGTTTTTATTGTTTTATTGCGTTATGAATTAATTTATTTAGTGTTCTGCCATTTAGCATGCAATGTTTCATATGCAGGAGGCAAGCGGGGAATAGAGTGTCTAAGTAGATACATTTTTATATATATTTTTTTAGTTTAACAATCCCTGGCGTAAGTTTAAGTTACACAATAAGGGGAAAGAATTAAATATAAGGGTACATATAATGTGTATCTTTAAATATATTTTAGTTATGAAACTAAATTAATTGTATATTATTCTTTCATAACTCGTATGTGATCTTTTTGATAATATTCAAATTAGTAAAAACAATAAAATATAGTAATCCAGGTGAACGTTTTCTATGAAATCTTGGATATATTAAGAAAAGTCCCCCTTGCAAATCTGCACTTCCTCAACCGCACTTAATACGTCCGCGTCCGCGTCCGTCGCGGACCGCGTCTAACTACAGCTTGTTCAAGCTATTCATTTTACTATTATTTTAGTATTGAAATATCAGTGTAGTGCGAGTTACACTAACCCGCTGACTGTTTCGTATCAATTTCAGGACTATAGGTCAACAGAAAGTACAATTTATAATAAATTTGCGGCCATAAAATGAGCTAGTGAAAAGCTAAGACAGTGAAAAAGCTACTCTGCCACAACGGTAGCTTATTAATTTAAATATAAAAAAACTCTCCAAGACTCAAATTGAAAATCGAAATTAAATAAAAACTAGGGCTCCGTACAAAAAATGGAGATATCAAGCTTTTTCAAAACGTCAAGCTTTCGCCTCAAATATCAAGCGAAAGGGCTCTTCCCTTTCGCCTGATATTTCACTTAAATAAGCAGATTTAATATCAAATGTTGCTCCCTTTTAAGGCTATTATTTTTTATAATTTAACCACAAACGTGTAGTTTTCAATATTTTTCCTAAACTAATACCTATACATGCTGGCTGCCAAATTTTATACCCAATTAATTTTGATTTCATTTACAGTATCGAAATACCTGTTTTTCGCAATATAAATGGCCATATCTATTTTTAAATAAATTTAAATATACAGTTTTTTCAGGAAATCAAGGGACCGTAGACTTGAGTATATCGTTGAATTCAACTTGATATCTCCAAACCTTCTTTATGATAAAGGCTCTTGACAGACAGACAGATGGACAACGAAGAGATCTTATATAGTAATTTTTTTCGGATTTCGAATGTACGGAACCCTAAGAAGCTAAAACCGGCAAAGGCGACCTTGCAACAGCGTAATCGTTTCTGTCGCGCGCTCAGTAATGAATCACCGATGTTTTCCAAGATTTAGTTCTTTGTGAGTCTGCTTAAGCGTTCTCAACTAACGATTCTTTTCCGCTATTAGATCTTTTATATTAAAAGGAATGCTCCTTTACATTGTATTGACCAAATCGCATTGACCGTTGAACATTGAAGTACTCGATCTAAGACACTTTCACTGAGTTATTTTAAAAATGTATGATAATGTAATTTATAAATATTTATTTTCTTTAAAACATATATTTTATGACTAGTCATTTGGATAAAATAATACAATATTATATTATAATGAATAATTTAGAAGATGTAATATAGCAAAATTTTAATTACTATAGATATTAATATCTGAAGGAGTCAAAGGAAATGAAAATATAAATAAATATCATAATATTATAACAACCATCTTGAATAAAGCCGTCTCACTTATAAAGGCGGAAAGAGGAAAACATCGGAACAAGATGCGTAAAGAAATTAACTATCGAACCGTAAACGTCAGTCTCATATTTTATTGTTTTGTTGGATATGATTTATGATACAAATATTTTACTTCACCACTTGTTTTTCAGTTCTCTATTTGATGCATGGATCTAGCTAAGAAATATAGATTAAAAACGTATTGACGTAATTTGATAATCAGAAGAATCTTAACTTAAATGGTTAAGTTATCTTTTAATTCCTCTCAAATTGTTTAGGCGTTAACCACTAAGAAAACCTATTTTATTTAAGGTCAATCGGGCAGTGTGAAGTAACCCACGAGATAGCAATATACACTAACACACATACTAACACGGTAAGATAAATGAAAGCTTATAAAAATAATTTTCGTTAAATGTTCGTGAAACAGTGAAATTGGAACAACAACAGTACTGGTTGTACTGTTAAGGAACAAAATTAAATTTTTCATATATTTTATATAAAGCTCTAAGCTAAGGGAATGTGAGAGTATATTACAGTATTCCTTTGGACGGTGCATGAAACGCGATACCGGGCGTGATATAGCTGTTGTAACAGATCAAAATTAGCCAGTAGAGTAAAATTTAATAAAAACGCTCTACAATATACGTAAGTTTCAATGTAGCGGGTTGTTTGTTGCTGGTTAAGAGATGTTAGTCCTCGCTTCACTCAATTAACATATTCGGTAATATATAATTTAACGTATTTAAAACGGTAAGCTGTGGCTGAGTTTCGGACTCGGTTAGGTTAGTTTGGGTGTTCTCAATAAAACAGTTTATAGTTAAATTGATGTATGTAGCTATTAAAACACTTATTTTGTATGAGTATTTTATGAAAGATTTATATAAGCCGAGATTTATTAAAGAGAAACTTGAGTACTACGAGGAGATACGCACAATATATTTTTATAAGACGACGGTATCATCTTGAACCATTTGATCGCATACAACGTAGAGTCATTCGAATCATTGGGGATTCAATAATCTGTAAAGGGCTTGATACTTTGGATTTACGTAGAGACGTATCCTCGCTGTACGTTCTCTATCGCATTTCTCATGGGGAGTGTTCTGAAGAACTGTTCGACCTGTTATCTGCCGTCGGATTCTCTAACCGCACAGTACGCCATAAGCGAAAATATCATCCACACCACCTGGATACGTGGCAATCCACTATTGTGCGGTTTCGTAGGAGCTGTCTTCCACGCGCCACGGAACTGTGGAATGGCCCACCCGCGGCAGTGTTTCCAGGTCGATATGACATGGGTACCTTCAAAAAGTGCGTCTATCTCCACCTTAAAGGCCGGCAACGCACCTGTAGCTCCTCTGGTGTTGCACGGGGTCGTGGGCGGCGGTAATCACTTACCATCAGGTGACCCGAACGCTCGTCTGCCTTGTCCTTTTCCATAACAAAAAGCGTATCGAATAAGAAACACGAAATTTCCTTTAGGTGAATCGGTATGTGAATTTTAGAGCTCACTTGTTAATTTATTCATTAGTGAACCACACTGTTTTCTTACACATTATTATAATAATTCCAGATATTTTTAAATAAAATAAATTTCAAATACATCTTAGTAATAACAAAAGACATAATAATATTAATAAGCTGAAGGTAACAGATATAAGTATGTATTATATTATTTATTCATTGCTTTAATAATTTCTTATTACTCCAACATTAAAAAAAACCAAAATGTAACCATTTACTTAACTTAAAAAAAATAACTTAATTAAATTCTCAACCATCTAGAAAAAAATCATTCAATGATCCCAAAAATAAGCTTTCTCTATATTTCGAAGGTTTCACCAGTACTTATATAGGAAAACTTACAACGATAAATATCAAATTAAGCCCTGTATAATATAGTTTATAGCTAGTCATTGGTCGTATTGTTCTCTAAAGCGCTATCAATAGTCGGTGTCCATCTGAGAAAACTTCCCAAGCTGAACAACTAAAACTTTTCCTGTCAGACCCGTTTCAAATAATAGGAATAGGAATTCTCTTCAGAACTCGTCTTATCTTTTCGAATTGTCGGGAAAATAAAGCTTTGAGTGATTCTTATTTATCGATAGATGAACGTTTTGATGTATGCTGTTTAGTGCCAGTGTTATTTGTATATTTATACATATACGCTAATAAATGAATTATAATTCATTTTATTCACCTAAAGCAAAAAATAGAAAGAAAATCCATCAATTATGGAAAGATTATTTAGATCGATTCGACGTAGGTCGATGAGGAGGTATGTTTTAGTGGTCAGAGTACTTAGTCGGTTTCCAAGACGTTTTTTTAACGTTTTCTAAATAAGTATTTTTTTCCTTAGCATGGAGTAACACTTTAAATGAATAAAAAAATCTTTATGCTTCTTTTATCACGCGTAATATGCGTCGCGGATACCTTACGAGTTGTATTCAAGCGGCTCCGGTCTCTCACACAGGGCGGCTTGCTGTACAACGCGCCATGTTCCACGCGTAGAGGCGTTGTAAACTCTCTCTCAAGCACCCACTCTCAAGTACATACATTCGTTCGTTATTAAAGACAACGGGCATACAACAGTAGTTGTATGCCCGTTGTCTTTAATAACGAAGTTATACTTCAACATAAGTGGATATCATTGTAGACCAGGTAATATCTGATGAATGTAAAATATAATAGTTGTAGGTCGGAGAATACTAGCTTAAAACGTATATAATATGGTATAAATAAATATTTTACTTTATACTATTTTATATTTTACTTTTTACTTTAATTTACTTATTAACAGGCATTTAAATGTTATAATTTGCACTATATATATTATTCCTTATAATTGAGAGGCGTTTTGGTCCTTTAATTATATTAGCTACAAGCAGAAACTAATTTTTTTTTTTAAATTAATAAAAATAAATTGATATTATTTTTTCCATCTTCTACATATGCGACTCGAAAATAACTTCTAAATCGTTCGTCGCCTTATAACAGACCCTCTAATCTCAACCGCGGGAGCGTTCATTCGAAAGTCAATAAATTTTACAAGGACTGTGAGTATATTTGATAAATGCTGTGGATAAAGACGCGGTGACGTAGATTCAACCTTTTGCAATCAGCTAGAACCAAGTCCAGTTTGATTTATAATAACTAACTGTAAATGAAATCTTTCACTGTATCACCGATACTCTACTAAACAACTTTATTACTCGCTTTTAATAATATTTAATAACAAAACAGTTTCATAAATCGTTTCTAAACTTTAGTTTTGTACTTGTTTATTAAAATCATTATACTAGTTTCTAAAAATACACTAAACATTTGAACAAAACGAACAAATACTTCATACTGAGAACGTCTTGTGTTGAGATTCGAACGTACTCAGTCCCGTCCAGTCTACTTACAGTACCTACAGCAGCCTCTACCATTCTACTACTATTAAAGTATATAAGTCCTTTAGAGCTCTATCTATATACATATGTAATTGTTGTATGTAGTTGAACTACATAAAAAAAATCATAACAACTACACAAAAGAACTAAAGTTATGATTTAATTAATTTTAAAAAGATGCATTCCACATCTATGATAAAGAAATCAGTGAAACGTGAAGAAACAATACATGAGGTATTGTACCTACATTAAAGAGTAGGTAACAGCTTCATGTTGTATCCTGCTTACAGCATGGTAAGCAGAAGCAACCCACTGGTAAAACAGTTTATTATCTACTGTCTTCCGAATTAACGTTACGTTGCATGTTGTGCAACGGAACTAACCTTTATCTTATTATCAGAGCGAGAAAATTAAAATAATAAATAATTCATTTCCCCCTGTGGGAATTGAACCCACAACCGTTACGTTTACAGACACACGCTTTAGTCACTTCACCACTACGGCCTCGAAGTTTAAATTTAAATGTAAATACGTATATATAAATTTCTTATATTTTATGACGCTTCTTAAAAACAATATAAATTATCTAAATGTACTTTATTTAAAAAGTTTAAGTACGTAAGTTTATTTCGTACGTAGTACTTTATAGAGTAACGTTGTTAACTAAGATTATGCTTTAATTGAACTTGATTTTGTAAAAACCATTAATCAATTTATAATAATTTACATTATAGTGTTCACTCATACACGATATTGTGAGAAATTTACATATGAAACCATTAGATTTTAGATACTAAAATCTTTGTAATTTATATTCTTTGGAAGTATATAATTAGCTAAAGTAATACAATCAAGTATAAACGTGTGTTTGCGTCTTTTCTCTTTGTCTCTCTAAGTATATCTGTCTCGCTTCTCTGATTGATGGCACCGGAGATTGCATGTCAGTACTACAGCTACGGGGATGTACGGATTACTTAGAGGGTAAATAGAGTGCACTACGTGATTACAGAAACTTATAACTATAGATTGAAAATATGGTTGTTCAGTATAGGTATGTCGGAGAGTTATTGATTTTACATCTTGTTTAAATAATGATTTTGTTGGATGTTTTTTATTAATTTGATTTAATTTTTTTTTTTACAAAATATATTGTACATACATAATTTAGAAATATAAATTTAAATAAATATTTCATCGATGAGTGGGATCGAACCCACAACCTATCGGTCTTACAGTCACACTTTGTGTCCCTGCACCACGACTGGCCTCAAACAACACAACTGGCCGAAAATAAATCATGAAAGAGGAATACTTTGCATATATCGAATATAGGGAAATTCCCACAAGAAGGAGTAGAAAGAAATATCTTCTAAAATGATATATGTTAGAAAGTGTTATTAGGTTTTTGTATCTATTTAAGTAAAAAGAGGACCCTTCTAACATTACTTAGTTATGCGTCCGTCTGTCTGTCTCTTCGATACTATAAACCGGATCAAAAATAAAAGGGTACTTCCAGTTAAACTGAATTATGAAATTTTGCAGCTAGCATCTAGGTAGTACTAGTTCAAGATAAAAATCTGTAAACTATACATTTGTTGTAAAATTCTTGAAAATAATAATTAAGTGAGGTACCATTTGAAAGGGCTCTAGCTAAACTGAGTCTGAATTTCAGAAAAAGCTCAAGATCTCAATTATTCATGGAATCCTCGGTGGGCGAGCTCGACTTGCCCTGGTCGGGTTTATTATATAGTCTAGTAACTTTAATTGATAGCCTGCCGTTGTCAATACAAGATATTGTTTATCTATGCATCGCAGCGTCCTTCTATCGTGAAAAAGTGTATTGTAGTCTTCGATCAAGTGTTTTGTATAGTGTGGCGTGCTGTAAGTTATAGGAACTGAACTAAGCTGAAGTTAGAAGAATACATCCATTTAGAAAAAGTTGTAGTATTATTAAGAATATATATGTTTCTGTAAAAATATATATATGGATGATATATATATGGACATTTTTTTATAAGACGTTTAAGCTTCCAACAAGTATATGTGTTTTCTCTTTAAAAACAAGTGCAAGAGTGGAAGCTGTACGCTTTGTACAAATTGCTGAGTAAAACTCGCAAAGTTCTTACTCTCTGTTGTAGTGATAAAGGAGCTCGTTGCTTGTATTGTCCGTAAATGGTTCAAAATGCACCTCGATAAGATTTCACTGTTGTTACTGAACTAAATACAGTAAAACTGTTTTAAATACTTATTCAGAAAATGTATAAAAAATTGAACGTAGCGGGACTCGAACCCGCGCCTCCTGGAAACCGACTAGGTCGGTCGGTCGACCATGTATACATGGGCTATGATTAGTATCGACAGATAAAAAAACAACTGAAAAAACATGGGCGGACCTGGTCGGTTTCCAAGAGGCGCGGGTTCGAGTCCCGCTACGTTCAAATTTTTATACGTTTTCTGAATAAGTATTTATATTTCCTAAGTGTGGATTAACACTTTAAAAATATTTAAAAAAAACTGTTTTAATTATACTCTTCCATTGACGTTGTGAGACTAAGTGTCGGTTTGGTGTGAGCTAGTCGTCGCCTATAATGTATATAGTTTACCATTTGGTTACTTTTACTACCTCATTTCCAACTAATATTGAAAAAGTGAAATTTTGTCAGGATATATGTTTGTACGACTTTTATGCAAAAACTACTGAACGGGTATAAACTTTACAGTAATATATCATTGTATAGTAATTTCTTTAAGTGAACTCTTTTCTGTCTTCACACTCTTTGTACTGTACAAGCAACCCACGCTTTCTTCGCCCGCTTAAGCTTATTATATTATAGACCAATTATATATTTTATTAACATAGATTGTAATTTAAATCTATAGAAATTAAAATCTAAAAATATGTACACATATGTATAGATTTTAATTTCACACTCACTAATTTTAAACTCAATGTCTAAGCTATCCTTTTTTTGGATTAATCCTAAGCTGTATGAATAAAGCCGTTTTCTCTATCTACTTTGCAGCATCGGCGTTTTTCTATAGTGTATACATGGGCTATGATTGGTATCGACAGATAAAAAAACAACTGAAAAACATGGGCAGGTTTATTTGAACTTCTCGTTTCTAAAAATATATCTATATTGATTAAAAATATTACAAGAGAAAAATATTGTATTTGTTTGATAAGAGGCGTTATGTCTTTATTGTAAATCTTAACTTTTATTATTTGACACCAATACCATGCTATCATTAAACGTACCAGAATGAAAGTAAATAAATAAAATTACCAAAGACCAATGACATACATACAAATCCATTTTAAAGCCAAGACGCCCAAAGCAACGTTTAAAGATGTTTATGTATGAAGAACATTACTGCACTGCATAGATGCATCGCCGGGGAATCTTATTTAAAATTATTTTCAAACGCCCCCTTCACAGTTCTGCCACCGATCGCTTCCGACTTATAAAATAAAGTAGAACTCCCGTCATATTCAATATCTGTTACAGGTATGACGTATGACACTATGTGCTCGCGGCTGTGATATTACGGCTTGTAGATATAATATAATATGTAAATGCAAGTTTGATTTTGATCTGTGGTATACAATTTTATATTCTTTATTATTATTTTTTATTTATGCAAGAGACACGGCAAACGAGCGTGCGGATCACCTGATGATAAGTGATTACCGCCGCCCACGACCCCGTGCAACCCCAGAGGAGCCACAGGTGCGTTGCCGGCCTTTAAGACGGGTTGGGCGCCGGGGCCCGGCATTACCTGATGCGAAACGCAGTGACATAAAGCCACTACTTCACGCCGGTGTTAAATGCCGGGGGTGGTAAAGATCCGGATCCAGACTCGAGTCTGCCCATGCGTGTAACTATACTTGTATTGTCGATGTAACTTATGATATTGATTGATACTTGGAAAATAACTTAAGATAAAAGTAAGCAAGTTTAGTTCAGGATTTAATTTTACATCTTAATAATAATACAAATGAGAAAAATATCAACATGTTACTTAAATTATTTAATAATGATATAGACTATATTAGCATTTTTAAGATATTTTATCAATAATGACAACTAGCTGGCTCTCTCTTTGAAATTGGATATAACATAACGTTTTGTTTATTCGTCGTATTTTCTTAATACCTGAGTCCTTTCGATAAAAAATTTATGGTTGCATGTTACATATTTAAATAAGATTTTTCATGATTTCGTGGCACGAACATATATAAAAAAGATTCACCAGCAATAATCTTTATATTTACGCTGAAATATGTAGGTAGTAGGTATTATAATATATTTTTTAAACATTTTTAAAGTGTTAATCCACACTTAGGAAAGATAAAAACCGACCAGGCGCTCTGACCACTGAGCCATACGTTCTCGCCAAGCTACGTCGAAATTCTTATACGCTTGTGCCTGGAAACCGGTTCCAGGTTCGGTTTCCAGGAGGCGCGGGTTCGAGTCCCGCTACGTTCAAATTTTTATACGTTTTCTAATTAAGTATTTATCTTTTCTAAGTGTGGATTAACACTTTAAAAATATTTAAAAAAATATTTAAAAAATAGTATTCTCTCTTGCCAAACGATAATTCTTAGTAAACATCTTTCGGTAGCGGTCGGTTTGGTCGGTTTCCAGGAGGCGCGGGTTCGAGTCCCGCTACGTTAAATTTTTTATATGTTTTTTAATTAAGTATTATAATATACTTTAATAAACATTGATAGTCAAAAATAATTAGATTTAAATAGCTCTCAATTACATGAATTAACACCATAGTTAAAACTGTATTATACAATAGAATGACAGTGAATGAAATGCATAATTTTGATTAATCCCTCTAATATTTCATAATATATTCTGTCTAGAATATCGTACGTTGTTGTGTTGTTTAATATTATCAAAATAGCATAATCTCCTATTCGCTTTAAGTGGTTCGTATATTAGCATAATCATTATTTCACCAGGTACGACGAAGCTCGGAGCAGCTGGCTTAACAAGGCATCAAGATACGTACGCAAGGAAAAGATTCTGTTAGTTAATTTAATCTATTACTATTGTGACGTTGACATTAAGGATACTGACTCCTCTTACTGTACGATGTGTTTGTAGGTTCAGATTTAACATGTTCAATAGCGCACGTTTTCATAATGTAACTGTATACATAGTTATATACATATTTTCATAGTGTTAAAGAGTGAATAATATCGATTATTACACATGATGAAAAAATAAAAACAGTATGTTTACATATTAAATATACCTAGGTATTTAAAATGAAATGTGCGGTCGGTTTCTCCACTTAGCAAGGTATTTCTTGAAATTGCGAGTTGTACCACCAGGCCCTGCCTATACTGATAAAATAGTCTTGTGTTTGTTTGACAACGAACGCAGTCACTTGTACACCCTGGTAAACGGGTAAGATGGCAAGAATATATAGTTGCGGGCAATTGAAGCTAGTTATAAAAAGGACGTACACAAAATCATTTTTATATATAAAATAAAAAAAATCAGGAATAAAACTATCAACAACGTAGGAATTTATTTATTCTGATTGTATAAAATGTTACATACGGTGACTCTATGGCTTCAATAACAGATCAAAAATCATGCATATTATTTAAAATATTTTTAAAATTTTTTTTACACATAGATTTATTTTTAATATAAGGTCAATATCGAAAACGGTTTACGAAACCTAAAAATTCGCTACAGTAGAACTGAAATATGAAAATTGAGCAATAAATTTCCTTTATTAAGAAGTACGTACCAAAAAGTGAAGTTTTAATTGAACTCGCGTTCCTGTAAAAACCCTTATGAAGCATAAAAACTGAAAATTGCAAACAACGTTTATACAGTATATGGTATATCTTATATTTCTTGTTAGGAATATAAATTTTGTAAGAAACTTCTTATTAATAATTTCTCAATAGTAACTATAGCTTAGTCCTTTAGAAGTAAGTATGCATATTGTCTACAGTCAACAACCTAGGATATTTAAACATGTTAAATATAAAATCTTAAAGAAAATAGTAAATACACTAAGAAAATTGTTCTGCTCAACTCGTATAGTGTAAATTTAAAATGAAAGTAAAAGTCAGCTTGACAAGCTGTATACACAAGCAAGATGAATGAAAATATATAAACAAAAATAAAATGCAATACTTTCAAAATTAGATAGCTAAAAACAAGCAATACACTTTAATTAAATTCTTGCCACACACACATACACAGTGAGCAATAACTCGTGGTCTTCAAGAACAGTACAAACCCACTGGGACGAATTTATTTGAAAATTTAGTAAGTACTTTTTCTGGTGCTATTTAAAAAGTCCAGTAAAGTGTAGCACGTCAGAATCATAAATAATATTAAAATAATAAAGAGAAATAAAAAAAACCAATTTCCACACCACTAGTAAATACTATATAAACAAGCTAATACAAAAACAAATTGTAGAATATAATATTTGAATTACTTTAAAGTAAAGAAAATTGAGGCCAGTCGTGGCATGGTGAAACGGGACTGGTTGTGGGTTCGAGGCCCACTCCAGGAAATGCGTAGTGTAGGTACCCTCTTTGGAGGCTTCCCAACTGCTATCAAACAGTAAAAGGAATCACTTCTGCAGTAACTGCTTATAATACTTTTAGTCCGTTATATAAGCTTTGGAGAAGTTAATGCAACAGCTTCAAAAAGGAATAAATAAGTACCGAAGGAGCTTGAGTTGTACTTACTATATGTATGTACGAGAAATATACCACAACGAGAAAAGGTTAACATGTTGTTAGAAATCGGAAGCGGTTATAGTTTTTAAAAAAACACAATAAAACACACATCGTCCATATGTTTCTAGGGATACCACGTAATTGCAATAAGTGACATGTATCACCTAATAACAATACTTCACACTAGTTTCCTTCCACTGCCTTTATCATCTTTTTTACCTAAATCTACCCTCTTTTACACGAGTACGCTAACAATATCATATATTTTTTCTTTCTAAGTTTAAAAAAATATATTTTGATTTTATTCGCAATCAATAATATACTATGGTTGCTTAAATTTTAAAGTAAATGTATTATATATTATAAATAACATTTATTACTATTTTACAATGACAAAATTGCACTCACTGTTATCGATGCTCCATTTATACAAAGTCTGATGAATTATTTGTATGGATGTGGCGAAATGTGACCATAGACGATAAATGAGTCCCGAGAGTTTGCGAATTCAATATATTTGTCAAATTGCTACTATTACTTTTTTAGTATAGTTTATATTGAAATATTAAATAGTATTATATAATAATATATAATATTTTTGCATACTTACTTGTATAATATTATATAATATTTTTGCATACTTACTTGTATCTTAAAAATATATTTCCTGTGTGAGACAATGATAAAAACTCCACAAAGGAATCCTTAAAAATCCAACAGACTTAACCCCTTTTGTTTGCTCACTATCGTCGTTGCTTTTATACTTAAGTTTTGCGTTCTACACGACTGAAGAAATAAGGAAATATAAGATAAAAACCAAATATTTGTATATATTGTGAATCATATCATATAGGAAATAGAAGATTAATATTTACTACACTAATTATACAAATAGCGACATTAAATACAAAATTTCGGTAAAACGAGATGACATCTCATTAAATTTTTTTTTATCATATGTCAAAATTTCATCAGATATCTACAGTTTTCTTACCAGAGAATTTAAATGGAACTTAGCGTTAAAATATTTTTTCAACTTATTCACAATTTTTAAGATATTGTGGAACTGAGTGGTGGAACGTCGTGTTTGCCACAACTAGGAAATGAAGTAGGAGAAGGAGGGTTGATGAAGACACTGATACCCTCTTTTGCCGTGTGATTCCGGCCTAGAATAGGATCATCTTGGTGGTGTCTAAATACGCGACTAAAGTACGTGTGGTAGAGTCACGCAACACGCATGGGCAGAGTCGACCGGATCATTACCACCCCCGGCATTTTAAACCGGCGTGAAGTAGTGACTTTATGCCACTGCGTTTCGCATCAGGTGGCCTGTGCAATGCCTGGCCCCGGCGCCCAACCCACCTTTCAGTCACGCAACGCACGCATTTTGCATATCATAACAATTCAGAATTCAATTATTTTATAAGCTTAAACAACCACAGGTAGCTAAAGACAATCTACAGATTTCAGATTAAAAAATTGTTATGCTAAAATAACATAACGTAATCGCCATTTTTTGCTAGAACTATCTAGTAGAGTAAATCGTAGAGCTTCTTTGATAACATAAATCCGCGAGAGTTCAGTCCAGATGTTCTCGTATGCACACACAGTGCTTCGCTCAATCAACTCTCAAAGAAACTAAAGGAAACGCGGACGAGGCGGCGAGTCAAAGAGCCCGCGACTCGTTACCTTCCACTACCTGCCTATTGAATGTTTACTATAATAAAGTGGATTTATAAACATATTTTCTGTGATAATGGATATTATACTGAATATTTACTACGAAAACTGCACAGGCACAGGTGTTTACCTGAAACGCAACAGTTGTAAGTCCGATCTACATTCGTGGGAATGAACTATTATTGATTAATATTTCATCTATTTCTTCACTTTGGTACTAAGGCAAAAGCATGGCGTTGAGTTCCGCTACTTTACAGACCAAGGTGGAGAACGGAGTGTTAGCGGAGAGTTTCCCTCTGCCTACCCTGCTGTGTGCGGAATACAGCTAGAAGCTGAAAAACAAATACAACATATGAGGACAATATTTTATTTGAGGCCCCTTAAGAAGCACCTTGATGAGGAACCTTAGGTTTCTTCTACCTACCTGCCTTCTATGTCCGGGATACAGAGCGAAACGAAAAAAATACGATGTAACATAAAGTACACAATGGGCGGGGTATATATATTTCTTTCTTGTAATGAAACTATAGAAGCTATAAAAGTATTAGACTGAATTGTGGCTTTTGTTTAACAAATGAAAATACACTGTTTATAGTTTTGATGACTTAAAAGTTACAAAGACTTAAGAAATTTTAGAAAGAAGCGGAATATTTTTATGTTTTTCTTTTTTATAGTCTATTTAGATAATGCGGCATGGATTTGTCGGCACTTTATTTATGCTTGGATCCAAACTACGGTACTACTAAAATACCTTCTGTTTTGCGAGCGACTTAAATCCGAAAATTGAAGTACTGCTCCCTCAGAGTAATAAATATATTCGTGATAATAAAACAATAATGAAAATCCACACTTGACAGTTTTTAATTTCTCTGTGTAGTTTTGAAAATTAATGAAAAAACAAAACGCAATCATTCAATATACTACTCTTAAAATATAATATTTAAACGTAATCCGATGAATATAAAGTCGTCTGAGAAAATTAAGCCAAAATTTGTAGTTATATAAATAATTTGATATAAAACCAATTTGATCCATTTATAATTACCTATAGCAAGTTTATTTAATAAGTAAACTTAATTGGATTAGATTAATTAAGTTTACAGGTTGCAAACTTTTACCTTAATTTTAACGATTTAAGACAAATGCCTATGAAATTCAATACTATATATATATATAAAATATAAATATTTTAAATTGTATAAAATCAATATAATTACATATTAATATTTGAGACACTCCGTTAACCCCGATTTTGAAAGTATTGCGTGTTGACTGGCGGAAATCAACGCCGAGCTTTCTGTTGCTACCAAGACGAGGAAATGCAAATAAATTATTCCACCGAACGGGAAACGAACCATCGCGTTGACAGTCAAGCTCTATGTTACTGCACCACAAGACCCTCAATTTTTAAAATATACAATTTTAAGTTTCCCGATAGCAAATTAATACGATAGAATGATTTCAAAAGTTTGGAATTAAAAGTTGTTTTCAGAGAAATTTGAAGCGCGTTATTGGGTTTTAACTCAATTTTAAAACGCTAATATCGTTTAAAATGCTTTGCCTTTATTAAAATTGTGACAAGTTTTGTAAATTTTGCTTTAACAAAACGGATTGCCTTTTAAATAATTGCTTAAAAAGAGGTAAAATTAACTACGTTCTCTACATATATTAACTTGCTAATTCATAAGCTATTTGTTATAAGTGACCTTTATATTTTTTTATTGCTTATATTCCCTACCCTACAGACTTACAGTCCGTACTTTTTGTCATTATATATATTTCTTTCTATTATTTTTTATCTATAGTTAATAATTAGAACTAAACTTACCTAATTGTGTACATACATTTGTATATTTATACACAATCTCCTTAAGAGAGTCGTCATCCATTTTAGTATCTATAAATTAAAATACATTCTTTTTCACTAACATAACTACTGTATTATTGTTATTCTTTTAAACTACTGTACTAAAAAAGCTTCACGCTATATCCCGCACACAGCAGGGTATGCAGAGGGAACCTAGTGTTAAGACACTCCGTTCCCCACTTTCTGCTGAATTTTGGAGGCATTGCGTGTTGAGTGGCAGAACTCAACGCCGCGCTTTTGCCTTGGCACCAGAGCGAAGAAATGAAAATATAAATTTAAGTAAATATTTCATCTCCTCGAGTGGGGATCGAACCCACAACCAGTCGGTTTTACAGTCACACTTCGTGCCACTGCGCCACGGCCGGCCTCTAACTACTGTACTGATATTTTAATTTCAATAGTGATTTTAGGAAATATAAATATTTTAAGAATCCTTTGTATGATGAATTTTGTCAAGTCAAACTCATCATTTTAAAACGCCGGAATCCCAGGTCAAACAGATAATAAAATTTAATGTCATTTGTTACTATATTTTTCGATTTGAAGGCGGGAATACTTATGTAATATACTGTACCTTATAAAACTTTAATGTAATTTACTGTAAAGACTTGTTTGAATCTCAACTAAGTTATTGTCACAGATAGCCAATGGACGTGATCTTTTATTAATATTATAATTTGTTACTATTGACCGCTTATAGCTTCAATTACAAGAGTATTTAATAAATTCACTTACGATTGCGTTTTATATTGTTGACAGTGCATTATAATACATTTTTACGACAATTTTTATCTTATTTTTTATGTCTAAGCGGAAAATATTTCATAACAAATAGGTAAGTTTAACATTTCTTTCATTTATCTTTGAAAGAAGGGATATTTTTCCGCTATTAGTTTTGAACTGATCCATTTCTTGTAGATAAGAGCGCTGGAGCCTCGCCAACGTCCGCCGCCGGCACAGCGCAGCGGTCAGCAACGACTGACATAAACGCTTTTATTGAATTGCGATTGACTGATATTTGAAATTCTAAATATATTTTTGTGTCATATATTTTCATGGATTGAGCACATATAGAAGATGTAAAAATACTTAAATAAAATAAATACTTGCTGCAATTAAAATTTTTAAAAATCTTTATCTTTATGTAAAAACTAGCGGCCCGCTCGCGGCTTCGCCCGCTTAAACCACAGAATTATTTGCTTAATACACTAAAATTATGTTCGTGTTTTAATATACCTATAATGTATGTTTGCAACGCAGTCGCATTTTCGTACCACCCATAAGAGAGGTGCAACTGTCAATATATTAATTTCTTTAAACTTTTGCCTTAAGGAGTCCTTAGGACCTAAGTTATAGTTATAGATATATAGTTATAGTAATATCGTTACTTACAATAAAATCCTAACTCATCGGTGTCTGTACGTGGAAGATATATTAGAAAAATTATTATTACGGACATTTAACAATGTAATAGAACTTGGTCAATTTGTCTGTTTATCTGTGCGTTCAGGATAATCTCAGAAAGGGCTTAACCGATTTAAATAACTTAACCTAACTTTGTGCCCCTGCGCCGCGATGGCCTTTAATATTAATACAGAATGGAAGCGTCAGCGCTCCTTTTACGGGGGCAATATATAGGATAAAATATTTTAAGCCCATACCTAAAGAAATTATTCAAGATACCTCAACAGTTTAGACGTAGACTTTTTTTTCATTTCACGATCGATGTTTATCCATACCTGTATTTCGTGTGACGCAGTTACGCAAGTATACGTAAGATTAAGCAACTTTGAACTTTGTCGCCAATACCTACGACTCGATTTAGGAATGAGGCGTATGCGGCGGTTTCCCTTTGATAGGCTTATGCCTGTTTGCGTGTTTAATGACAAATAACCTTTTATTTTAATATCAACGATAATATATAATTTATATTGTATGAAAAATAACTTTTTCACTTTTGGGATTTTTTTATTGTATTAGGCTTTTATAGAGTGATTAACTATGGTTTCATTTAAAGTGGTGCTGACAAAAACAAAAATTGAGCATATTTAATATTTATAGTGATTTTTTAGTGAATAGAACTAATAGTTATTACAATACTTGCGAAGAAAGCATATTTTAGACATTTTTTAAATTCTTATACCTTTTGAAAAACTACCAACATTGTTATTGTTAATAAATTATTTTTTTTAAATTAAAAAAACTTAGACAAAGTTTTTCATCATAATGGCACGAAAATATTTAAAATGGTCAAAATTAAAAGTTCAAAAATGTTGATTGAAAATAATTATACTGCAGGAGGATACCTTTATATGTACTGTTTTATTATGATATAATGTAGAATATCCATACATCCATACATCCATACATCCATACATCCATACATCCATACATCCATACATCCATACATCCATACATCCATACATCCACACATCCACACATCCACACATCCACACATCCACACATCCACACATCCACACATCCACACATCCACACATCACACACATAAAATTTGCTTAAATATATTGTGTACTTTTCACGTGATGCGTGTTCACATAAACAGGAAAACAGACAAACAGACAAAAATTCCAAAAATGTTGAAAATGGATTCTGTTAGTTATCCTTTAACACCCTGGCTATTTTTTTTTTAAATATTTTCAATGTACAGGAACGACTTTCCTACAGATTTATTATAAGTATAGATTTGGTTTAATAATATTTTTACTGTCGGTGACTGAAGTAATAGACTATACTTTATTTGTTAGTTACTTATAACAATATATCACTAAACTAGAGTGTTTTTTAATAATTATCTACAATATCAACATTTTCCTGGTTGTTTCTTTTAAACGTATCTGTCATTGATATTTTTTGGAGTACCATATAAAATTAATATTATCAGCTTCACGCTGTATCCCGCACACAGTATCGTAGGCAGAGGGGACATAATGTAAAGACACTCCGTTCCTCACTTTCTGCCGAATTCTGGAGGCGTGTTGAGTGGTAGAATTCAACGTCGCGCTTTGCCTCGACACCAGAGCGAAGAAATGGAAATATACATTTTTGTAAATATTTCACCCTTCGATTAGGGATCGAACCCACAAACAGTCGGTTTTACAGTCACACTTTGTGCCGCTGCGTCACGACTGGCCTCAATTAATATAATTAGAATACTATTTATTATTTTCGGATAAGTTGTTTATTTCTATTCGCCTTTGTTTGGTCGTACGGTGAGCAGAAAGAACTTGAAGTTAGGTCACTTTTCTATACAATTACATTATGAAACGAAAAATGTGAATCGTTATAGTAGTAGTCGTTACACTCGTAATTTATATTATTTTATTTTTTATACATTACATTATATATTATTTTATATTTTGTATTGTTTACTTCTTACAATTTTATTATACTTTCTGTTTTGTAGTGTGATCCGATTATTTTTACAAATATTTATTAGATAAATTGTGAAAAGGATCAAAGAACGATTATATCACATAGTATATTGTCATGGTAAGTTACATATTTGTATATACTTATGTAAATATGACGAACACGCTGATAGCGTGCGGTAATGCGCTATTTGCTCACATTGTGTCTCCATTACCTTTAGTACGAGTTCATAAAGCATAGTGTTTATAACGTTTTTTCTAACCACATCACATGTTCATGTGACTAAATATATTGTGTGCATGAAATATACTTCAATATTTGTTACCTATAACATTTTAATTAATAAGTCGTCTAGCTAATACTATTCTAAGAAGACTGTGAATGGCGTATCTGTTATGTTCCTATCGTGTCCTTTGATGTGAATTTCATCATTTAAATCGGAGATGCTTAGAGCTATAGCTCTGCCAAAAGCAACTTGTCAGAATCCGGCACGAGCAGCAGTACTTCGATAGATTTTGATTCAGGGGTTCTGAAGATTCAGTGACTATTTTGTTTTAAGTGATTATTTTATTATTATGATTCGAATTTATAATTTCCTTAAGCGTGGCTACTTTGCCGTGATGGCATTACTAAATTTTTAAACATTAATTTATGTATTTGTTATGTATTTAATTGTGAAGTCTAGATATTTTTTCCTATTCATTTGTTTTGTGTTATAACTATATAAAGGATATAATATACAGAACTGTAGAAACTTACTCTCAGTATGTTTTTTTCTCGTATTTAAACAAGACATTTTAAATTTGTACATTTATTTAAATGTTTTCAATATTTTTACTTATTTGAATAAGCTAGAGGAATTTATACATTATTATTACTCAATTAGAGGAATAAATCTACATCAATAATTTGATATACTAGGGAACTGATTTATTAAGATACAAAAACACAGTACACAAAAACAAAGTATAATAGATTCACATGAAATTTATCTCTTGAGACTTTGTGACTACTATAAAAGAGTCTAATAACTATATCTTTGAGATATAGTGTAGTTTTTTATTTTTATGGAAAAGGACAAGGCAAACGAGCGTTCAGGTCACCGGATGGTAAGTGATCACCGCCGTCCACGGCCCCGTGCAACACTCCCCATGATAAATGCGGTAAAGAACGCACAGCGAGGAGACGTCTCTACGCAAAGCCAAAGTGTCAAGCCTTTCACAGGTCATTGGGTCCCCAATGATTCGAATAGATATCCATTGTATGCGATCAAATGGTTCAAGCTGATACTGGGGTGCACCGGCCCAGAGATGAGAACAGTACTCCATATGAGGCCGAACCTGGGCCCTATATAAGGCCAATCGGTGTTTTGGCGTGAAGTACCGTCTCGCTCTGTTGATGACCCCCAGTTTCTTCGAGGCCAACTTGGCCTTGCTTTCCAGATGATCGCGATACTGGCAGTCACTCGAAACATTAAGGCCCAATATACTGATACTGTAAGGGGAGTGTTTTGAAAGACTGGTGATACGATAAATGGGATTGTTTTGTGGTTAACGCGCAAAATTGTGTCTTCAGGGGGTTAAACTGAACTAAGTTCCTTTCACCTCATGAGGAAACATTGTCGAGGGACGCCTCAACAGAAGACACAAGTTTATTTCGGCACTGCTCAGCGTTTTCCCGAGAAAGACTTGCTCGGCCGGAGTAAACAGCGTCCACCGTGCTATCATCTGCATAGCAATGAATGCTAGAATTCTCTAACATGTCATTGATATGCAGAAGAAACAACGTAGGGACAGCACGCAGCCTTGGGGAACGCCAGCATTCACGGGCATATGTTTGGAGCAAAACCCGTCGATAGCGACCCTGATGCTGCGCCCAGTGAGAAAGCTGGCGATCCACTTGCATAAATTCTCGGGAAGCCCATAGGATGGAAGTTTAGCCAGGAGGATCAAAGGCCTTCGCCATGTCCAAACTAACTGCCAGGCCCTCCCCCTTGCTTTCATTAGCCACAGCCCAACGGTGGGTTAGGTAAACCAGAAGATCACCGGTTGAGCGACCATGGCGGAAGCCATATTGTCGGTCATTAATCAATCGGTGATCCTCTAGATAAACCAAGAGCTGGCTATTAATAATGCTCTTCATGACTTTTGAGAGCAAGGAGGTGATAGCAATAGGCCTGTAGTTGGATGGATCGGACCCATCGCCTTTCTTTGGGATCGGGTGGATAAGAGCGCTCTTCCATGAGTCTTGGACTACGCCGACTGAATAGGAGTGCCGAAACAAAGTGCCGCGTTAGCACCGGTGTCAGTTCAGGAGCATAAGAACGGAGCACTAAGGGAGATATGCCATCTGGCCCGCTCGTCTTGTGGATGTCCAAAGAGGACAGAGCTCGCCTAACAGCTGTTTGGTTAAACTTAACCTCAGGCATTGAGCTCTGGCACCGCGGGATGGTCGGCGGCGTTGTTCCTTGGTCATCCAAAGTCGAGTTGCAGGCAAAGAGAGCGCCCAGGAGATCGGCATTCTCTTTTGCCGTGTGGACCAAGATGTCATTTCCCGTGCGTAATAGCGGAAGCGAAGGCTGGCTAAAGTTGCCAAGTGCCGCCTTTGAGAGCGCCCAGAACTGATGAGTTCCGGACGGGTAGCTCTCAAGCTTCTCGCCAATTTTGGCGATATGCTCGGACCTTGCACCGAACTTTCTTTTTGAGGTTTTCACCTCCGGATTTTTAGTAACCAGTGCTTCAGCCCAGATTTAATATGCCTCGCGTTTGCTAGAGGCAGCAAGCTTACAAGACGTATCAAACCAAGGCTGTGACTTGCCACCGATTGGCACCACAGTGCTAGGAATATAAAGTTCCATGCCCTGTAGAACCACGTCGGCAACAGCACCGGCACAGGTACTAGGATCATCAGAAGAGAAGCAAACCGGCCCCCAAGGATAAGACGAGTAAAAAGAACGCATCCCATCTCAATCTGCTGACTTGTAGTGCCAGACGTGACGAGTTGCGGGTGATCTGCAGCTGCTGCGCTTAATAGGCACGATACTCCGTACCAGGCAGTGGTCAGCAGACCCCAAAGGGGTATCGACGACAACCTGGTACTGTTCCGGATATGAAGTCAGCAGAAGGTCCAATAAAGAGGCATTGTGATTGTCCACGTCCGGGAGTCGCGTAGGCGACTCAACCAATTGGGACAATCCATTCGCCGTAGCAAAGTCAATTGCAACCGCGTGGTCGGTGGTGCGTGATCCAAGCCAACTGGCATTGTGCGCATTAAAATCGCCAAGTATCACGACCTCAGCGAGGGGATCTGTGAGAGCATATCGACGATATGCTCTCACAGATCCCCTCCGCTGAGTCGATTGAATGTGCTCCATGAGCCACGAGCCATGAGCTACCAGTGTATTTTATTTTTCGTAAATATAATGCGCTTGTTGCGTATAATATTAAAAAAATCGGTGATCTTTAAAAAGTTAAACATAGTACATTACCTCCATTACCTATATGTATATCGCCCAGTATCGTTTTATTAATTTTCAGTAATCTGTATAATTTTTTTATTGTGAAAATCAACAGCAATTTTTTTTTTAATAAAACTGTGACACCGAAACATGATAACATATTAAAATTATCACTTTAACTTTTAGTTAAAAATTTTTTACAACTGACTCACTCATCAAAAACCTCGTTCACTTCTGGATGAACGATGATCTTGAGCTTTGATTCCCAAGTGAACACAGAACTTCGCACCCATATAGACGTCTGATTTGAAGTTGATAACGACGCATTGTTTATTAATAAATTTGGCTTCCATTTTCAAATCTTATTTTTACTGATAGTAAAAGAGTACTTCAACATTATTATTTTACTATAATTGTACTAATTGCCTCATGCTGTAAAATAATACGCTGAAAGCATTTTTTTTCAGAGTCACGTTGTATCCTGCACGTAGCAGCATAGGCAGAGGCAAAATAGTGATAAGACACTCCGTTCCACATTTTTCACCAATTTCTGGACGCATTTATTTGAGTGGCGGAACATAACGCCGCATTTTGTCTCGACAGCAGGGATATTTGACGAGAGAGCTGAAATCATTTAATTCCCTATAACCAAGAGACAATTTAGGAGAGTTGCCGAGGAGTTTGAGCACTCATAACATTACTCGGAGTAACGACGACGAGGTCAAATGTACCGAAGTTAGCCTTCTTAAGTGTATTGCAAAGTTCATCTAGCGTGCGCGATAAAGCTTTTGATATACATAGTACTATAATAATTACATTTTATATTATTCCTTATCCATTTTTGTTTGGATTTAACAGTTTATAAGCTTAGATAACTTATGGTGTCGATGTGTAAAGTTAGCAATTGATAGAACAGGACAGTGATGGTGTCAGTAAGCGCCTATGTGATGATAATTGCTGTATTTCAATTTCTTCAGCGTGATTTAAATTTCGTTACCTCTGTGTGTTGAACACTTTACGTATGACGTCAGTGGAGTGTTACTATTGCTCGTCGATGTCAATGTTTTTATTCGCATCACTGAGAGGGCCCACATAAAAGTTTCCATACAAACAAATACGTATCTAACTAAAGCTTTTTTCATTTTTATTTAGCAATAAAATACTAAATCGCGATACGACCAATTCCAATCACGTTTTGTCGTTTAAAATGTTAGCTTCGAATAAAATGTAACTTTATGTTCGGATGCACAATTTACAAATTATAAAATATTTCTTTATTTATTTTGTTTAACAAATTAAAATTACGTTAAATTTTATGTTATGCAAGTTTATTTTTTTATTTTTGGTTAATTGTTTGGAATCGGTTTTTTTTCTTAAAAATGAATAATATAACAAGGTGCCAGCTCTCTTAATTTGGATAAACCGTTCATTGCAATGAAGCACAGTATATACATATGTATATATATACTATATATATATATATATATTAGATCCGTAATATTCATTGAGTTTAATGCGTTTTGGATTTAAAACGCATTAGTCATAAGGCAAAAAAATATAAGTAGTTATATAAATTCGTTCTAATTTAATCTAAAAATATCTTCTATAATTCTCATGGGCACAAACACACGATCTGACTGTATGTGTGACGGTTACAAGTTGGATTCTCACTTAGGGGAGTGAACTTACATTATATTAATGTTTTTCACATACTTACTGTATGCAGTTAACATCATGAACAGTAGTAGTAGTCATATGTATTTTGACAAACAAATATAAACAAAACTCATTAGGATTTCTATTGATTAAATGATATATTAAATCAATAAAAATTCTTATAATATAATTCAATTTTTATAAGTATATAAAGGTCGTAAAACGTATCAAAAATAGTCGTCTAGTCGCTGTCTTTGGTCAGGATTATCTGAAACTTAATGTGCAAAAAACAAAATTAAACTTCGTTAATAAATATTGACTTTGAAATGCTTTAATGCTTCGAGTCTTGATTAAATATAAGCTAATATTTATATTAAATATAATATGCATTTGACACGTTATCGTTCAGGATTTACGCGTTTTAATAGGAAACCAGTACTTTTACATTTTCCTTGTTTGGTGAGACAAAGAGCAGCGTCTTATTAACGTAGTTCGTCTTAAAGTTAATAATGTGACGCATTGGCTAAATACAACTAAGTAATATATCAAATGTGATCTCGCCAAATTTTATTGGTCCCAGTGATTCGCATTGTAACAACAAAAATATTATAACCACTACTGCATAATAACGGTAGATATTTTTTTAACATTCACTAATTAATACATAAGAATGTCATCGATAGAAAAAAATTATAAATATAAAAATATCACAACAAAACGTTAAAATTTTCTGCAAGTTTAAAATGCAATGATGCTATTAGTTCTTTTAGGCTTTTCTTTGGACGTCACTGACGGAATCTGTATTTCATACACTATAAAATTTAACGAGAGCTTGTCAGTATACTTATGAGAGTACTAATAGAACGCATGTGCAAGGCCCCTCGTTTTTTCCAATTCTTCAGGTGTATAATCGGCGAACTGGTTTATATCGAAAGTAGCAGAGTCACTTTGGGCATTGGATTCATTGATTTGATATAAGGACTTCACGAAAGCTTCATAATGCTCCATCCTATCAGCCTCACTCTTGTAGTGCCTGTTGTATTCTTTTTCAAACTTCTGGAATAATTCCGGAGCGTTGTTAATGTCGTAGTATGGCTTGTCACCGCTGGCCACAACGACCGCGACGAGCAGGACGATGCTAATGAGTATTCTCATTTTAACCGCTGCTTTGTTTCGTCTTGTACACGAGACTAGTGACCACAATCAAATATACGAGTAAAATGATTACGAATAAGTACTGGACATTCATATATATACGTGAGCTCTATAAGCGTGTAAATTTTCTGTGTAAATTATAATTTATTCACGGTATAATACCGTGCAAAATGCAATTTATGTTGTATAATGATAAAATTTAGTCATAAACTACTGTGATAAGAAAATTAGTTTCTTTATTTCTGTTCAAGTATTTTCAGATTAATTTATGGTTTTAAAACTACTAGAAAGTACCTACTAAGAGAATTTATAGTACAACACTTTTAAATGGTCTATCATGTTCTTGGTTGAAAATGAGAACATAATAAAGTTCAAAAACACAAACTAAAGTTAATTTTAGTTTATAATAATATTGTCAAATTTATTTGGTCCCATATAAAAAAATATTTTGACAAAACAAAACTTTAAAAGTCGTGTAAAGTCAGTGTAATTATTATGTGTTAGGTTCATACAGTACACATTGTCTAAGCAACCTAATAAACAAATACATCTTAAATATACACTTTATCTGACGGAATCCATCCTTCAACCACTGCCTACACAGCCAGATGTTTCCCAATTATATTCTTTTGAAAAACATATATTACTATATTATGCTTTATATAGGCCTCTTCAATGGCACGCCTCTTCGCATCCAGCCGATGCCGGCCACTTTGCGAATATCGTCACCCCATTTAGCTGGAGGACGTCCCACATTACGTTTGCTGAGGCCTGGTCTCCACTCTAAAACGCGTTTACCCCAACGGCCGTTTGAAGATGCCTATGTCCAGCAGTGGACTAGGATAGACTGATGATGATGATGATGATGATGATGATGCTTTATATAATTACTTATTGTAAAGTATAACAAGGTTTTAATATTAATCTCCTTTGATGTTGCACGGAGTCGTGAGCGGCGGTAATCTTACCTTACCTTACTTACCATCTGATCTTTTTCTATAAAAAAGGGTACCGAATAAGCCTATTACTACACATTGGAAATTTAGATTATATTGGTAATATTATAAATTTCCTAATTTCGTTGGCAAGTTAATTTTTCTTACACTGAGAGATAAACACACACACGCATAATACAGAGCAAAAACGTTTAACGGATAAAGCAGAAAGCGGAGACTCTAACATTACTCTAATCTTAGTATTTTGAAGGTAGGTACTGTAGACATGTAATGTAAAAAATATATTTAATGTAAAACGATGCACAGCTGTAAACATTAAAAGGATTATACGTAGGACTTATGTAAAATTAAGTAATCAAATTGCTTATTAATATATTGAAATAATTATCAATATATTGTGTGAAAGTTTATTCTGTAATTGTAAAATTAAGCCTATGTAATATTGTTGCTAGCCTGAGATATATTAACATATGTTCGTACATAAAGTATTTTCGGTTCAGAATTACCTACAATGAAATATTTATTCGTTACTGTTCCCGAGATTCTGTCAATCATACGTCTCTTTTGATCGTGTGTCGTTCTTGATATATGACGTATTTATTTAGGTAGTAAAGTTAAACATAGGCTTCCAATTACAATATAATGTATTTTTTTTGTAAACGTATTTTATTCGAAATTTTATTTTCTAACGATAGTTCCCCACGCATACTATGTGATACTATGTACATACTACATATTAACAAAAGTTCCGCTTTTGCCCAATGACTTGTATTTTATCCACAATTTTTAACATAATTTTACATTTTATACCGTCTTAAGAAAATTACTAAACAAAAAAAAACAGAAATATACAGAAGTACTAAATTAATAAATCATATAACATCAACAATCATTTAAACGTAATGTAGTAGTAGTACGAATAAAACAAATTTAGATTGATAATAACTACCAAAGAGTGGTCAAAAACAATAGCCTCATACATTATTGAATAGATCGAATATAATTAGTTTATATCACGGAATTAATAAACAGTATAATATGAAAATAGCATAATAATGTACTCCTGTGCGCGCGTCAGCTGAATACGACCGCGACCGCAACTACAGGGTCACATGCATGTTGATAGCAAAACCTCAACTGTTTTAATTCTAGATATCCTCTTATAAGGTTACATAAGCTTCAACCGTAAAACAAATAAAGCTCTAGTTATTTGCTACGATAATTGTTTGAATTACGTCTAAATAAAATAAGCAATAACAAAACAACTGCTTATAAAAAAGGGCTCGTTATATTTTGCTTCTCAAAATTTTTAACTTACGCTTCTACTAACAATGCTCTATTGTAATCTTTCATTGTAAGTCATTGAAGCGATATTTTATGTGATTATTTGTGAAATTTTTGACAAATAACAAGTATTTTACTACTTGGTTTGTATTGTTTGAAATAAAAAATCTAATTGAGGAATATTTTTTAAACACTTTTAAAGTGTTAATCCACACTTAGGAAATATAAATACTTATTTAGAAAAATGTATAAAAATTTGAACGAAGCGGGACTCGAACCCGCGCCTCCTGGAAACCAACCAGGCGCTCTGACCACTGAGCCATTACGTTCTCGCCAAGCTACGTAAAAATTCTTATACGCTTGTTACAACTTATTTAGGTAGTTAGTATCTCTGTAGGGAGGTTTTTACAAATTTCCGCTACCCAAAGATAATTACTAAGAATTATCGTTTGGCAAGAGAGAATACTATTTTTTAAATATTTTTAAAACATTTTTAAAGTGTTAATCCACACTTAGGAAATATAAATACTTATTTAGAAAAACGTATAAAAAATTGAACGTAGCGTGACTCGAACCCGCGCCTCCTGGAAACCGACCAGGCGCTCTGACCACTGAGCCATACGTTCTCTCCAAGCTACGTCGAAATTCTTATACGCTTGTTACAACTTATTTATGTTGTTAGTATCTCTGTAGGGAGATTTTTAGTCAGGGCAATACATTTAAAACTATTTCAGCAAATAACCACTCATAATGGCGCTTTTAACGATCTCACTTTTACTATTACCGTAATGAAAACAAACAAGCTAATAAATCAGTTTAATATTAACACACTAAATTGATATATGGCGATAATATCAATATGATGATGTGTAATATAGAATCAATTTATCTGTGTTATGATATGAACATTTTATGATATTAACCGTAACATCAGTACTAACCACTATCGTGACGTCAAATCAAATGCATGTTGAAGTCCAAACCGCGATCGTTTTAAACAAACTTTATTATACTGGTCTAAATAATTATCGAGTATATTTTAGAACAATGAAATTTAAAGCTATTTATATACCAAACATACATATTTTTTATAAAACCGCAATACTTTATTTAACCAAAACCTTATTAATGTGCTCATATTAGTGTATACAATTGTATTATTATATTGTACTATGGTTCGAATTTGTAATTTTTAGAGAATCGAGAGATCCAAACAAAGAAATGGTTATAACATTTAAATAACTTAAATTTTCTCAAAAAAACTATTGGTTTAGTAACAAATAATTGTTTTATTGTAAATGTGAATAGTACTATGCTTTTATTTGCAATAAATTATTAAATAATAAATCAGGTGACATCAGGTGGAGCTATTGAAGAGAGTGCTCTAGTCTTATACTCGTAATAATGAATTATTTATTGGTCGCTTGAAATGCGGACGGATGTGGCATAAGTTTGTCGAACGCCGGAAGGAGTGAGACAATATATGCGAGCATCCGTAAGAGAGTTTACCAGTGAACCATAAACGACCGGGTAACTCTTTATTGTTTGTACGGCATGATTTATTCCCGGAATAACAATTTTTCCGCTGTTTACTATCTGTCTATACATAATTTTATTAAATATTTAGTCCATCTTATAACAAAAAATTTTATTTCAAATACACATATATCAGATGTATATTTCATATTGTAGATTTAGGTCAAGGATGTTCTTCTTTCTTAATATATTTATTGAGGCCAGTAGTAGCGCAGGGACACAAGTAGCCGTATGACTGTTAAGCGTGACAAGGCCTGTCACGCTATGTTCGATTTCCATTCGGGAAATGATATATTAATTATTTATTTTTCTTCGTTTTGGTAATTTAGACAAAGTGTGGTGTAAGCTGCCGCGTGATTCCGGCCTAGAATAGGTTCATCCTGGTACTGGTGGTGTCGTAAGAGGCGACTAAAGTACGTGTGGTAGAATCACGTCGCCAGCAATGGCAACACGCATGGGTAGACTCGACCGGATCATTACCACCCCCGGCATTTAAAACCGGCGTGAAGTAGTGGCTTTATGCCACTGCGTTTCGCATCAGGTAATGCCGGGCGCTGGCGCCCAACCCATCTTAAAGGCCTCGTAGCTTCTCTGGGGTTGCACGGGGTCGTGGGCGGCGGTTATCACTTACCATCAGGTGACCCGCTCGCTCGTTTGCCGTGTCTTTTACATAAAAAAAAGCTTGCCGAATGAATGGAAGTATCTTAACAGTTAATTCTCAGGTTCCTTCTGCCTACCCTGCTATTTGCGTGTAATTATTTTCTATTTTATATTAATAAGATAGTCCCGATAGGAACGATACGAATTGTAAGGCAACTAAAAATAAAACAGGCGAAAAGAAACAAAACAAAATACATAGAAGTATCTTTAAGAAATCTTTCGACTTCCACAAATTAGTACATTATATAGACTGCACTTAATTTCTTTCTCTTTAACTTATTTTCTAGAACGAGTACTTGTAACGTAATCCGTTATTTCAATAGCGTAGGACCGTATGCTACTACATTAATGGATTCCTTTCGTGCGGAATTCAAAATCTTCAAAGTATAATAGAGTCATGCAACCAAAGTAAACATCCCCTTCCTGTAGATAAATATACACGGTTTTGCGTTAATAACCTTTCAAGGCAATGCCTAAGACGTAGTACATATTAATTTATTTTTGTATTATTTGATACTTCCTGTATATACAGGTACAAAAACAACTTGTTTTAAAAGTAATTAATTTGTTAAACTCATTTAAGAAGGTCTCATTGGCCATTTTAAATGGGCTTAACAAATTCATTATATTGTTAAATATTATACTAAAGTGTATTCTCACGTACTCTAGCATACTGTAACAAGTATGAAGCTCGCAGAATGTGAACAAAATACATCACACAGTAATGTTACAGCACTGCAACGACACTTGAATGAAGCAGTAAATATGTTTGAACATCTGGTTGTTATTTTTCTTATATAAAAATAAAATATAGTTACATATTCTGTTGAATATAAAGACTGTGTTGCATATAAGGCTAGTCGTGGCGCAGAGGCACAAAGTGTAACTGTAAAATCGACTGGTTGTGGGTTCGATCCCCACTCGAGGAAATGAAATATTTATCCCTCTGATCTTGAGACAAAGTGCAGCGTTGAGTTCCGCAAATCAATACGCAATGCCTCCAGAACTCGGCGGAAAGGAGGGAATGGAGTGAGAGTATCACCTAAAATATTTCTTCTGGTAAATTAATTTATTTCACTGGTAATGTAATTGAAGTGATTTTGATTTTAAGCTGATGGAGGTGTGTGGTGGTGTGGAGGTGGAATTCGATGGTTCATCCATATAAAAGCCATTACAATTCATTTACAGTAATAAATTCCACAATTAAAATTAAAAGCATTCTGCATTATGCTTAGTTAGGATTATGCATTAAATGCTACCTATTCTGTGAACTTAATTCGAAATTTACGTAGTAAATATAAACTAATTATATGAACTGTGTACACGCGCTCTTACACTCGCTAGAATATTTAGTTCATTGTATGGCAATCTGTGACAGCTGCTGCTTGTAGGGCTGTCGCTTTACTGCTAATAAATGTTTTCAAACCTTCTTCTTAATATTCTTCACTACAAGTTACTATACAAAATTTAAAAATATGGCAACTAAATAACTTTTCATTATGTAAACATGGTGGTATTGAATTCAATTCAGACTTGGGGGAACGAAGTATTTAATATTTTTATGTCCTTAGGTCTAGCAATAAGTTGAGCTCAATAGAGCTGCGGATTTCTATTGAAAATGTTTCAAAAACTCGGCAAAAAGTGGGAAATACTAGGTTCCCTTGCTGTATGCAGGAAACAGCATTAAGCTAAGTTACCAGTAAATTTTACATTTAATTTAAATAATGATGGGAATAATATATTTTATTCTATATAATAAAAATTATGTTATTCACAACCCTAACCATAGACTAAGAAACACACAATGTGCTTTAAGTAATTAATGATTCCATATTATCAATAGTGCAAATATAGATATTTAATTGTGGTGTGGCGACGTACAAAAGAAAATATTACATTTAAATAATTCATTTTCCAATTGAGCATCGAGCCCACGACCTACTTAGTTATAAGACTATAGTTCGATAGTATATCGAAATGTTAAAAGGGCCAATTATATTCCACTACGAAGTTTAATGTGTACTGGAATTAGCGTACAGGAGTTTCGTGTAGCTTAGTTTTAACAGAAATTGTCTTAGTATAGAAGTAGGTAACAGTGTGTAACAGTATGTATTTTGGGTAGGACGTATAAAAATGCACGGCAATACATATAAATGGCATAGTTAATTACTATTTTTTATTAAAAAAATATCATTCTATTATGGATTTCTTATACTTGATACGTTTAAGATTTTTATTTAAAACAAAAATTCTGTTTATATAAAACAAAAAACGGTGTATTTAACCAACGACTAAAATATATATTTATTTTTAATATATTGATGTTAAACACTTAAACTACTGTAAAAGGCAACATCCAGAAACAGCAGTGAGCGTCTGCCGATAGGCCGCTGTGGATAGCAAACTACTGTACTTTACCACAAGTTTTAAATAGTTCGTGAGTAGTTCGACGTACAAACATCATTTGCACTCACTTTGTCACAATACAGGAGCTACGTATACATTTTATACTAAGCAGGATCACTTCAGAGCTTTATAAAATTGGTTGCTATATAAACCTTTCATAAGTGCAATTGTTCGTTCTCATGTTTACTTTTCAAGGAACCCGTTCGCCTGCTACGAACTGAGAAATATAAAGTTGAAATTACTTTGTAATTTATTTTATTGTAGTTTATTAAAAGCCGTTTACAAATATTGTTATTGCATTTACCTATAATATTAGCATTTAGCCGGTACAATGTCGGATATATCGGGATATACTTATTTTACGATGGGAAGTATTTTTATGTAGCGCTTGTCATTGTGTTTCTCTAAGAAGATTGTAATGTTTATAAAGATAAATAAACATTAATACGTTCCAAACATAGTATAAATATATATTTTTTTCAGCTTCACGCTGTATCCCGCACACAGTAGGTAGAGGGACTCTAGTGATAAGATATTCCGTTCCCCGCTTTTTGCAGAGTTCTGGAGACATTGCGTGTTGAGTGGCGGAATTCAACGCCGCGCTTTGCCTCAACACCAGAGCGAAGAAATGAAAATATAAATTTAAATAAATATTTCACGTCCTCGAGTGGGCATCGAACCCAAAACCAGTCGATTTTATAGTCGCACAATGTTGCGTATCTACTGCGCCACGACTGGCCTGGAAAAAAAAATTAAAATAAATTATTTAGGTGCTAAAGATACCGCATAACTTTTCAAAAGTTTGAAACGGTAAATCAGCGGTAAATTTTTAACAGGCTTGGACTACCTCATCCTTCCATTAATCTAGGCTAGTAGACTGAGCCACTCTCTTTACATATTTAGCAATTTTCAAGCAATTTATATGGTGATAGCGGGTCCCATCTCTCATCATACTAGAATATATTTACGTTGTACAAATATACTTATTAATTAGCACTAAAGTCCACTATATTAAATAAATATTATATCCCAAGTTCCATCTCATCTCTTAAAGATTTTGAAAGTCCAAGCCACTCTAAAGCTTTGCAAGACGAACTAACAATATCCACCGCTCTTTAATATTTACACAATAAAGATCTTACTGAGATAAAACCAACTTTGGCTTAGCATTCACAATGAAGTTAATGAAAAGATAAATACAAAGTAAAAGAATTTTTTTTCTTCAAAAATTACAAAAACAATAACTTTTAAATATAATGCATGTAATTTAACAAAACTCAAGTTCGAATTTCCAAACCATTAAGCAAAAGTCTCTACCACAACGACTTCACCACCTAAACTATTTTTTATAAATTTTTGAGAATAAATTTACTAAATGTTGTCTTTAAATTTTATCTGATAATATTGTATACTATATTGAATACTACACTCTAAAAATGTTAGTAAACACGTAACTACTTATAAGGCCGTTTCTCTTTTTAAAGTTACATCAATACTACAGTAATCAATATGAGAATTATTCCCTACGTGAAAATAAATGACATACGTTTTGTTTAAGTTAAATAATTAATTTAATTTAATATTAAATTAAGTTAATATTGATATCAAATAAAGGAAGCCCGTGAAGGGTGAAAAAGTAAAAGATTAAAGTACTATATATATGATTTATTTATAGGTAATAAGATCACATATTGATGTATCCGATCGATTGTTAGTTTCTTTATTACTGCACTATACCGCGGTTAGCTGTTAATTCGAACTATACTAACTCCGATTTGCAACATTCTGACGGCCTCGATTTTGATCATTGATTAAGTATTATTATATAATGGAACATTGTAGTATACACCAATTACAGTTAAGATTTACCAAAGAACAATGTCGACATTTACAAAGTTACCACAAACCTTGACAACTTCAAATTGAATTCACTAAATAGCGGAATAACTCATCAGTTCGGATATTTATATAGTTGTGTGCTAAATGTCACCATATAGTTCCGATTAAATTGCTATTGTTCATTCTACCATAAATAACGCATCCAATCGGCTTTTGCTTATTGAACACTAGAAAATACCCACGGGCTATTTTAAATATTTACAAATACTAAACATAATTTTTTTGTTTTTAAATATAGGGAATTGGGAAATTGGGATTATTGGGAAACTTGCATATGATGGACAGTTGTATACCTAAATTTCATTAATATAATGTATAAGTAGTTCAGACAGTATCAGTAATCAAATATTTAATCTATTCACGTCTCCGGTGTACCTACATATGTATAAATAGCAGTACCTCTTACGCTAAAGTTACATGAGCAAATGGCACGGCACCAATGTCGTGCAGCGTAAACGAGCGCGCTCAAGTATCCTTTATACTGTAGAAATGTTGTATAATTTTTATTTAGTACTCCTGTATAAAAAAAAATTAATCAATATAATATTTCTATCAGGTAACATATTTCAGTACAATACATTGTCCATACGTTTACCTTTTCTGTTTAGCGCTGTGTTCATTACACAGCAAGTCAGTATTGTGTGTTGAGTGGCGGAACTCAACGCTACGCTTTGAAATGTTATCAAGAAAGAAAGAAATGAAATTATTAAGAATTTCATTCCTCCGAGTGAGAATCGAACCCACATTGGTTGTGCGTGTACGTGACGAAAATAATGACTGTGTTTATATATATTTTTTATAAGAATTTTCTCATAAATGCATAACTGTTGTAAATTTATTTCGCAAAATACATAAAAAATTACCTACATTACCTAAATCTAACATAACACATTTTGGTAAGACACGAAATAGATCTTTAGCACACTTTGTGTTTCGTTCTCACATTAAATCTTATTTAATTCACATTAAATTTTATTGGTCCCGTATATTTTCTGGTAAATAATATTTTTCTTTACCTATTTGTCGAGTGGTCATAGATATTTTATACTTAAGACTATTTTAGATACTCAAGGCACATCAAGTCTTCAAAATTTCATCATAGGTTGTAAGTCAAGGGAAAAGAAAGCAATGGGACGAACCACTTTATTATGTTTTTTGTTTTTTTATTAGAACCTATTGAGTATCATGATTAAATAATATAGATATTGACTATCAAAATGTATTGAAACTGTACTGCTAATTCCTCAGTTTTCATTGAAACGGTAGAATCTCTAAAGTTGGTCCTACTATTATTTCTTTTTCAGAACTAACTTTTAATCTAGTACACAATAGTTGGCACTAACTGCACTATACCTAGAAAAAGACTAGGGAAAGAATAACAATGGAAAAATTTCGAAATAAGTTTCATGATAAACTTTAAAAAAATCTCTCATGCTCGTTAGTTAGTTATTTCTGTTGTAGTTGATGAACCATTCTCATTTCAAAGTATTTCAAATACGAGCAGCAAGTACACAACTTTCAAAATTAACTGCAGTTGATCCGTATACTAACTTTGCCCTATTTAAATTCAATTTTAAAAAACTGTTCGTTAGCAGTGATTTAGTTGGAGATTGAATATACAAACTTAATTACACTATATAGCGAATCCAAAAAAATATTACCTCCTAGTATCGAACCTGTATATAGGTGCATGTATCTAACATCAATCTTATTCTACGTCATAATATTTGTAATATCTCTTTAACTTTTGCAGACAAACATAAATATCGAAAACAAAGGGTCAAGTTCTTACGAAATTGAGATGAAATTATCGTACTTGTTATTGTTTGAGTAACGCATTGTGTTGGTGTACAACTTATGCCATTTCAAATCGTGAAAGGAATAATGTATAGAAGGTACAAAGGGTTATATTGATGATAATAATAATATGTTCTATTTTCCCTTACAACTGTATTTCAGAATAATATCTAGTCAGATTTTCAATCTAATACTTTGGTTTGTAGAATTTTAAAATAAATGCAGAAATTTTAGTTATCACTCCATTGAATTGATAAAGATAGATTAAATAGTATTTTTCACCTTTATGTGGACGATTAATTTCACGCCAATTTTCAGCTCTGTGTGAAATAATGTAACCTTTAATGTCTATATTGACCAGGCTGTTTATCAAAAATATTTTTGTTATATTCATAATTAACTAATAAAATTAATAAAGTTTGAGTGTGAAATTACAACGTGTATTTTTGTTATTACATCGAAATATTATACTTTTTTTCGCTATGCTTCTATACAACGTATACCCAATAGTGATTCGTGATTTTAAATGTAAACATTCAAATGAACCAACAACGTACAATCTACCTACAAAGTGTATGTAGAGACTGATACCAATAAATAATAGCAATAATAAATTTATAGAATAACACTGAATATATAAAAAAACTTAAATAACGAAATATTAACTAGTCTCTTGCCCAAAGACTAAACTTTGCAGTTTTTAACATAACAATTACTATCTTTTAATTACATCTCTAGTCAATTGCGCAATATTTCTGCAAGCACGACGAACAATGAGTCAGCCGTTTAACACTTTCTTTGGCCATATTTGATATGTTTTATTTTTATTAATATAAAAAATTAAAACCACTGACAGATTTTAAAATTAGTAAATAAACTTTTGGCAACCTTAACCTACAATTTTTTCGACAATAATAGAGCAAGTCTGACTTTACTTTTACAAATAATGATTTCCGTGTTAGTCCACCGATTGCAAGTCACAATTGAGATCATCAATTGAGTACCTACCCCCCCCCCCCCCCCCCCCCTCTTCGATCTGTCAACGCTATCGGAGGGCGCTTTAAATGAACAGTAAAATTAATAACAGGCTCCGTTGCCAATAAGTCTTAATGATAAATAAACAATTTAAGTAAAATAAGTAGAACCATCGACCATTTTGGCTATCGCAGTATAAAACATTGAGAGATTTTTCATTCTATTCCAAAATAAACATTTGACACTGTTTGCTTTATTTCCAATGACATAGCATTCAATGTATACAGGCAGTGAAGCTAAATCATTTTTGTAGAGTTTGTCATGTAACTACACGTAAAACTGGGTAACTCGCTGAGAGCAATTGCCCTACGTACCCACGTATTGTTACGTATTATATAACTTAACTGCGGACGTCGAGATAAGATGCCTTGACAGCTTATGCAGCAGTTATTCGCTAATTAATTCTCGTCCTTCACTCTAATATGGGCTACCTCACCACTAATCTCGGCTCACCGTTAACTTCACTGACGTACAGCCAGCCTATCTTAAGCAGTCATAAGCGTTAATTCGCAATGAAGCTAAGCCTATCGTTCAAAGTTGCTTTATAGTAACATCATAATCAAATTAAGTACAACGTGCAAAGTATAATCGTATATAATATAATATATATATATATATATATATATATATATAATATTGAAATGTAACGCTAATTTTTTAATAAACCATGAAAAAAAATATCCTACCATAATATAAAAACCAATGGCCACATTCTTAAATCCTTAAACTATAATTATGAATATAGAGGCTATTTAGATTCAATTAAATTAAATCGGCTTCACGCTGTATCCCGCTCACAACAGGCAGAGGAAACCTAATGTTAAGACACTCTTCTCCCGACTTTCCGCCGAGGTCTCGAGGCATTGCGCGTTGAGTTGCGGAACTCAACGCTGCGTTTTGCCTCGACACTAGAACGAAGAAATGAGAATATAAGTGTAAATAAATATTTCATTTCTTCGGGTTGGGATCGAACCCACAACCAGTCGATTTTACAGTCACACTTTGTGCCCCTATACCACGATTGGCTATTTAAATTGTCTAATTTATTAGAAAGTAGCATAAAGATGCTTCAGTGTATAACCATACTTAGTGAAAATATCATCACGTTCTTATTACCGTATTATAATAATCACAGCAACCGACACCATGCGAATGCACTTTAATGCACCGCTACACGCTTACCTCACTACCTGATATCAGTCAAGAAATGAAACGCTTCTCACGTTTTCACCTAAAGCAGCGTACTTACATATTATACCAACTGCAGTGAAAATTTAGAACGGTATTACTAAGAGACATTACTTTGTACGAGATGTAGTTTTGTTTGTAAAAGCCAATTCGAAATGTTGCTCGTTTCGTTTGTGGAACGTACTTTTGCACCGCTTTTGATAGTTTCTCTTTATAATATTTGCTATGTAATAGTAGATTGTTGTAGTTATTATTCTGTAATCTTCTTTTGTGGTTTTCAACTTTCTAGGTAAAATATATTTAGTTTTTAATACAGTCTTTAGTAAATATAGTCTCAAGTTTTACTAGTATATTATATATTTTATTAAACTAGCTAACTCTAATATCATTAGTCTACTCGTAGTTTTAGAACAGTTGCATTTTTTCAAAAGCGATTTTTTTTTAAAAGAGAATTTCATATTATAAATATTTTTTTTAAATACTTACAATGTGAAAAATTATTAAATATTCTACATAAAGAATCTATTAATTTTATAGTATATCTTTATTGTTTGATTAATCGTCGTCAGAGAAAATTAAGATTCTAAAACTTTTTAACTCTAAATATATTTTATTATATTACAGCAGCAAGCATCAAAACCTACAACTTTCACACTCAAAATTGCAAATTGTAAAGTGTAAATAACTGCAAATTGTAAACAACATTTTGTTAGAAGCTAACAAAAGATACACCTTCTTTGTTCTAATACGACATATATTTGAGGTATAAATTGAGGTGACAATATCTCTTGTTAGTTCTACGTCAATTTTCACGCATGATCGTTTCTTCTGAACAGTTCTTACCAGAGGATCGGTTGTACGATCCCAACTTACTCACGGTCGAAGAAACTTACTAAGCACGCTCCTATTTACTTACTACTCCTCATTGTTCGTCCTTGTGCTCCGAGCTTTACTTTGTTTGTATTTAGCCGACTATCAACTTAAGTTGGTCCTATTACGTACATCCGTGATTTATCCTGGTACGCGGGAACTTATTAAATTCCACATAACATTAGAAGTGACTGTTGCCTGACTGTTATTAAAGGAGTATTTACTCCTTAAATAACAGTCAGGCAACAGTCAATAAATATTAACAGTTGAGCTGAGGTATATACATATTTTTTTAGGCGTTTGGTTAATTTGACTTAGTCTGAGTAAAGTAAGCATAAATGTATGGTGTTTATTACTTTTATATTTTAAAATGAGCGCATACAGTTTTTGATATTTTATATTTATTAATGTTAATAATTGTGAAAGTTTGCAGAAATAAATGTTTCTTCCATTTTCACGAAAAAATTACCGAACGGAATTAGATAAAATATTCAAGTAATATAGTTTATACATCGGAATAACACGTGTGATAATTTATGTAAACATTTTGTATAATTTGGTTCTAATATGATATGTCATGGCGCAGTGGCACGAAGTGTGACTGTAAAACCGACTGGTTGTGGGTTCGATCACCACTCGATGAGATGAAATATTTACTTAAATTTATATTTCTATTTCTTCACTCTGGTGTCGAGGCTAAGCGCGGCGTTGAGTTCTGCCACTCAACACGCAATGCCTCCAGAGTTCGGCAGAAAGTGGAGAACGGAGGGTTTTAACACAAGGTTCCCTCTACCTACGTTGCTGTGTGCGGGATACAGCGTGAAGCTGATTTGAATATAATATTACAATAAGCTTAACATATGCAGTGCGCTTCGTGATATCGAAAATTAACTGAGTTCCATTTAGAGCATAATATAAATGTTAGCCGTTATGTGAAGACAGTTGCTGCCGTACTGCGCGGTCACGTTACTGTGTGAGATCACTAACTAATAAACATCTGTCACAATAGCCATTACTCGCGCCGTATTGTCACTTTTATTACTTTATAATTAAAATTGTTATTTTTAACTTTTATTGTTTTTAAGAATAAAGGAAATACATAATAAATAAATAAATCAATAAATAAATAGACATAGTAGTATGACATAAAAATAATATTTAATTCATAAAAAAATTAAACAAAAAAAGAAGAAGTTTTGTAAACGAATTGTTGAAATAAATAAATAAATAAATTTCAAGGGCAGTCGACAATGGCGGTCTGGCGTTGAGTTGCCCCCTTGTCTTCCTTTCTTCTATCAGTAGTAGACAGACATTCCATCACTGCGCGGTCGGGGCGCAGACAAATTAATTTAGCTTCACGCAGTATCCCGCACACAGCAGGTTAGGCAGAGGGAATCTAGTGTTAAGACACTGTTCTCTCCGTTATGTCATGTTGATATCTGATATAAATTTTGCTTCCTGGTTTATATCATTTATTTATTTAAAATTTTATACAATAATTTTATATCGTTTCTCTTTATATTCTTCTTTATATTTGTATTATTTATGACAATAATGTATTAAATCTTTTGAATACATTTGGAGCATTTAGGATATATATAGGAGATAGATCGTATATAGGAGGTTAAATGTCAAGTGATAGTCTTCGATGTCGTCGTTATTGTAGAGTAACTCGTATTGATATTCAAAGTATTTACTAACCCCTATTGCTAGTAAATATACAATCAATGTTCACGTGAGAAATAGGAAGCGTCTGTCCAATTTTCAAACAGTAGTTTGCCGTCGAGAATCTTGTTTATACGTACTCGTATCAAAGGTCACGTTTGTTTTCTTCAGTATATGAAATCTATATTTAAATATGTTTCGTTTATTTATAATTAAAAGAACTAAGCTAAAATAAAATTTGTTTAAAAAATACAATATTTTTTATATACAACAAAATATAAAGTCTACTAGATTAATATTTATAAGAGATGTCACTTGTTTTATGGTATCAAATTGTTTTTGTAATAGGCATAAAGTTTTTATTTTATGAAACAGTAATCAAAGAACAGACTCTGAGTTGTAAAAGAACCTAGCTTTAATATTATGTTGACCTGACATAGTTGTGGATAACAAAAGTAGCGGCGGAAATATCTAAAATTACAAAAGAGTTTTTTTTAATTTCAGTGCCAGCGAAAAAGGCCCAGTGGCGACACCAGATATGAATATAACAAAGGTTTATCAGTTTCTAACTGTAGGCAAGTACTTACAAGGCAGTTGAATTACTCTACGAGACCCGACTTGGCTTGGGCTTATCTGTCAACAAGATACCTGAAACGGGCACATATAGAAAGGTAACTGAAAACAAGCCGCGAGATGCTTTCCGAGCGCCCGCTGATAAACACGCGATAGCGCCTCCAAACGTTTATCTACGCTGTCGCGTGGAATATTGCACAAGAATATTGTAAATATAATACCTTAATAACACAAGAGATACAGTTTAATATTATGAGACAACTGCCGTTTGATTAATGATAATTGTTAGTTTATAATGTCCTAAGGATTTTCTTTTAAAATTTTTGATAGAGTTAGAGAGTTCCATTTATGCTGTAAAGCTTTCATTAAAAAAATAGCAAAACGACACAAAAATGTATTCTAAGTTATAGGAATAAATAAAATATTCTAAGGTATAAAGTTGTAATTTCTAAAAAAAATATTCAGCTTCACACTGTATCCCGAACACACCAGGGAGGCAAAGGGAAATTAGTGTTAAGACACTCCGTTCCTCACTCTCTGTCGCGTTGGCGAGGCGTTGTGTGTGACTTTATTTTTATTTCAGAAGTACCAATATTTTTTCTTAGAAAATTTTTTTTTACTTTAGCCGCGAAAATGTTTTATAATAATCAGCTTCATCGCTGTATCCCGCATACAACAGGGTGGGCAGAGGGAACCTAGTGTAAAGACACTTCGTTCCCCACTTTCTGCCGAATTCGGCAGGCATTGCGTGTTAAGTGGCAGAACACGCCGCGCTTAGCCTCGACACCAGAGCGAAAAAATGGAAATATAAATTTAAGTAAATATTTTATCCCCTCGAGTGGGGATCGAACCCACAACGAGTCGGTTTTACAGTCACACTTCGTGCCACTACGCCACGACTGGCCTCATATTTAAGTTTTATGATAATATAGCGTAGGTAATTAAAAATGGTAAGGGTGAGTTATTTAAGTAAAGAGACTCCGTGACTAAATGTCACCTCATTGTTGTGTTTCTGTTACAACTCTATTGAATGAATGTTACGATTTTCACAGATAATTAAGTTAAGTACATTACATTTGGCGTTCCTAAATATGTAAATTCATCAGTTAGTACGTAATAGGCAGACTAATTAGATTTATACTAAATGCATTATTCTAATTTACCTATTTAGGATACCTACACATTTGACAATATTTTTCATGATTTATTTTCAATGATGTATTATATTTTCTTATAATTTTTATACATTGCTAAAGTTGCTAACCAAGAGCGGACAATAATGGACTTCGTTTTATTTGTCACTTGAGACAGAAGCTTCTTACTCACAAGGAATTTCTTTAAGGTACTCCTTAGGAACTTTTATATTTTTAAGTTCTAGTTTATATTCAATGAAAATATGTGTAAAAGGTACATCAGACCAATATTTGCTGTTAACAAGAACAACAAGTATTGTCGTTTGAAAACGACGGCCATAGCTATAAAAAATTTTTGATATAACAGTCTCATTCTTCACTTTCCACTCATACTAATCACGCAGAATGATGAAGTTTGAAAATCCACGTCCTACTTTGTCTGACCAGACTAAGTTTTTTTAGCTTCTCGAAGTGTTCTGCACCTAACAGAGAAGGCAGAAGGAGCCTCAGCTCTTAGTGTTAAGACACTCCGTCCTCATTAAGACACTTCCATTTCCCACTTCCCGCCGAATTCTCGAAGTTAATATCTATGTATTAACTGAATTTCACTGGGCTTGGCTTCGTTACTAACGCGAGAAAATGAACATATTAAATACTTCCCCCAAGTTCGAATTGAACCCGAAACCGTCACATTTATAGTCAAATGGTTGTACTATTGCGAATCGACGGTTTATTATATAGTAGTATTTATATTTTAATATAAGAACCTCGTCAGGTAGTAGCCCTTTTAACCGATAATCCAAAAGTGTTAGAGATTTTTAACAGGCTTTTACATGTTAATTTCTTTTAATTGAATATGAGCTGGTATAGTTGTAGGAAAATCTTTTATTAATCCAACGAATTGTTTAAATTTTATATTTTCGTTAAAGTTGCGTAAAGTAATATAGAAAATTAGCTACGTTTATATTAAGCACTTGAACAATAAAAGTAATAAGAATATGTAAATTAGGTCAAAAAAAATTATAATTATAATTATCATATCAATAATTATGTATTAGAAAATGTAGCTGAAACGAGCTAATTTAGAGAATAAAAATTACGAATATATTATTATTTATGTTAATTTTTATGCCTGTCGAATTTTTTATGCTTATTTTTCTGATACTATTTGTATCGATATACCTTTGAGATGAATAATTCTCAAACAAATGTTTTTGACGTCGCTTCAGACTTTCTTTGTTAGAGCTATATTTTAATATAAAGTTAGTAATTGAACTGCTTCGGTAAACTTTTTACTGTTCGAAAATCGATGTAAAGAAGTTGTAAAGTCTCAAGCAATAACTTTTCGTCTTCTTTATACTTGTGACTGCTTCCAGCCTCGGTTTCAGCTATGAAGAAATAAATTTTCTAGTTTTCATTGTTTAAAATTATTTTCTTGTCAAAAATTTTATTCTTAATTACTAAATTCATTCTTATCATTATACAGTGCGAGTGAAAAAATTATGAGCTAAATCGAAAAAATATTTTTTTCATAATATTTCAGTGTCGTTAATTAGCTGAAAGTGATTTTCTTTTACCACAGTAATAATTTGAAACTTTTGTACAAACTCCCCACACTCCTGCCTACCACATTATTCCTTCGCCACGTAGTAATTAAGCGTTAAGTACTAGCGACATTATCATCACAATGTCGGCTCATTAACTCGCAAGTAAGCGTTCCTTTTGAAAAATTTTTAAAAGCTTGCGGAAAATGTAAAAAATATTGAAGCTTAAGTTGAAACTTTTGCATTTTTTACAATAAAAAGGTAAGTGCCCTAATTCACAAATTAGTATTTGATAAGTAATATAATAATAATAAGGATTTGATGTATTACGTTGTAAAAATCGATTATTATTGTAAATTTATGTTTAAAATTAGACATATGAAATAAAGCATTTATAAATACATACAAAGTTAATTATAATACTATACAAATAATTATCAAAAAAGCTGACGAAAGATTAAGCTCTATATTAATAGAAAATATATCTAATACACACGCATCAGGTAAACCACTCCAACACGATTTACTACAAACATTTTTAAAGACTTGCTCATGTATCTACATGATAAAAATAACATAATATATATATATATATGTATAAATAAAAATGTATATTTGCTCAACATATACAAAAACAAAATAGTGATAAATAGGTGGCAAGGCTCGTGTTGATATGGACCTTAGTTAAACCTGATGAATTCTTCAAGAGGATTATCCTTTGCAATATGTGTACAATTTCACAAGCGCCCTCGCTGGTGACAAATATAGCCTTAGACCGAGTCTTCACAGTGGTACTGCTTGTGGAAATTTATAATATTTAGAAATATATATTTTGCTTACTTATAAATATATGAATTGCAAAGTATTATTATTAAATAGTGAACAGATTTTATGTTATGGCACACAGCCTACCCCAGGGCGAAATCAGCCTGTAAACACTTGCTTACATGTGTTATGGACTGACGATATCCACGCAGAGTTCACTATAACATTTTGATGATGACATTAGTACTTTTAAACTTGTTTTGATATTATTAGAAAAAAATATTAGGTGAAGCTGGTCGTGGCGCAGCGGCACGAAGTGTGATTGCAAAACCGACTGGTTGTGGGTTCGATCCCCACTCGAGGAGATAAAATATTTACTTAAATTTATATTTCCATTTCTTCGCTCTGGTGTCCAGGCTAAGCGCGGCGTTGAGTTCTGCCACTCAACACGCAATGCCTCCAGAATTCGGCAGAAAGTGGGGAACGGAGTGTCTTAACACTAGGTTCCCTCTGTCTACCCTGCTGTGTGCGGGATACAGCGTGAAGCTGAATATTATGTTCAAGTTTAAAAATATTAATTCAAGTTTAGCTTGGAAGGAGCGAAGTGGGTGAAATTTATTTAATCCCTTTCTACATCAAAAAAATAAATTTATTATTTACACCAAGACGGCCTCAATTTCTGGAATGTTTAAGAATTAATATTATAGATAGAGATAGAGATAATATAATTATTAATTATATTATCTCTATCTCTATCTTTAATAAAACAGTAAAAATATTTTGTCTCTACATTTAGTGATAGAAAGCAAAAATATATTTTTTGAATTTCTTGTCTGTCTATTTGTCTATTTGTATGGACAGATTTTTCTCTGAAAGTACTTAACAGATTTACTTAAAAAACTCACCGATTGCCTTGTAAAACAAAGCACGCAACTTAACATTTAAAATATTTGTTTCATCAAAATCGGTTCATTAAAAATAGTTATCGGCATTTATATATTTGAATGAACTCTAGGTATTAATTTGCCTGCGAATGTTATATAGCAATCGCGCTGGTAAGATTCTTGGCTATCGAATAACATTCGCAACGTCTTAGTTATTTAACTATTGATAAATTATTAAGTAAATACATAGAACTTTCGGTTCGTTTGTTCGTTTCAAATAAATCTATAAAAAAATGCCTAAAAACAACCTTTCTACGTGCACCCTGTAATAACTAAATATTTACTTTCATAAATCATAAAAGTTAAGTTTAAGTCTTAATTAATAGAACACAGAAATAAAGACAGATTTGATATTTAAAGAAATATTAAGTAAATGTATAGATTCTTCGGTTCCTTCGTTCGTTTGTTCGTTTGTTCGTTTCAGCCTTTCTACGTGCAGTCCGTAATAACTACATATTTACCAACTGTACATTTAGCCAATAACTAATTTAAAAAGTATACAGGAATTAATAATAATTTATTTTACAAAGAATATTATGAATCCTTCAAATCAATAATTTAACATTTAAGGCTGTTTCTGAAAGAGTATATTAAATTATTCCTTGAAATCTGCACATTTAACAGTTTTAAAATTATGATTAGACGTACATTACACAGGTAAAAAGAACGTAATGTTACAAAAATATATACGTATAAGAAATAATCAGCTTTATGTATATTTTTATAAATATCAAATATCAATTTTTTTTAATTCAAAACAATCAAAAGTCCTTATAGAAATTACGATAATGTAGGAAAAAAAAAACATTTTAGAATATTACAGAGTCAAGTAATCAAAAATATATTATAAAGATTAGAAATGTACTCACTACCCATTATTATACAAGATACTGTGTCAAAGATCCTCATATACATTTTTAATATATATATGCCAACACGGATTTAGTGATAAGGGTGTGAGTGACCCTGATCAATTCCTCTCAGGGCTGAGCCCCTAAGTAGTATGGATTCAGGAGTTCTGGCCCACTCCGTGGGCCAGAACTCCCGAATCCTTACTAGCAAAAACGGGTGACGTCGGCCATCGCAAACTAAAAAAAAAAAAAAAAAAAAAAAAAAGTTTGGTATCATTTTGGGGGTTTCCGGGGACGCCCAATCGATTGCTGCTATCCGTTTTGTGATATCTCTTCACGATCCTGACATACGTTTTTTGGTTTTGGTTCTCCAATACACCTAATTAGCTTAATTACTTTAGCTTAATTACTAATGTGTCAATTTCGTAATCGCAAGGTATTGTTTCGCTCGGGTAGCGCTAATGAGTCACACTCATTACTTATCGCACCCGATTGTGGTTCCAGCTAATTAAAACAACAACATGTCTTACTTTACGTTTATTCAAAATATTGTTTAAACAGAATATATAGCAATATATCATTCATTACAGTGTCGTTTATATTAAATAATTTGGTAAAATCCAGCATGCTCCTACCCTGAAATTTATAGTACAAATACACTAAGCAGTATTTACCACATACTGAAGTCCAATCATCTTGTATTCTTTTGACATTGAAATCCCACAGTCTACAATTCCTGTTCAGGAAAGTTCTATGAAATGCTTCAGGTGGTCGACCAAACGAGTCAAAGTATTGTCCAACTTTGTTATTGTCTATGTGAATGGCTACCCAATGTGAACCAGGTTGCGTATCCGAATCCAGATTACTTATTAAGAACGTAGGCGCTTCGGTACGAAAGGGCAATCTGTTCGCTGCGTACACATTATTTTGTAGAGACCAATGAATTTTAAATAAGCATTCCCTGATCTCAATGGTGTTCATGTTTCTAACTTGTGCTATCTTGTGAAGATCACTCTTGTTAATGATCTGTGGTAATTTCAGAGATGACTATTTAAAGGGACTTTTCAATAAAATAAATGCATGTTATAATATAATATTTTTATTTATGAAATAAACACATTTATTCTTACGTAAGTACATTACAACTAGCGCATAATATTTATCCTATGTTAACTACTATAGTCTACGATAACATTGCGGTTCTTATCTATTTCAATAACATTATCGAACTCGGCATACACAATACAGTTTATAGTTTGAGATAGAGATGATTCAAAACGAACTTCTAATCTTACACTTCCATTCCTTATCAAATTCCAATGACTTGATGAGTTAGCTGATAAATCAGGAGTTAAGTCAAAAGCTAGTAAACAGTAACCTTTAGCATACTGTTCCCTAGATATCCCATTGCCTTCGTTAAGAAAATGTATACCTGTTCCTGAGAATAACGTATGATAGGCTGTAGTGAAGATATTATTCTCGAACGATGGTTGTAATGCTTTCGAAGGTATTTGCTGACCATCGATATACAAACAAAATGAACTCATATCATAATTCTCAAAATTAAAGGGATTTTTAATCAGACTTCCATTAAACGCTGCGTTATTAACAAAGCCAACAATGCATCGTTTAGGAACCTGCCCTAGAAAAATATTATCCAGTGTTTTTCCCTGAACTCCTGATGGTATGGTTAAAACTTTAACTTCAGCTCGAGTGATAGGATATTTAGCTGTAGTAGAGGCTAAAACTTTTTGGTGTGCGAGTAAAACTGTTGGATTGATTCGAGCTCTACGGACAATGAGAGTAGCATCTACAATGCATACTTTTAACTTTAAATCATTCGAAGAAGCCATTAAATTAAATGTTTCTCTAGATCGAACTAATTTTATAGACATATCTACACCGTTAATCAAAAATTTATCTTGATTGAACAAATCACCATGTAAATGTCCAATCATTTCAATTTCTTTACTCTCAGCTGCAAACTCTTGACGCTTTACGAATCCTTTATTAGTATCATCAGTTGAATTCATTTTTTCAGATGTATCTTCATACCAAAGACCACAAGTTAGATGTGAATCTTTAGCTGTCGGTGCATAATTCAATAAAGTTTCTATGTAGGCTCGATAGGCATATGTATTGTTTGGAGGTGACACCAGTTTTTGATTCAGATAAACATCAAGCTGATTGAAAAGTGAATGCAGCCAATTATTAACTGGAGCCACTACTGTTGATGCTGTTAGCTTGGTGGAGTCTTGATTCAATATTTTTGCTTTTATATGTATCAACGTATGTGATAAATCTATGTAGTCGTCACCTGCACCTGGCACTTGGAATTCTATGGGTCCATCATCGGCTAGTGATGATATTGGTTTGTAATGTATCCATGATCCATTTTCTATACTAGTTTGTGTGGATGGCAAAGCGAATAAATCTAATTCTGACTTAATACATTCGCAGGAATGACTGTGTAAAAAAGACATTATAAAATGTTGTTAGGAAAAAATATCTTTCAATTTATTTTGTTTTAATTTTTTAGCAGAAGTAATCGCTCTAGCGATTGAAGGCGAAATGAATGCAGACTGACGTTTTCTCTTTGTTATATATCCTGAACCAGACATGTTAAGTCTATCTATTTTTGCATCTGCTTTTCTTTTCAGGTTTGAGCTTGCTTCTTTTAGCCGAGACTTAACAGATTCTTCCATAGGACGTGAACTAACGATGTCTGATAAGAGACCAACTCCTGCATTTAAAGCTTCTTTACCAATCACTCGAGCTCCGCTAGAAAGTAACGGTAAGACTGATCTAAACAATCCTCCCAAGAAACTTCCGATTCCATGTCCACGTTGATATGGGGCTCCCTTGTAAATTACACCAATACCTGATCCGGCTTGGTGGGAATAGTAATGTTCATAAGGACATGCGACTTTTTCTCGTTGAGGATACATTATAATTTAATAAAATGAAGTTTAATACACACTGTTCCAAACTGGAATGGTATGCTTTGTCCAGTGCTTGTTCTTATATCTATTTCAATAGTATCAAACTCCCTCCGCATGACTGGCAAATAGTGAGGTGGTGAAAATACATACATCTTATTAGCACCGTAAATATACTTAGAAGGATCTAACGGTATAATTCTCAACAATGGAGTCATCACATCCCCAACAATCTGTGGTTCAATTATATCACAATAAACGAACAATTGAGATGGTAACCCTAAATGCAAGTTAGCTGGACATTTTCCAAAACTTTTATCAATGAGGTTTCTGTTCGGATCGAATCCGAGTTGTAGCGCTAACTTAGGAGATAATTTTAATGATTTAATATTTTGATCTAACACTGCAACATTCACAAACTTTGATAACTCATCATAACGAAATTTAACATTCTCCTTAATGTTATTTAATGCTAATAAAATATGATTAATATTGTCATAGTTTGTTGCTGGTATATGACTTTTATAGTAAGCAGTGGAAGCTTGACGTTCATTTGGCATCATCATCATTTTTTTTATGTAAACAACATTTTCATGTTCTTGAACAGTAAACATTGTACATGGATATTGGAACTCAACAACACCAACACACCACTTCCCTTCGAGTATTATGGGTTTTGGTAATTTAGTTGAAAAGAGGGATGTTTTGTTATCTGGAAAGTACTCCATAGAACTATTGCTAAGTAATGTTAAATAAAAACTTTCTTTCATCATAATTGTCTTAAAGTGGAAGCCAAAATCCAAGTATTAAATTTATCTGGATAACCTTCCCACTTCACTAACACTTGCTTTCTGTTACCGGAGAACCGAGAACCGATAATTTTATCTATTTTATAGTTTGAAGTGGGGTTATAAAATACTTTTTGAAGTTCTCTTTCATAAAAAGTTCCCACAATTGTCTCATTTTGTAAATCTTTCAATGTATAAACTACCCACGGTGACCTATCTATAACTGAAGATATAATGAAAATTTCATTGCTCCAATTAGATTCGTAACCTTTTTGAAATATATGCTTATATTTTGTGATTCTCACATGATCACCAATATGAAACTTTGGTATTGGAGTATCAGGTGAATTTTTCATATTTCTACCCCTGTCATATAAATTATTCCAAACTGTCATTATATTACTTGGATTCACTTCACTTGGACACATCTTTATACTGGAATGATAACCATGATTATAAGCATGCATTAGGTCTTGTAAAATATCTATGTATTGATATGTATTTTTATGTGTAAAATATCTCCACATTTTCATCTTAAGTGTTCTCTGAAATCTTTCTACAATACTTGCTTTGATGTCAGGATTATTTGTAGTGTAATAATTAATATTTTTACTTTTAAAGTATCTCTGTACATCTTTTGAAACAAATTCTGTACCTTTGTCAGATTGTATGTGAGTTGGAGTAGTATTAGCTTCATTGAATATGGTTTCAAAACACTTTTTAATAGTTTCAGAATTTTTATTTTTCAAAGGTCTAGCAAAAGCATACTTGGAAAACACATCTATTACACAAAGTATGTAGTTATAACCATTATTGTACTTGGAATAAGTTCTCATGTCACTCAAGTCTGCCTGCCAGAGTTCGTTAAGATTAGATAAAATATATTTATTCCTAGGAAATTTTCTATGAACAGGTTTATGTAGTGTATATGCTTCTTGTGCCTGTAACCATTTTTTAATATCATTTTTACTCATTTTACTTTTCATTGCTTTTACTAATTTGTTGATACTACCAAAACCAGCAGGATGTGCAGGATCATAATATATTTCATTTATTTCTAGTAAGGGCTCCATTTCTCCCAGTCAAGTTTGTTACGCAGCTTCTTTATATGTTTAGTAGTTGATGATGCAGAAATTTCATCATCTGTTGTATTTTCTTTAAGTTGATGTTTATGTGGCAGCTTCACTGCTTGTTTATTAGTGGGTGTAGTAAATTCTTCATCTGTCGTATGTCCTCCAAGATCATTCAATTTTAGTTTATTTATAAAAGCGCTTCTTTTCGGATTCCCTATGTAAGTGAGTGGTATTTTAATATCTTTTAATGCTTTTGCAAAATTCTCCCAACCTATTGGTTCGTTTCTCTTAACTGGTCTAAGTAAATCATTTACCAAATCAACAATATTACTCCCTGGAATTTTTTCGTTATCTATAACTACTGTACCATCATCTTCCCAACTAATTTTGTTTTTAGTTGATGAAATCAAATTCAATAATAATTCTCCTTTCTTGGTATATGATTTGGGTATTAAACTGAGAATTTGATTGGTACTGTATAGAGGACTTTCGGATTCTTCGTATTTTTCTTCTTTATCCGAAGTCTGAGCAACAACTGGACCTTGGGTATCAGTATGTTTATTTTTATAAGTATTACCTTTTACGCTGACGTCAGATAATTCCATATTTTTAGAAATTATTGGTATTTCAAATGGTTGCCGTTCTTTCTCAACTAAGTGTAGGTATCTAGTTAAAATTTGTAAATATAATATAGATTTTTTCCTGTCATCCATATTTGCATTCAATACATTTTTCATTTCTGTTTCTAATCTGGCTATCGGATTATCAACATTGCTGTGCTGATTTAACCTCTCTATCAGACTAGGTTCAATGAGTAACATTTTTTTAGCATGTTCCATTTTACTAAACAAGAGAACCAAGTAATGCACTTAAAATTGAACCCAGTATTATTGGTAGAAATGCACCACCCTTTTGTACTAAAATACTTTTTCTTATTTTATTTGTACCTTTGCGTACTAACTTGCGAAGAACAGATTTATATTTTTTTAATTTTTTCTTATTATTTTCTTCCAGCGGCACTTTACCTTGCAAAACGTTATGAACGCATTCGCAAATGCAATTTATTTCATCTTCATTACAAGATTTTAGAAGAGCTATTTTATATTTTGGTTTGAGTGTATGTAGCGCACTCAATAAATCTTTATGCGTCTTGAGACTACGTGACATTATTTGTAAATGACGGGAATTTGTTGGTTCTTAGCATATTTAAACCCCTTTGTTGGAACATATACAGCACAATGTCCATCAGAGGGGAAAATATTTGTCTTAATACGACATATATCACTAGTGTCTTGTTTCAGATCAATCATCAAATAACCGTGTGCTTCTTTGGTTGCATCTCTGTAGGCATCTTCTATGAACTTTGAGTTTTCTGGTGAAACTTGACGCGCCAAATATCGAATTTGCGTTTTATCTCGAGGATTTTTGAAATAAATGATATAACTGGAATTCAGTGAAATATCTCTCTGAATAAGTTCTTTGATTTTCGCGATTATTACACATATTAAATGAAACTAATTTAACCGGATTAATCGCGTATATTTAAGATTTTACATTTTTGGAAACCCGACGTTTCGAACACTTTACAGTAGTCCGTGGTCACGGGTAGACTGAGGTGGCATTCGTCTGTCAGTTGATATAATTATCATATCAAACTACCGCCAGCGATTTCTTAATTGCCTCGCGTACTGCCCTGGATTCCTGCAGAATGAGCTGATAGTATCTTGCCCTCTGGTATGGTGGGTTTGAGACTTCAATGATTTTATGAGTGGGTCCCAGGTGGTAGAAAGTTTCCAGCCATCCTCTCTATTGAAATTAGGATGTTTTTGTATTTCAATAGCCTCACGGATCATCCGAGGAATGAATCTATTTTCCTTAGCGAGGATTTGAGGATTATCAAACCTAATGTAGTGGCTGGGTTTATCCGCAGTATGCTCACACACAGCTGACTTCGATACATGCCCATTCTTGATATCTGAGATGTGTTCCTTCACCCTAACACCGATGCTTCTCTTTGTTTGACCAATGTATGATAAGCCACAATCACAGTCTAGTTTGTATACACCTGCACTCTGTAAAGGAATATTACTTTTTATTGGTCTCAAGAATTGGCTCACTTTCCTGTTAGGCTTGAATATGGTTTTTATTGAAGCTCTTCTTAAAATGTTGCCAATCCTGTCTGTAACCCCCTTCACATATGGTAGAAATGCAGGCTGTCTCTCTACTGTGGGTGGCTTGTTGGTATTCTGAGAACGCTGGCGGGGAACTGGCAGCTTGTTCTGACGAAGAGTATTCTTCACCTGGCGAAGCTCGTCCCCTAGGTGTTCAGCGTCACAGAGGTGGTGGGCTCTCTGAAACAAAGATTTGCCAACGGTAGATAACTGTGTAGGGTGATGGTGAGATTCACCATTGAGGTATCTATTGGTGTGCGTGGGTTTCCTATATACTGTGTGGCCTATTGTGCCATTGGGATTTCTAATGACTAAAACATCTAGAAAAGCTAGGGAATTATTTGCCTGTAATTCTACTGTAAATTTAATATTGTCATTAATAGAATTGAGGTGGTTTAAGAATATATAAATACTGTCCGTAGGTAAAATGGTGAAAGTGTCATCTACGTACCGCTTATATATCCTAGGTAGACAGGGTGCAGAGCTAAGAGCCATCTCCTCAAAGTCCTCCATGTATATATCTGCTATTACCGGGGACACAGGCGAACCCATAGCAATGCCATCTATTTGTAAATAGAATTCTTGATTGAACATAAGATATCCAGATGTGAGGCAATGTTCCAAAAGTTCAAGATATTCTATAGGCATATTGTTATCCTCTAGCTTCTTTTTGACAATCTTGATGCAGTCCTTGATGGGAATACTAGTGAACAGTGACTGGACATCAAAACTGACCATGGTTTCATTGTTAGCTAACTTAAGGTCTTTCAGTCCGCTAACAAAATGGTAAGAGTCCCTGACACAAGATGTTGTGTGGCCACGCAGTGGAGAAAGTACTTTGGCGACATGTTGAGCCAGCTTATACGTCGGCGTATCGATTTGGCTGACTATTGGTCGAAAAGGTACATCTTTTTTGTGTATTTTTGGTAACCCATACAACTTTGGAGGTTTTACACAACTAGGCACGAGAGATTTAATGTCGAGATGTAATGTTTTCGCGTGTTTTTTGATTAAATCGGATGTCTTTTTAAGTATTTTTGTTGTAAAGTCTTTATCAACAATTTTATACGTTTTTTGGTCTGATAGCAATATTGACATTTTTTGTATATACTCGTCGGTGTCCAGTATAACCGTCGCGTTACCTTTATCGGCTTTGAGGACTGTTATATCCTCGTTTTTACGTAGCTTACTAAGAGCCCGAGATTCATCACGAGAAAGATTTGATTTTGGTGGTTTACTACGGCGCAGTAAAGATGATATATCTTGGCGAATAACTTCAGAATCTTCCTTCAAAATCTGGTTTTTATATAAACAGTCCTCAACGTTAGTTATTATTTCCTCGATAGGTAGTTTTCTAGGCGCCGGCGCAAAGTTAAAACCTTTATTTAACACCTCAATAGTCGAACGATCGAAAGTTTGTTTTGACAGATTGACAACTGACGTTTGCGTTGCCTGTGTAGAAGTCACGGTGTTACCATAGACATTTTTCCGTTCGGATTTTGATTCGAGATTTTGGTACTTTCGAATTTGTCTAATTTTATATTGATTATATTTATTTTGCGCGCGTTTATTAGTAAATTCTACACATTGATGGAAATCTGTCTTTGAAAAACACGTCTCAATATCGTTGCTTAAGGCTTTTATTTGTCCGTCGAATCGATTCAAATCATAACGGTGTTCTTTTATGAGTTGACATAATAATTTTTTACTTGCCTGACTGAGTATCTTTTTGCAATATTTTATATCTTTTTTCGGCGCGATTTGTACACAAACTGGTATGAGATTATTATCGCGGCACCTTTTTAAGAAATTAATCGATGTTAGATATCTTGCACGTTTTGTTTTTAGATACTCAAGTCGACGTATTTTGTTTGCGTTTTCCATTCCGTACTGGTTCACATAATAAGTTCTTTGATTTTCGCGATTATTACACATATTAAATGAAACTAATTTAACCGGATTAATCGCGTATATTTAAGATTTTACATTTTTGGAAACCCGACGTTTCGAACACTTTACAGTAGTCCGTGGTCACGGGTAGACTGAGGTGGCATTCGTCTGTCAGTTGATATAATTATCATATCAAACTACCGCCAGCGATTTCTTAATTGCCTCGCGTACTGCCCTGGATTCCTGCAGAATGAGCTGATAGTATCTTGCCCTCTGGTATGGTGGGTTTGAGACTTCAATGATTTTATGAGTGGGTCCCAGGTGGTAGAAAGTTTCCAGCCATCCTCTCTATTGAAATTAGGATGTTTTTGTATTTCAATAGCCTCACGGATCATCCGAGGAATGAATCTATTTTCCTTAGCGAGGATTTGAGGATTATCAAACCTAATGTAGTGGCTGGGTTTATCCGCAGTATGCTCACACACAGCTGACTTCGATACATGCCCATTCTTGATATCTGAGATGTGTTCCTTCACCCTAACACCGATGCTTCTCTTTGTTTGACCAATGTATGATAAGCCACAATCACAGTCTAGTTTGTATACACCTGCACTCTGTAATCTTAACCTTACCTTAAACCTGTCTGGATATCTTATGTTCAATCAAGAATTCTATTTACAAATAGATGGCATTGCTATGGGTTCGCCTGTGTCCCCGGTAATAGCAGATATATACATGGAGGACTTTGAGGAGATGGCTCTTAGCTCTGCACCCTGTCTACCTAGGATATATAAGCGGTACGTAGATGACACTTTCACCATTTTACCTACGGACAGTATTTATATATTCTTAAACCACCTCAATTCTATTAATGACAATATTAAATTTACAGTAGAATTACAGGCAAATAATTCCCTAGCTTTTCTAGATGTTTTAGTCATTAGAAATCCCAATGGCACAATAGGCCACACAGTATATAGGAAACCCACGCACACCAATAGATACCTCAATGGTGAATCTCACCATCACCCTACACAGTTATCTACCGTTGGCAAATCTTTGTTTCAGAGAGCCCACCACCTCTGTGACGCTGAACACCTAGGGGACGAGCTTCGCCAGGTGAAGAATACTCTTCGTCAGAACAAGCTGCCAGTTCCCCGCCAGCGTTCTCAGAATACCAACAAGCCACCCACAGTAGAGAGACAGCCTGCATTTCTACCATATGTGAAGGGGGTTACAGACAGGATTGGCAACATTTTAAGAAGAGCTTCAATAAAAACCATATTCAAGCCTAACAGGAAAGTGAGCCAATTCTTGAGACCAATAAAAAGTAATATTCCTTTACAGAGTGCAGGTGTATACAAACTAGACTGTGATTGTGGCTTATCATACATTGGTCAAACAAAGAGAAGCATCGGTGTTAGGGTGAAGGAACACATCTCAGATATCAAGAATGGGCATGTATCGAAGTCAGCTGTGTGTGAGCATACTGCGGATAAACCCAGCCACTACATTAGGTTTGATAATCCTCAAATCCTCGCTAAGGAAAATAGATTCATTCCTCGGATGATCCGTGAGGCTATTGAAATACAAAAACATCCTAATTTCAATAGAGAGGATGGCTGGAAACTTTCTACCACCTGGGACCCACTCATAAAATCATTGAAGTCTCAAACCCACCATACCAGAGGGCAAGATACTATCAGCTCATTCTGCAGGAATCCAGGGCAGTACGCGAGGCAATTAAGAAATCGCTGGCGGTAGTTTGATATGATAATTATATCAACTGACAGACGAATGCCACCTCAGTCTACCCGTGACCACGGACTACTGTAAAGTGTTCGAAACGTCGGGTTTCCAAAAATGTAAAATCTTAAATATACGCGATTAATCCGGTTAAATTAGTTTCATTTAATATGTGTAATAATCGCGAAAATCAAAGAACTTATTATGTGAACCAGTACGGAATGGAAAACGCAAACAAAATACGTCGACTTGAGTATCTAAAAACAAAACGTGCAAGATATCTAACATCGATTAATTTCTTAAAAAGGTGCCGCGATAATAATCTCATACCAGTTTGTGTACAAATCGCGCCGAAAAAAGATATAAAATATTGCAAAAAGATACTCAGTCAGGCAAGTAAAAAATTATTATGTCAACTCATAAAAGAACACCGTTATGATTTGAATCGATTCGACGGACAAATAAAAGCCTTAAGCAACGATATTGAGACGTGTTTTTCAAAGACAGATTTCCATCAATGTGTAGAATTTACTAATAAACGCGCGCAAAATAAATATAATCAATATAAAATTAGACAAATTCGAAAGTACCAAAATCTCGAATCAAAATCCGAACGGAAAAATGTCTATGGTAACACCGTGACTTCTACACAGGCAACGCAAACGTCAGTTGTCAATCTGTCAAAACAAACTTTCGATCGTTCGACTATTGAGGTGTTAAATAAAGGTTTTAACTTTGCGCCGGCGCCTAGAAAACTACCTATCGAGGAAATAATAACTAACGTTGAGGACTGTTTATATAAAAACCAGATTTTGAAGGAAGATTCTGAAGTTATTCGCCAAGATATATCATCTTTACTGCGCCGTAGTAAACCACCAAAATCAAATCTTTCTCGTGATGAATCTCGGGCTCTTAGTAAGCTACGTAAAAACGAGGATATAACAGTCCTCAAAGCCGATAAAGGTAACGCGACGGTTATACTGGACACCGACGAGTATATACAAAAAATGTCAATATTGCTATCGGATCAAAAAACGTATAAAATTGTTGATAAAGACCCTACAACAAAAATACTTAAAAAGACATCCGATTTAATCAAAAAACACGCGAAAACATTACATCTCGACATTAAATCTCTCGTGCCTAGTTGTGTAAAACCTCCAAAGTTGTATGGGTTACCAAAAATACACAAAAAAGATGTACCTTTTCGACCAATAGTCAGCCAAATCGATACGCCGACGTATAAGCTGGCTCAACATGTCGCCAAAGTACTTTCTCCACTGCGTGGCCACACAACATCTTGTGTCAGGGACTCTTACCATTTTGTTAGCGGACTGAAAGACCTTAAGTTAGCTAACAATGAAACCATGGTCAGTTTTGATGTCCAGTCACTGTTCACTAGTATTCCCATCAAGGACTGCATCAAGATTGTCAAAAAGAAGCTAGAGGATAACAATATGCCTATAGAATATCTTGAACTTTTGGAACATTGCCTCACATCTGGATATCTTATGTTCAATCAAGAATTCTATTTACAAATAGATGGCATTGCTATGGGTTCGCCTGTGTCCCCGGTAATAGCAGATATATACATGGAGGACTTTGAGGAGATGGCTCTTAGCTCTGCACCCTGTCTACCTAGGATATATAAGCGGTACGTAGATGACACTTTCACCATTTTACCTACGGACAGTATTTATATATTCTTAAACCACCTCAATTCTATTAATGACAATATTAAATTTACAGTAGAATTACAGGCAAATAATTCCCTAGCTTTTCTAGATGTTTTAGTCATTAGAAATCCCAATGGCACAATAGGCCACACAGTATATAGGAAACCCACGCACACCAATAGATACCTCAATGGTGAATCTCACCATCACCCTACACAGTTATCTACCGTTGGCAAATCTTTGTTTCAGAGAGCCCACCACCTCTGTGACGCTGAACACCTAGGGGACGAGCTTCGCCAGGTGAAGAATACTCTTCGTCAGAACAAGCTGCCAGTTCCCCGCCAGCGTTCTCAGAATACCAACAAGCCACCCACAGTAGAGAGACAGCCTGCATTTCTACCATATGTGAAGGGGGTTACAGACAGGATTGGCAACATTTTAAGAAGAGCTTCAATAAAAACCATATTCAAGCCTAACAGGAAAGTGAGCCAATTCTTGAGACCAATAAAAAGTAATATTCCTTTACAGAGTGCAGGTGTATACAAACTAGACTGTGATTGTGGCTTATCATACATTGGTCAAACAAAGAGAAGCATCGGTGTTAGGGTGAAGGAACACATCTCAGATATCAAGAATGGGCATGTATCGAAGTCAGCTGTGTGTGAGCATACTGCGGATAAACCCAGCCACTACATTAGGTTTGATAATCCTCAAATCCTCGCTAAGGAAAATAGATTCATTCCTCGGATGATCCGTGAGGCTATTGAAATACAAAAACATCCTAATTTCAATAGAGAGGATGGCTGGAAACTTTCTACCACCTGGGACCCACTCATAAAATCATTGAAGTCTCAAACCCACCATACCAGAGGGCAAGATACTATCAGCTCATTCTGCAGGAATCCAGGGCAGTACGCGAGGCAATTAAGAAATCGCTGGCGGTAGTTTGATATGATAATTATATCAACTGACAGACGAATGCCACCTCAGTCTACCCGTGACCACGGACTACTGTAAAGTGTTCGAAACGTCGGGTTTCCAAAAATGTAAAATCTTAAATATACGCGATTAATCCGGTTAAATTAGTTTCATTTAATATATCTCTCTGACCTTTACCTTGATGAAATAAGTTCTGTGTTATGTAAAATACACTTAAGTTTCTATGATGACTGCCTTTAGTAAATATATCAACAATTCGTCCATCGGATTCTCTCATAAGATCATCAATAATTATGAGATTTGCATCTTTACCATCAAACATAGTAAGATCTGGAATACCTTGACAGTAGTTTACGTTTTGTAAGTTATACAATGGTTGCATTTCATCATAACACCACGTTATTTGTGTAAAAGTAGTGTTGCAAATATTACTAGCATATTTTATAAACGTTGTAACAAAATTTGATTTTCCACAACCACTTGGCCCTGCAACTATTGCAGTAAATGGATGAACAAAGTGAAACATTCTGGGTCGTGTAATCACTAAGAGGTTTGGTAAGTAATTAAATAATTTCTAAGGTAGGTAGTCAATATATATTTATTTCAATAAAAATAACATTGATAGTAGCTTAAACTAATTACTAAAATAAACACTTATATTAAATTGGATTAAAGTTTACATCAACACTAGAATGGAGAAAAATACAAATAGTTGTAGGAAATTACATAAACTATATTTACATTATTGAATTAAAGTATACACACAAAGTGGTCACAAAAAAGTGGTTCACTTACATAACATTATTTGCATCTAAGTGCATCAATTTTACATAAATTCTTGCAACTTATAATGACCCCATGCTAACGTGTCAACATTATTGGGTAAGATATATCGTTTAGTGTCGTTACATGACAAAGATATTTTGCTAATCTGCTGCGTAAATATAGTATGTTTTATTGATCTAAACCTATACATTGTGCTATATTCAATGCTTTTATTCAAAAGACATGACTTGTAGTTTTTCATTGACATCTTTTGAGTGATACATTTATTAACACCTTTGGCTTTTGCAGTTAATTTTGTTTTAGTTTGTATTGCATACATTTTAGATCTTAACCCTACAAACTCTTTTACTATTTCACCGTTATTTTCATCTTTGAAAAATCCTAACTTCTTTTTATTTATTTGAGGATAGCCATGGATATTATTTGTAGGATAACTAGAAGTATCAAATAGTGATGGTATATCAGGCTTGATGTCTTCATAAAAATTTTCGGTAAAAATTTGGTATATGAAACTATCGGTATCAGTGTACATTAATTTAACTTTGTTGTCAAACTTTTTTAATATGTATTCATAATGAAAATCATACATGAGAATTTTCGATATATCCAAAATTGAGAAACCTAAGTAGATGGGTTTATCATAAGTAACTTTTGTTTTATTAAGCTGTACGGCTACCAAATTTTCAGAAAAAACTGAAATGTTTCTGAATTCAGGTTTAGCTATCAGATCTTGAACACCCAAAGATTTACCTCGATTTTCCCAGTGGGTAAGTAACTTGACATTTACTCGTTTTTCAACATTCTCCATAGTTTTTCCAAACACTGAATTATTCATAAGTTTGAAAAAATCTTTTTCAAAATCTGATACAGCTTTTGTTCTTAACTCTGTGTTTAAATCTATATACTTTTGTAACCATGAACTTTGTTCAAATTTCAATATTCTATGAATTTTGCTTAATTTCAGTCCCATTTTAAGACACTGCTTCAAATTTCTATAGTGAATTATATACTTAGATTTGTTTTTTAAATTAGGTATTAGTTTTTTTTCTTTTGATACCCCCGCACATATATTTTCAGGACATAATGGTAGATCGGAATGTAAGTCATGAAGTTCCTTTGGATAATCCAAATCAACTTCTAAAATGTAACCGATCTTTGAAGTATCAGAAACATTAAAATCTGTCTGCGGACTCACCCATTCGAAACCTCTCTCAGGAAGGAACTGTGACATAGCCCATCCATAGAGATTGTTTGCATCAAAATAAGCTAAATAAGATGCAGGTATATCTTCATCAAAATCATCTAAAAATTTATTATTTGCTTTTGCATGACGATTGCTACATTGAGATATGCCCCCTCTAATACCTGACTTGATAAAGGCAATCTGGTCAATGTCTGTAAGTAATTCTAATTTCACTTTGGTTTTTTTAAGCATTGCATCCCAACTAAGTCCTGGAGCTGTATAATAATGAGTTGGATCTAAACCATAGGTATCAAGACAAAGTGCACGGAAATTTTCAAAAATATCGGCTAGCAACAAAACATCAGTTTTTAGATATAAATTTGAATAATCTAACATGTTTTGACAGTTAAAGTGTTGCCAAACATCCTGAGCACGGTTATAATCTTCGTCGGAAATTGATGTATCAGTAAGTGAACTATAAAATTTATCTTGATTTGGCAAAGAGGTTAAATTAAGACATTCATAAGATGTCATAAATTCATAAGGGTAAACACCCTTTCTTCGAAGACGAACAAAATCTTCTTTAGCAGGAAATTGGTTTTTTAGTTCATACAAATTATCATCTTTAAGATTTTTGGCTAGTTGATCAAGGCTGCATGGTAAAAATTTGAAAGAATCTACAAATCTTAAACAAATTTTTTGATTATTAACTGTTAAATGTTTTGTAAATGATATATATTTTTCTTTATTTTGAGGAATAATATCAACTTCCCCTTCAAAAGAATTAAGAGCATGCACAATAAAATGCGCATCGTAATTACTTAAATTATGCACAAAAACTGGAATATAACGAGGAGCACGAAATTTTTTTTCGCATATTTCATGTGCAACACCTCTGAAGTCACCAGTTTGCCAATCAAAATCTAGGAATTTTTCACCATTTAAATTGGTTTCACAAATGTGACAAATTGTTGCATTAGTTATATTATTGCTATCTGCAGTTGAAAGAGACTTTGGAGTTTTCTGAAAACAATTTTTTCTACTTATTATTTTTAAATCATCATACAATTTATTGATGAATACGCTGGCGCAGTCAGGACCACTGTACGTTTCATACTTAGACAAACTAACATCGTATGCACATTTGATGTAGTACCCGAAACTATAAGGCTCATGTTTTTGAACATTAATAGTGTATGGTTTTGATGGGTCTTTAGCACATGTATGTATGGGGTTTAAAAATGCTTCAAAATCGGCGTATACTACAAAAGGGATTCTAAGGGTTTTTTCAAATTTATCGAATTGCAATGTATCATTGGATACCGACTGTCCAAACCAATTCTTCGAAGTTTTCTCACTATTGGGCAAAATAGTTTTAATATGAGAACAGTCATGCTGTTGATGACTAGTTAATCTATCTGCAGTGGTAAAGCGCAGCAAACATCCATCACACAAATAAACTGCGCCATTAGTATTAGACAACTGTTTACTCACTAATCGTGAGAGACTTTTAATGTAGCAGTAGTGTCCATTATTTCCATTTTGTAAATATAATAAGTTGACATGTCTGCTTTTTCGTGATTTTGTGAAGTAAAGCGGACCTACAATGGAATGCTTTTGGGACTTGGTATTAAACTCTAATCCAAAAACATTAATACTGATGTTATTTTGTTTTTCGATTTTAGATATGTCTGTTAACTTAATCGGGAACGATACACCATTAAATTTAAGTTTATTTACATAAGCACTGTAAGATGTCGGTCTTTCTGTATGTTTTTTGACAGGATATAGTGCTGAAAGTAATGCCCATTTGAAACATAAATTATCTGAGTTTTGTACGTTTATTACTGCCTTTTTTAACTTTATATCTTTAGGTAAATCTATATAAGAGGTGCCTCTTAGTGGATTAAATTTATTTATATTGAGTTCTATGTAATTGATTTTAGTTAGACTCCATCCGCTGTCTTTTTTCTCAAAAGAGCTTATTTTGTTCCCTAAAGTGTCACGTAAAGTTGTTACAAAAATATTTAAATCATCTGCTTGAGAAACTATAAAGTTGTTTGTTTGAAAATCAAATGAATTAGAAATATTTTTGGTCTGTTGGACAAAATCTGCATGAAGCACAAAATTAATTTTAACAGTAGCATGTTGTTTAAGGGTATCATCAATTAAGAAAAACATTTCGCTTTTTATTGAATCGAGAAAAGATTCTGGCGTTTGAAAAACTAAGTCAGATTGTTCTTTACTTTTGATTTTGTAAGTTATGATACGCTGTCCGAAAGCTGACTCTATAACGGATACATTTTCGAACGAGTTATGTGATTTTAATATATTATTTTTATGAGTATTACTTTTTAGATGATTAGCAAAATATCTTTTACTAACAAGTATATTACATATATCGCAATGTACCTTGTCCACTACCGAAGTATCTTCTTCGTTTCGAGGTCTTTTTGAAGAACTGTTGTTTTCAACGTCAGCTTCAGCACTTCTTTTCAACGCTCCTCCAAGCCCCGTTTGAACCACATTAGATGATGATGATGATGGTTGACTGTAAGAAGAGTAACAAAACATTAAAATCTAACAGTTGTGAATACAACATCCTGGACGATGCAATCAAAAATATGTTGTTTTCTTACCTCATATTATTCTCAACCAATGCACATATCTGATACATCTCATCGTCATATGTGGGATCGAACAATTTAATATTTGTTTCAGCTTCTTCACAAAGGATCATGAGATCTATGTCTTCACATATTTCTTTCAATTCACATTTATCAATACCTTGACTACATTCAAACATTTCCGAATCTTCAGTATTAGCAAAGAATGCACTGACGACAACACGATCCATTTTTTAGAGCAATTGACAGCAATGAGATTAAATTATAAATGATGTTCTCTTCACATTTAAAGGTCTTCTTATACACCAAGACAAGTTAAAAAATAAAGTAATTAGTATCTATTTACAACATATTGTTTCTAATCGTAACAATTAAGTAATTAATAATTATAATATAATTAAGTAAACACGTATTGTCCTTAATAACCACTATTTGTTAAATAACATTTTTTTGCTTGTGTCTTCACTTGAAATTTCTTTTGTTATGTTATAAATAGCCTTATTGATTTCATCAAAAATTTTGTTTTTCTCGGTGGTATAATATTTTATTCTCATTTTAGTATTTTTCCAATGATCGGAAGCAGGTAGTTTTGCGATTTCACTAAGATCATAAATTTCTATTTTGATTAAGTGCGATGCATTAGAGGCATCATCTTTGTTTGTTGTAATAAAAGCTACCCCTCCATTTGACGATTTTGATACTGATGAAGATTGTTTTTTCTTCTTCTTATTTTTAGAAAAGTCAAAAAACTCGTCAAGGTTTTCTGTTTCTTCACGTTTCCTTTTGAGTGTTTTGGGTTCTATTTTCAAATTATTATCATTAGTATCTTCATCCGACAGTTGAGGTTGGAAGTAATATTGTTTGAATGTATTTTCTTCGAAGATTGAATTCTGTAATATAAATTACAATTGCTATGAGAAATATAATAATAAGTTTAAATTTACAAAGTATTCGATAAGTAGATAGATACATAAACTCTTTATTAAAAAAACATAAACAATATTTTGAAAAATCATAATTATAAATAAGCAAAAATTATAAATAATGAAAAAAAAATATTATAAAAAAACTTACGTCCATTCTAGTGCTGATAGATGATTATAAACTTCGGTAAAATTTGTTTTAAACTTATTATTCCCACTTCAGACCTCACAATTCAACGTCCACTTAATACTGAGTGTATTTTGTTTGTACTTTGTATTGCTTTTATAGGAAGAAACACTACATTAAGTACATTAAGTAACGATTTTGGTAAATAAAACATTAAACTTTGTAATTTTTATTGCTTTTAATTACATTAAGTAATGTTAATTTAAGTACACTACATTAAGTAATGGTTTTGGTAATTAAAACATTAAACTATCTTTGAGGTCTGGGCAAATTCCATGCAATTAAGATATCGTGTTTACATATACCATTAAGTTAATATAAACGACACTGTAATGAATGATATATTGCTATATGAGAAATATTTAATTTAATGGCTTCTTCGAATGATTTAAAGTTAAAAGTATGCATTGTAGATGCTACTCTCATTGTCCGTAGAGCTCGAATCAATCCAACAGTTTTACTCGCACACCAAAAAGTTTTAGCCTCTACTACAGCTAAATATCCTATCACTCGAGCTGAAGTTAAAGTTTTAACCATACCATCAGGAGTTCAGGGAAAAACACTGGATAATATTTTTCTAGGGCAGGTTCCTAAACGATGCATTGTTGGCTTTGTTAATAACGCAGCGTTTAATGGAAGTCTGATTAAAAATCCCTTTAATTTTGAGAATTATGATATGAGTTCATTTTGTTTGTATATCGATGGTCAGCAAATACCTTCGAAAGCATTACAACCATCGTTCGAGAATAATATCTTCACTACAGCCTATCATACGTTATTCTCAGGAACAGGTATACATTTTCTTAACGAAGGCAATGGGATATCTAGGGAACAGTATGCTGTTACGGTTACTGTTTACTAGCTTTTGACTTAACTCCTGATTTATCAGCTAACTCATCAAGTCATTGGAATTTGATAAGGAATGGAAGTGTAAGATTAGAAGTTCGTTTTGAATCATCTCTATCTCAAACTATAAACTGTATTGTGTATGCCGAGTTCGATAATGTTATTGAAATAGATAAGAACCGCAATGTTATCGTAGACTATAGTAGTTAACATAGGATAAATATTATGCGCTAGTTGTAATGTACTTACGTAAGAATAAATGTGTTTATTTCATAAATAAAAATATTATATTATAACATGCATTTATTTTATTGAAAAGTCCCTTTAAATAGTCATCTCTGAAATTACCACAGATCATTAACAAGAGTGATCTTCACAAGATAGCACAAGTTAGAAACATGAACACCATTGAGATCAGGGAATGCTTATTTAAAATTCATTGGTCTCTACAAAATAATGTGTACGCAGCGAACAGATTGCCCTTTCGTACCGAAGCGCCTACGTTCTTAATAAGTAATCTGGATTCGGATACGCAACCTGGTTCACATTGGGTAGCCATTCACATAGACAATAACAAAGTTGGACAATACTTTGACTCGTTTGGTCGACCACCTGAAGCATTTCATAGAACTTTCCTGAACAGGAATTGTAGACTGTGGGATTTCAATGTCAAAAGAATACAAGATGATTGGACTTCAGTATGTGGTAAATACTGCTTAGTGTATTTGTACTATAAATTTCAGGGTAGGAGCATGCTGGATTTTACCAAATTATTTAATATAAACGACACTGTAATGAATGATATATTGCTATATATTCTGTTTAAACAATATTTTGAATAAACGTAAAGTAAGACATGTTGTTGTTTTAATTAGCTGGAACCACAATCGGGTGCGATAAGTAATGAGTGTGACTCATTAGCGCTACCCGAGCGAAACAATACCTTGCGATTACGAAATTGACACATTAGTAATTAAGCTAAAGTAATTAAGCTAATTAGGTGTATTGGAGAACCAAAACCAAAAAACGTATGTCAGGATCGTGAAGAGATATCACAAAACGGATAGCAGCAATCGATTGGGCGTCCCCGGAAACCCCCAAAATGATACCAAACTTTTTTTTTTTTTTTTTTTAGTTTGCGATGGCCGACGTTACCCGTTTTTGCTAGTAAGGATTCGGGAGTTCTGGCCCACGGAGTGGGCCAGAACTCCTGAATCCATACTACTCCCCTACAATATGAGCAAAATCTCGAAACTACGTCTTCTCGGCGAGATACCCTTCTAAAATATCTTGTTATTCAGTAGTAAATCCTCCCGTTTTTATACGATGTAAAATATAAAAACATAGTATTCAGGCGGGAAGATCGATATTTACGCCGTGATTATAATATATTCAAACTATATAATATTAAGAGGTTAGAACTATATTGATAATATTCTAAGAGGAAAATATATTTAAGTAAATTTTATCTCCTTAGTGAAGTCAGATAACGCCAGGTGTGAGCCTAGTGTTAAGATAATGAACAAATAATTAAAATAAATGTGTTCCACAATAAAAGATACGGACAGTAGATTTACTGTGGTGTAAGAAATAATAATATAAAAGAAATACTGTGTTCTTTCTACCTGCCTACATATTATTAGAGCGAGGAATTCACTTAGATAGAGTCAAGGGCGAATGAAAAAAGGATGCTATCTCAGTCTGTTGCATGTTATATAGAAACAAACAACATATTATAGAAATTGTATGAACATATTATGGAATTAGTTATATAGAAACAACAAACCAAACGTGAAAGTTCAACCTCAGTTGTCATTATAAATACTGTAACTCGTGTGCTTTCATCTACTAAATCAAACTGGCGGTAGCCGAGAGCCTTTGTTCCGCCACGGTCGAGCAATTGCTAAATCCTTTCAGTACAGTAGGTCGATCATTTCTATTGCTTGCTTATATTGAATGGCCTCTACAAACGTACTGCGTTTTGCTTTATGCCAATATTTTTTCTTTGTTCTTTGAACAATTCTACATAATATAAGACGTTCAATATGGAATAATGTAAAATATTATATTTACCAATACTATCAATCATTTCATATTAACAAAAAATATTGTTCTATTAACAAAAAATATTGTTCTATTTCTGTTCATATTAACAAAAAATATTGTTCTATTTCTGTTATCTTTTGAAATAAGGAATAAGAAAAAATGTAATATATAAAGCTTTATTTATATTATTATTTCTTATGCTGTGTTAATAAATTTACGAATATCAATAAGGTCCGATATCACTACATCAATATCGCGTTTACGTGACAGTTTAGAATACAAGTTAGAATTATAATAGGTATAAAATAATGATTTACTTCCATATAATTGAAGAATGATGAACAATTAGTGAGAAACTTCTTTTACTATGAAAACATAACATTTGTGGTTTGTTACTTGTTTTCATTTCAACTAAATAGGAAAAGAATATGGTACACGTATTCTAAGAAAAAGAATTAAGAAGATATCGAGTCACCAACTGATGGTTCTCTTGAAATATGTCCTACGAACAAAATATCTACTAGTATTTATTGGAGGGATTCAAAGAAAATTAGAAAACTACTAAAATTGAAAGCTTTACTACAATCTACGATAAATATAAGGTATTTGAAGGGTAACGGTAATAAACATTTAATTTTTTTTTGTATAATGTGAATAGTTGCGTTAACCTTATACAAAAAAAACGCTTAAACGCTTTTATTATATCCATTAACATGGGATAGAATAGAATTATATATAAATCTAAAAAGATGTTCAGAATTACTATACAAAATTTCAATAAGTGCCCTACTCTACCGTACGTTTAGACATGGTCAATTAGTTAATTAGAAGCTTCACTCAATGGATCTAATAAATGCATTTTACATAATGAACGTCAATCAAGCGAAAATCTAATACTATTATATTCTATGCCCATACAAAACAATCTATTAAATAGCACGAAGCGCTTGAGACTGAGTACGGGTATTCCAAAACTAAGGCATTAAGTGATACGTATACGGGTTTCATTACTCTCATGTTAGTCCCTTGGTAAATGGATATATAGTGATATATAACAAAGTATAACTCAAAAGGTTTTCTTCAAATGTAATTTTTATACACTTTTATTTATCATAAGCATATGCTGACATGGTTCTTACTAAAGTCATTTCCATAAAATACTCTATTTAATGTTAAAAGATATATAAAAAAAACAGTAGATCACTCAGTAAAAGTATTAATTTTAATTTAAAATTTGCACATCGCATTGTATAGAGAACCCCTCCAGTTTTTTGGTCGCTTAAAACAATATTTCTCTTTTGAAGATAAACAAAATCATGTTCAGTGTTCGATAAAACAACAGACTTTTCATTTCACATATAATGTACGCCGTTATCTCGTGAATTTATTAAACAATAGCTTGGAGCTGCTATTGTACTTTGAGGATACAAATTTATATAATAATAAAAATTCTATTTATTTAGTAAAGAATAAATAGAATTTGCTTAAAAATAATCTCTTATTCGGCTTAGAGAATAGACTGAAAAACAATTACGTACAAATACTCGAGAAATCCATAATTTTCAGAATTTACATTATAGACGGAATCCAGAATTTACATTATAATTGCGTTTAAAATTTATAAAAGACAAAGGAATTTTATAAATTTTAAATTTATAATGTAAAATACCTTGCTATGTGTGGGACAGCATTAAGCTATAAAAACCATTTATATCCTTGAAAAATTTGCGTATACAAGTATAAATCATAAAAATAATGTTTGTTTGTTATATGAAAATAATATGAAGCGCGGAAGCTGGCGTACATTTTTATGAAATTTAATACAGTCAGTCTTGTTGCAATTTTAAGCAAATGCTTGTACATGCCGTATAGTCCCCATAAAAAGAAATCCAGCTTACTCTTATAATTTTCTGATTCGTTGAATTTTCATTGCACTTTTAAATTGAAAATGCAATGTTGAGTCTATGGATTCCGTTTAAATAAAATTATCTAAAGACAAAAATTGCCAAAAAAAAAACAGTGTTCATTTGAATGCACATAAAGTATTTCACATTTACAATATGACTTGTATTTTACTAATAAAAATTTACTTTCTACCACTATCATAATTATGTCATAAAATATATTCATAACACGACAATAACAAAATGCTAAAACCGTATATGCGTGTCATATATCGAGTCGATACACAGTCAGCTTTCGGTCGGTACACAGTTCACACTAGTACTCGTACGATTTGGGCCTGAAATTCGGTAAGTGCTCTTCAACGCAGCCCATTCATTTGGCCTTTCCATTAAAAGGGCGCTTTTAACTCCAGCTAATTGACGCAACACACTAGCGAGGGCAGATCACAGAGCGGCTTGCTCATTTAGCATAGTTGGTGTCAAATCATAACGGTAGTGTTTGTATTTGAAGCGGAATATAATTGGAGATCCCGTAATTTCTTACAAACCAATATTTTTTTTTCGATAATTGTATTGTTGTAATGGACAAATATAGCACACCGCATCCTGTCATTATTTCTCTTTTGAAGATTATAGCATTTATCATCTATTGTAAGGTTGCGGAACCCAACGCCACTCTTTGCCTCTACACCAGAGCAAAGAAATGATAATATGTGTAAATGTAAAAAGATATTTCATTTCGAGTGAAGATCGAACCCACAACCGTCGCGTTACACTCACTTCCTTTTGCGGCTGCGCCACGATGGCCTCAATTGGATGGTTTGTTAATAATTTTAATTTGATTGTATCCGCAACATGATTAGGAAATACTTCAGTGAACAAATTAGAAAAAGTATACCGCCAATCCATCTCAATTCAGACGACATCGTCAGTAGCAGGTTCTATATCAAATCGATTCTTGATGAAATATTCGAGTCGGGAGTCTTCTCAGATATAGTTATTATTTTATTTGGTAATAGAGATGTTATACTTGAATAAATTGAAACGAAAGACGAAACCAAAATTACTGGCTTTATTCAAATATTATTTTACATACCTAATTTATGATGACAGATACAAATGTATTATTTTTAATTTTGATACTTGGCTGCAATAGATGAGGTATTATATCATGACAACGTTCCACAGCTTAATTGTCACCAAACTACTTCGCTGGTATCACCGTGTCGTCCACAAAGGTCCTACAAAATTCCAGATATGTAAGTTTAACGGTCTAGGAGGAGAAGCATTACAACGAACACACACTATTGACCAGTAAGACCAGTAAGTAATTTTGGACCAATTAATAATATTTCTTATTACCTTCACGGTCATGTAAGAGTGATTTCATTCCCCACTTTTCACTCAATTTTCTAGATATATTGTGTTGAGTGCAGGAACTCAACGCTGCGCTTTGTCATTCTGATCAGTAATTGAAATAAAAATAACTCATGCCTAGCAGTGACAATCAAACCCACTATCAATGTGCTTATACTCAGACGATATCTCATACGCGTGTCTATAACAAGGTTAAAAATATTTAATATTTGAGATAAAAATATTTAAAAAAAGTTAGGATGCACTGTATATAGTAGTAAAAATAGTATATATACATATATATATCGGGGGTTGATTAGATGTAATTAAATACTTTTGTCTTCAATAATCATGAAAACCGTCTTGTTAATCTTAAAATATACCATTATTAACTCTGGGCCCTTCTCATCATCACAATCTTCACAGGGTGTTTGATTGATGATCTATATTAATTACGTCCACAATCTTCGTAATGATCTGGCGAGGGTATGGAAAAGGAGGCAGAATTTCGTCATCTCAGAAATACTTCTTATTAATCTCAGTCATTCACGACCAAGATTGTTATATACATAGCGTTTCCCCTTCATTTAATTATTAATAACTTGAAAATTCAAACGATCTTATTTGGTATACGATATATTTGCTAGATATCAGTTACGATTAATATAGGTTGTTTATTTGAAGACTATCAAATAAATAAAGCATCTTTGTGTACATCTGAGTGTCAATTTTTTGTTAATATTTGAATTCAAAATATAACAGCGTGTATTTACTACGTTAAATAATTGTTAATTATTAAACTATTACACGTTAGGTTTTGTAACAAATATATAATTATATATGAACATAAATATCAATTGACGTAAAAATTATTAAATTTCAAAATTATATCCAATTAAATATAATCATTCGCAAATAACCTAAGAATATGGATCATCACGTCCCAATCCTTTACTTGAGTTGAGTATGACGTCCTTTGTCTCATTTGTGAGAAAATTTATTCAGGCACTTAATATTGTTGCCGACTGAATTGATATATTTCCAATAAGTTCTTCGATTTATATCATCCTGATATCTTTTTCTTCCTGATATATATTTTATTGGACTTCTAAATGTTATTTTCCTTTTATATACTTGAATATGGCCTGTTTTATTAGGAATAAAGCTTCGATTTAGTAAAGTTGAATTCAAGTCAATCCATATCAGACCACGTGGAAAAAACATGAACTGGAGAAAGGGGAGGCATATTCTTGGTTTTAATTTTTATTGACTATATTTAAAGTGCTAATATGTAGCATAATTTTTGTATTTACATTTATTTATTATTTTTTGATGCGCAAAAGTATACAAAAATAAGTTAATATTCTTGATATTAGGACCCACTTTGATCTGCCGGAGTTTATGATTTTAAGATAATATGTTGAGTGGCGGAACCCTACGATGCGATTTTTGGATCGGATTTTTTGGATTTTAAATTATTTTCATTTATCCCTGATGTGAAGGATAAATGAAAATAATTGAAATATAATCATTTCCCTGATTTACTTGGTTACATAGTAAATTATATAGATATATATCTTCTTAAATTATTATGAAAGTAAATTTCTTTAAGAATATTGATATAAATGGTTAAAGAACGTTATATATTCTGAACGCGAATATTCCAACAGTAAACGATAATGTATACATAATCAATTTAAGTACTTCCACAAATTATTTACGCTTAATGCGAGTTCTAATGAGACACTTACGGACACTTGCGGAAATTGCGAATCAGCTTTTCAATATTTACAATCAGATATAAAATAATGTTTAACATGTCAATTAAATGAAAACATCTTATCAAAACACAATTAAATGAAAACGTAAATTATCAATATAGTAATATCTGTAACCTGTGTACAAACTTATTATTACAACATAATCGTATAATTATTATTCGGATGTATAAGCTAAATTTTTGTAATAGTGAAACCAACATCCTCCATTCTCATAAGCTCTCACATTTATAATATTAGTAGTAGTCTTACTATTGGTGGGCTAAAACACTACAACCCTTTTATATATTCCTGTACAAGTTAACCTGATGACAATAATATTTTAGTTGTGAAAATGACAAAGAATTAAAGAAACAGTTTTTATTAATTTATATACATAAATATAACAAAGTTACTATTACGTATATTACAAAAATAAAACAACAAACTATATTACAAAAAAAAAACAAACAACCGTTGAGTGATGAAAATAAAAATAAATCGTGGGCTCGAGTGATTGAAGGTAAGATCAAACCCACAACCACTGCGTTTACAGTCAGACGCTATCATATGGCGCTAGGAGGGCCCCAAGACATTATAATAAAATTTTGTAACTTTGTCCAATTCTACTCCCAAACGCTACATTATCAGCTCACGTCCCAGCTTATACAGCACCTACGTAAAGTTCGACGAGCGGCGTATCACTTCGTTAACTTATCAACATGGGTCGGACTACGACGGCGACCTGTAATACGATTTATACTCTCCCTTATTGATTAGATCATGTTAATATTTTGCTATCTGGTTGATAATTCCTTACATTATTTTATTTCGTTTTAAACGTATATTCTTAACCTTCTGTAAAGCTTTTTTTTAAATAAAATGTACTGATAACTTACGAGGTGGGCAAGGCGAACCGCTTAGATCTCATCATTCCTACGTGAAACAACAGTGAGAAATTTATATTTTTATCAAAAATATTTTGAACCCTCTACTATCATGTGTTTATGTATATTAATGATCTTAAACATAACCTAAGTTTTAAATGTACTGTAAGCTGAATTCAAATAAAAACTGACACTAAAATATCAATTTCATAGAGCTTAAAAATCATCTTTTTTTAAAACATTTTGTTATGACTTGAGAGCGAATCTAGTAAAGTAATGAAAATAAACCAGACAAACATTCCTAGCAGTCTTACGTGAAACAACGTGAATACACATAACATTTATGTTGTTATAGTTGTAAAGTGAGTACTTTATGATGGTTATGACTTTGCAGTCCATAGCGTAGGATAGTAAATGTAACAAGAAAAGAAAATTCTATCTTGTCCTTAATTAAAAATAATTGTTTTTAGGTAACTCATGCGATATTACCAAATCATTATTTCATTAACATAAAATTTTTTGTATATCTTCTACATGATATAGTAGAGAAAACCGAGAGAACTTAGTATGAAAACAATACGTTTGCCACGCACGGCCCAATTTTCGCAACATTCTGCTTAGAGATTGTTAAAAAAGTGATTAGTTCATTCATGTAAAAGCATAATCATTTTATGCTTAAACGCAACGAGGATGTTACATTACCTACTTAATATTCTCTAAACTGTTGGTATCCGCGTAAACACAAATAATTATTTAAAGTGTGAATTAGCTCGTAATCCTGCTTAGCTTTCTTTGTCTTTATAATATCGGCGGTCGGATATAAATGTCAATTACATCTGCCGAAAATTACATATTTATTACGAAATTACATATTTATTAAACTTAAGATTCTTTTATAATCAAGTTCAATTGAAGCAAAGATATTAATTTCAATTTTGCTCTATTATAGAGCAGTACGCCGAAGGCTGTAAGTAAAACAGCTGGATTTTAAGTAAGCCTTATGCTTTTAAAATAACATTTTTATTTGGATTTATCAAGCCGCCACTTACGGTTAGTTATCTTAACTGACAGATACTAGTTCTCTGATAGCGTCTTTCCGCTTCAATTTCGTGTTTTCAGTATTACAGATAGCTATGTACGTCGGGGCGTAATGTGTGGATTGTTGTGAAAGCGATTCAACTCCTTTGGTTCTGAAACTCCCAACAGTCGTTGTAAACAGTGGTATTTTTTTTGAATCACGAAAATATTTAGTTTAGATGTACGCCGTAAATGTGCAAATTGTCCTACACTTGACGAAAACTGTGTTTTGAGCATTTGTCATTGCTTATATGATTCATGGAGAAGAAAAAAAAACTTTCACGTATGTAGCAATTCTCTTAATTCAAATATATTATGTCTTTCTTAAATTGTTTTCTGTTTGTGAAAGTAGTTACCTGCACAGTAGTTATGTAGTCAAATTATAAATTTAAGGAAAGAAAATTCTCATGATTTCGTTACATTTTTCTAACTTAAGGTCTTGGTTATACTATAGTGATTTTACACGTATAGTCATTCTTGGTTTATCTCCGGTGACGTCTTGTTTGCGTGATGGAAGTCTTCATTACTCTAAAGCCGGTGTCGCGTTTAAGCAATATATATTGTGCGATATTTTCTTACCGTAATATTTAGACAAGGCTTAAAGCTCATGTTTATGTAAACACACGTAAGCTTCAAGATCTTGTTTTTTCAGCTTCACGTTGTATCCCGCATATAGCAAGGTCGGCAGAGGGAGCGTAGTGTTAAGAGACTCCGACTTTTTTACTTACTTCCCACTGTCGACCAAATCCTGGAGACATTACATTTTTAGTAGTGCGAAGAAATTAAAATATTAAATATTTCATTCCCGCTAGTGGCGCCACAAGGGAACACATATTAAGTACGTTTAATATTTTCGATATGCAATATTAATTAATAGTAAATCTTTTAGGAAATAGTCAAAATAAATTTGTCACGAGCGAGGATCGAACCCAAAACTATCGCGCTTATAGCCAGACGCTATATCACCACCACCACTACGCTATATATAGCAGTTAGACGAGCAATTACGTTACAAAATTGTCAACTTTATTTGATTAAATAAATTTTGATATATTATATAATACATGAATTAAAGCAATATTTACATTAACCTGTCTATGCTTATATTCTCATACCATCAATTCCCATGCATAATTTATGTTAATGTGCTCAGGGGATTACAACACTGAATTGAAATGTGTAATCTATTGATGATATTTGATTGATCGTTTAAGCAGTTTTTTATTTCTTGTTTTTAAATATTATAGGGATTCTATTTTGACCTCGCTTTATCTGAAACTAAGTAGCTTGGCTGTATACTGAAACTGCTTTTCGATGATAAACAGAAAAAATGAAAAGAATCAATGCTAAAGTCCCGACTAGGTTTCTTTCGCGATGTAATCAGTTAACTCAGTTCTCGCCGCAACAATCAATTTGCTACGGACTTTATAGGGCTGTCCCACTTTCATTCCGGTTGATTACAATTGTCTCGCTGTCCATCAATCTTATTTTGCTCTTTTCTGTTAATTCGATTATCTGATTAATCAATTTCATATTAATTTTACTATATTAAAATGTTCAAAACAATTTCTTTTAATATCCCTCTAGTTAGAACAAAATATCTAATGACATGATGTCATAGCCTTCCGACTCTTATAAGTGTCTCTATTCTCGATTGCTATATGCGTATGTAAATTGTATATATTAGTAGCGCCCCCGACTCTATTCATCTGGAATAGGGTATCTAGTTTGATTTCACTGTAACAGCCACATTTTACAATTCACTAATAATAGACTTTCAGTAAGAGTGCGATATACACCAGCGATTCAAAGCGAAGTAAAAGTTTAGAAATCGATTATAGAGTTTTTTATGATAAGAATACTCTAGTATACGAGTACACGGTGTACTTACCGAATTTTAATATTGTTATGTGGATTAATCTCAATAGCTTCACACTCTTATCAGAATTCCTATCGGATCGTGAATACAACCGAAATTTAGATAATATCAGCCTGCTTCATTCCTGTGGATGGATATTAATTTGTATGAACGTAGCCAAGATTGGGCTCATTTAGGTAATTATCTATCTTAACACGACTATATTGTAATAGAAGCGTCGTAACTAGAGATAGCAATTACGTATAAGCTCTCCTATGTGACTATTCTATTTAAGTATTATAATGGCTATATATTTTATTATAAAAGTTAGCATTTCGACATACAACATATGAGAAGTAAAGTAATACTTTATTATTTTATACTTTTATTTTACCAAAAAAATTACAAAATGTATTTTAAATTTTGTTTACATAATTATACACAAACTTTAAGCACAAAACACAACAAAACATAAGACTCCTAAAGAAGAAGCGTAATGGCTAATTTGCTCTTGATTAAATATATGTACCTCTACAATAATCTAATAACATTCTTACAGCGTTATTAATTAATTATTCTGATTCGATAATTCGCAAGTATTAGCAAACCAGGCGGAAAATGTCGTTTTCTGTTTTGCAAACAATTTTCATAAAGATCCTTCTCATCTCTCTCATTATAAAATGATCCTATTCGTTATTCACAAAATAATTTCTATACATTGCATTAGCTACGAATATTTACTGTCATATTTTCATTCGTTAAGTTGCCTCATTAAATTTAAATGCTAAAGCATTAAAAGCATTAAAAGCAAGTAAACTTAAAAACCAATGCCACCGTATAATATGCATGTAATTGAATCAAGGCCACGCTTACCAACCATTTCCAGCTAAAGGTACTTTATCCATCAAATGTACATTGCAGATAAATATATATATATATTTTTAATTATAAAAATTTTATTTAAAAACGTCATTTAATATTTTAAAAGAGCATTTTATGTTTTACAGTCACATAATGCGTAATTTCAAATGTAGGTTAAATAGGAGTCTCTGCGCGACATTTTTGCAATGTACTTTTTAACGAGTCGCAAGTGTGTCGTTCGAAGAACTATTTGCTCTTCCAACGATACACATTCGACTTATAGTAGTAGTTCTATAAGAAATTTGGTCATTTATTCTCCATTAACAGTCCTTTATTCTCCATTGAAGAAAGAGATATTAGAACAAGTAAATGAAGTGGTATAGTTGGGAAGCATGTTCAATAGACATGGAATATCCGAGATGGATGTGGAAAGGCGTATTGCTGCCGGTAACAAGGTAACGGAGTCTTAGCTGTATTGATGAGGCGGTGAAATGTCAGCACAGCTGCGCGTTTGGCCGTACACAATGCAGTTTTGGTACCGACCCTGTTATACGGCAGCGAAACGTGGGTATTACAGAAGAAGAATGAAAGAAAGATGAATGCTGTGGAGATGCGATCTTTACGTAGGATATATGGAGTCAGCTTAGCTGATCGAATCCGCAATGAAAAGGTACATAGAATGGCAGGTACTAGCTAGGATGTCACGGTGAGAATGAAGAAGAACGTGCTCACCTGGTTTGGGCACATCGAACGAATGAATGATGAAAGAATGGCAAAAAAGATTTATGGTGGAAAAGTGAGCGGTAAGAGGTAGGTAGAGATCTCGTTTGACCTTCGAAAACACAGTATCAAAGATACTGGAGTAAGGTCACGTAAAAAACACGAAGACCCCCCGGAGGGCCTGTATGAAGAGTTTGATGACAAGCGAAGCGACGAAATGGAAATATATCTTCAAATAAATACCTATTTCATCTCCTCGAGCAGGAATCGGACCTACAACCAGTCGCGTTTACAGTCACACTTTGTGCCCCTGCGCTGCGCCTGGCATTTTCTTTATTGTGTAGACTTAACTTTTAACTTCGCTAAGTTTAATTTTGTGATACGGAATGGGCTTGTGGCTAACTTTAAATTGACGAGAAAAGGAAAATAATAGTCTGCCTTTACGTTATTAAGTGGACTTAAAAGTATACATTTCCTGTGATACTACTATTTAACCGCACACAGAGAGAACATAATGTTAAGACGCTCCATTATTCACTTTCCGCCGAATTTTTCAATACATTGCGGAATAAGTGGCGGAAATTAACGCCAAATTTTTACCTTGACGCCAGAGCGAGGAAATGAATATAAAAATAAATAATCATTCATTTCATTTCCTCGAGCGGGGATTGAACCCATAACCCTCGCGTTACCATCACACTCCTGCCCCTGCGCAACGACTGCCCTAATTAAATATATTATGTAGATATAAAAAATCCTTTCAAGTTTTTGCTTATTTTAGGATTATTACTATGTGACGGATTTGAATGGCAAGCTTTATCTAAGAAAAACTGTAAGTCTCTATTACTAATAAAAGTTTTTAAAAAAAGCTTCACGCTGTATCCCGCACACAGCAGGATAGGCAGAGGGAACCTAGTGTTTAGACACTCTGTTCCCCAATTTCTGCCGAATTCTGGAGGCATTGCGTATTGAGGGGCAGAACTTAACGCCGCGCTTAGCCTCGACAAAAGAGCGAACAAATGGAAATATAAATTTAAGTAAATAAAAAAAAGATTAGACTTTATTACTAATAAAGCATACAATAGATAGAAAAGTTATAATAAAAATAAATTATATAATTAAAATAACTACGAAGCGAGCGAAGGCGGTTTTATTGCTACGAACAGTCTCTAATAAACAACTTTTTGAAAAAGGAAGTTTTGTCTCAGCAGATACGGGTTTAGATAGATACAATAAATAATTCATTTAACTTCTCGCTTACTATAATAACAATAAAAATATCTAGTAAAAGAACGTATTAATTATTTTTTACATAAAATCGATTATTATTAAAAATGTTTGTAGTATGAACAAATCAATTGTGATCAGAGAGACATTGTGAATGACGCCTCACGACACATTGTGAGTATAGATATTTTAATTATTCAAACAATACAGCGCAGTGTAAGTCGTACAGTGTGCCAATATCGCTGTGAGACCATTGCTGTGACGTCACTTGAGTAATCACCGACGACGTTCCCTCTGACTGATTATATCTAATTGTAATCTTGTTTGTGACTTGACTGATGTTCAGTTATAATATCACGGACGCGGATTTTATTTTTTTTTCTACATTTTTATATTTAAATTTGCTTAAGAAGTTATAAAAAATATGATGTTCTTATTTATATTAAAATATGCCTCCGACATACACACACACACACACACACACACACACACATATATATATATATATATATATATATATATATATATATATATATATATATATATATATATATTTATATATATATAAAATTTAAATACGTATTTGTCACACGTATAATAAAAATAAATAAAACAAAATAATACACATATGGATTTTCTAAATTTCTCAAATAATACTATACCACATAAAATTTTCTTCTAAAAAGTGGGCTAAAGTATTCAAATTAATTTAAAAATGAAACCCACATTCAACTTTAAAATAGAGCTAATTATACATTCTCTTCCTTTTTATCTCTTCCAATGCAATTTTACTTTGAAAACAGTCTCCAAAAAGCAAATTACTAATACTGAATTGCAGCAAAGGGCGGCAAATGGCCCACTTCCTTTCCGTTCCAAATTTTATCTTTTACTTTTCAACGGCACATTTACTGGAGTACATGTCGAATATTTAGGACATTTCGTTAATATAAAAAAAATATACTTACATTATAACATAATATCGACAGTCTCGTTTATTGCAAGTACAAAGACAAGGCATCTTGATTCTGAGCAAATTCGTTTATATGTAGAGCACGAGGTAGCTTTCAAACCTACGATATATTGTATATTTATTTTGTACCTCATGTGAATCTTCCCCTATAGGCTAGCTTACCTTTGTTTTACATGTTTGTACTAATGGAAATGATAATTTTTTTTTTTCACATTATTTTTTATATTACTATAAAATATTTTTCTTTCTAAATTAAACAAATGGCTTAGTGTATATCTATTATTCATTGTATTTTTTTTAAAGTTATTAAAACATACCATACTTTTGCGTTCATTGTCTTTTTAGGTTTTGTCTTTTTATTTTTATGATTTATTGTTCTATTTAAAAACTTAATAGATTCCAACTATTAATTTACATTTTTTCCAGTGATATTCTGTCGCGGATGACACTCTTAGTGTTCATCTTCTAACTCTTATGTTAAATTCTGGGACTTGTTTATGATAAGAGTGCTTAAATTTTCTCCTCTTCTGCACTCTCTGCATGAAAAGTCCTCCTTCTTTAATCTTCAGTTTCGATATGCCAAGCTGCATATTAATAAAATTGCTGAGAGTCGTGAAAATATCTCTCGCCGTCTATATAGGTTAAATAAAATGTATATTTTACTTAACCTATATAATTATTAAATTTAGATATATTTTTACGAAGAATTTCAATATTTAACATTTTAGTAATATTTAATTAAGTTTTATGACTGTACCTTGAGCTTTTGTAAAATTTAATTCTAATCAATAATACTCAGAATCCTTGTTCTTTTCTTAAACTTCACTATTCCGTATATGTAATACAAATAATAAAATAAATACTTTTAAGGGCAAGGAATATCGATATAGAGTGTTCTTATTTATTTTATGGTGAATATATATTTCAGTGACATAGATTCACCATAAAATAAATAAAAACAATTGGTACAATACTTAAGAAAAATAAGTGAAGTTTTAAAAATGAAGTGTATATTTTGTATAATTAAGTATAATGTATGTGTTACATTGTAGTATTACGCGATAGTAGGTAGAG